>OX463779.1:31812910-32164502 GCA_949825025.1 Siphlonurus alternatus
AACCTAGCAAAAGGAGGGTTGTACAATAATCCACATTTATCACCTCTCCCAAATTTAAGAGCCCGTTCATCAATTGAAATAAGATTTAAAGGTTTCAAAAAACATTTACAATCATTAAGTACAATCATTCTTTATTATATGTTAATATATGGTACAATAAATAGGAAAAATTCAGGGTTATTTGACGAAGAAGACAAGTTATAATCAGAAACAGAATAAAAGAAAACAGCTCCATGCACTGATCTTTCATCTCTCCCACATTTTTCAGTATACATGCACTCAAACTATAAAAAATGCTCATTTGCAGTCTTATTAATCTCTTGCACGCCTTGTATTTATACACGTGCTGTTCCATCTGTATTAAAAACTCATATTTATATTAACATTTTAATTAAACACGTTATATTAATAACGGATCTAAAAATACGTGCATTATATTTGTTGTATATATATAATTCCACGTAGAGATTGCAGCAATTAAAAGTTTGTTAAATTAATGCAATAACATTTTATAATAAAATCATTTTTGGACATGTTACAAAATTCTAGACTTTATTTAAAATATTTAACGGAGCTGTAAATTTATTGCATGGAAATTAACGCATCAAATTTATTATAGTTGAACAAATGAAGTAGATCGAAATTAGCCGGGAGTGAAAGAAGGATTTTGGATGAACTATGAACATGAAAACTCTTTACATGAAAAATGAAAAAGACTTTGCAAAAAGGTTGAAATTCCTTATATATAAATATCTCTGCAAAATTCAGGTTCAAAACTGAAGTAAAAAATTCAGAAACCTAGCACTTCCGATTGTAATCTTTTATTTGTTGAACTGTAAAAATCATATTTATTATATTTTGTTATTTCTAATAATATAGAATATTCTTGTTAAGAAAATTCTTGTTTTAAAAAAAAAAACACTATATAGGAAAATATTTTCATGCAGGTAAAAAGTCATAATAAACGTAACTTTAGTATTTGCGTACATAGACTCGTACTTGTGCTGGAGGAGGTTTATTATTTGTCTCATAACCTCCCAATTGTTATATACTGCGAGCGAGGCAACGTCGGCTGCAACATAAGCCATGGTGCAGAACACGCAAGACTGGGAAAATAGGGCGCGTCTTCTCTTGCAAATAACGATCTTTTGCAACGACAAACCATAAAGACAAAGACGATTTATAGAAAAATACTTCCAACAAAAGCTCTTATATAATATATTATTTCAATGCTGTATATATGACTGTTGTGCATGGTATATAAAAAAAAAGAGTAGCTCTGAAAATTGATGGTGTATTTTAATGCCACTATTTGAAATAAATGTGATATTATTCTAACATACACAACACATAATTAAAAGGATCTTTATATGATTTTTTTTTATTGCTCGTATAAAGCGAAAGCACTACCGTAGTTAAACTAATACATGTATAGTTAAAACCCTTTAAATCAGAAGCTTAGAACTTAGAATATTAATATTTAAAAGAGTGGGATTTTTATCTTATCATAGAAAGAAGATAAGGAAAACATTAAAGGGTCATGTTATTTAATAAATTAGGAAATTTTAAGGGAACTGTCACGCATTATATATTATGGAGGTGTGATGAACATAAACTCTTTTCTAATAGACTACGCCTAATTCAAATCTCCTTACAAATATCTTTGTTTACATTAATTGAAGTTTGCAAATCAGGCAAGGGTGACTGACATGTCTCTACGTTACCCATACTGTATCGTACCATGGTTTTGTGGCTATAATATTGTGCGGGTGGCACGCGAGCTTCACCACCGCGGTCCTCGGATCGATACTCCTCATCTCGGTGCTCCTCAGAAGTGGGTCAGACGTGCATCCAAGCCGGCCCTCTAACATGCAATCTCGTCCAACCACATTGCTGCTAATAAAACATAGAATCTCCATTTTGTCGGGGTGTCTTGCAAGTCATTTTCAGCAGGATTTCATATTACCAACAAAAATAATTGGAAAATACAAAAAAAAAGGTTCTATAACATCATAAAACGATAACTTAACTAAAATTTGATATTTTTTTTTATTATAAGGTGAAAATAGGAATCATAATGTTAATGCAATGATGATGGGAGTAAATAAATTGCTACATGTATGCTTTTATGAAGCTAATTATATATTATATTTTGTAAATTTTTAACCATAAGACGAAATTAATTTATAAACCTTGTTTACTATAATATTAAAATGCAATATCACATGCACTAAAGAAAAAAATAAAATTAGCTATCTTCATCATAATTAAGAAAAGTTTTTTTTTTTTTTTTTTTTTTTACATTTAATATTTCCATAAATAAATTTTTGATAACATTTCCTACTATAAAGTTACAAATAATATTTATCAATAGCTAAAAATAAAATAAAATATTGTCTCACAAAATTTCTCATAATAAAAATTTATTTGACACTTTTTACAACAATGATTGCTGTTTCCTGCTCCTTTAATTTTCCGCTCCACAGCAAAAGAGCATGACAAATGATGGCACACGTCTCCAGCCAAGAGCGACACCCCAGGAGAAAACATGTTTGTTCACGAAAAACAGATGAAAATAAACCAGAGTTTTGAAAATTTTTACCATAATAAAAACACACACGCCAACATATTGCTATTCGTATAGCTTATAAATGAAACATTTTCATTTCTCGTGACAAGAAATTGTGATTTATGCAAATTTTTATATGAAATCTTGCAAATAATTCATTTTGTCAACAACAGTGGTAAACTTTATGATAAAGATCAACTGCGGTAGTTTTTCTTTACTCTAATCTAAACGGGAATTCCGCGGTATATATATCAAGTGATTGAATGATATTCAGAGTTCCGGCGGAGGAGCTATAATCTAGGATATTGCATGCAGTTGAGACGGGTCCAAAAGATAACTTGCATATAAATTGCTAACGTAAAGTATTAAGTCGGATACAGATGGCGATAACGGCGATACGACGCGATTTTGACGAAAAAGCTGTGAAATCCTATGCGGCGGTGAATTTACCGGGAATCGCGTTAATTACGATGCTCTTTTTCTTTTAATCGCCAAATATGGCCGCCAATGGATGCTACAGTAAGTGCGTATTATTCACATCGCGTCGCAGGCTGAAAATCGCCATGTGAATCCGCCTTTTGTCGTTGAAATCGTTTTACTAAGAAAAAATATTTTAACTTAATAACCCAAACGAATAATGACTACGTATGATTGTTTATTACAAAGACAACGATACAAATTAAATACTGCCATGAGGACGATTATAGTTTTTATAAGTCATATCAGATCTATTTAATAAACTAAGAAAAAAATATCAGTATAAATGCAAAAAAATTAAAAATTACATTCATTGATTGTCAATGCAGTTTTTTTTTTTTTTTTTTTATATTTCGCTTTTTCACTTTAGCAGTGAGAATTAACTGGTAGTGGGCGTATAGCTTACTTCATTGTTCGTAGAATTGACTGTACTACTATACACTATAATATATATATATATATATATATATATATATATATATATATATATAATATGATGAAATATGCGTTAAGAAAGTAGCAAACTCAATTAGCAATCGGTCCCAATCGGAGATGATGAAAATTGCTTGCAATTTATTTTAAGATGATATAATTTATTTGTATCCCTGTTTTTTCATTTCTACTTGCATATAGAGGCTTTGAATATGTGAGTACCATTGAATGTACTGCTTAAAATAATAATAAATAAAAAAAGAAAAACGTTATTGTGATAAAATAAACTTTCCAGTTTGATGTGTTAAAAAGTAAATAAATAAATAAATGAATTTATTATTATATTTTTAAAATTTGCAATTTTGAAACAAAAAACACTGTTTTCAATTTGCTGTACTTGAATTGTTAATAATTAAAGCACTCAATCAAGTACATAAAAAAGGGAAGCATTTTAATTAATGCTGAAAATTTTAACTCGTGAGAGCAATAATTATACTTAAGTGATGAAATAGACTAAAAACTTTTAAAAAAATACTAAACGAAATGAAAAAAATTTGTATTTATATACGTTATTATGTTTGCTTTGAAAATATTAAAATATTACACTGCAAAAACAACTAAATACCAAAGGCATTGAGAATCTCCACAATCACTTTTACATCACCAAAAGTGTTTAGCTTCTCAATGCTTTTATTGTTTACGGTCTTCATACCTGTTGTAAAAAGCTAAAAAGTGATCACCAATCTAACTACTCACCAGCTTAACTTCGGTAATCACTTTCGATCATACCCTTACCACTGCACTGCTAATGTTTTCTTAGTAGGAAGAGTATTATTGAGGTATATAAAATAAATAAGAGCTATGGTGAAATGACAAGGGTTCATTTTAATACAAGGTTATACAAATTTCGACCCTAGGGTAAAATTTGATGGCGGTTCTAATGGTGACCCTTAAATTTGCGACCCTTTGACCCTTAAGGGTCAAAAGACCCTGAAATTTTTTTTTCGTGAAAAATTGCGAAATTGACATTAGCAATGTCCTTAATTAACTTTAGAGCTCTTATTTACGCATTTTAAGGGTCGACCCTTGGGGTCTAAAAGGGTTCATTTTTAAAAGTATACAAATATTTATAAGTAAATTTGTCAAAAACTGTGAGGATTATGGATTTAGCATTGGCTTTAATTGATTCAGTAAGAATAATGACCCTCTAAGGGTCGACCCCTAAAATATATTACGATCTATTCCGCATATAATACTTCTAAATGCTATTAACATGCAATTTCTGAATGCTAATTCTATTAACAAAAATCTAATGTTTAAAACGTTAGTTTTTAAATGGTAAAAACAGTGATTAAATAGCAAAGACATTTAGCTATTTTTCTAAATACTTTTAACGTTCAGTAAATGTTAAAAGCATGGAGGGTCTGAATACCAATTTTTTGCAGTGTAATGAACGTTTTATATTTTCATATTTTATGTAAAGTTCTTTATTTTATATTTTATGATATAAAATTTTTAATATGTTTTTGTTTACATTATCCTTTTGTAATTTCATATTCAATAACATTTCAATTTAGTATGATGGACGTATAAATCTTCCGCTGTTCCTTTTAAAAGACGAATTTCAAGTGGAATTGCTTCTTAGGAAACAAGTAGACGGAGAAGAGCAGGGAGAGAATAAAGAGAACATTCTAGCGAGGCCGCGCGTGGACTACTACACAGAATTTTGTGTCCCGTCTCTTGAAAAGGTCCCAAGACGACAGTAACGACCTACAGTTTTGCTGCCATAGACTTCTGTACCCAAGGTACGCAGGTAGATTCAGGTACACTCGAAACGCAAACCACTTATCAAATGTTCTAGGTGTTGGACAGGAAATAACCGTTTGCCATGGTCTGTGTTAATATATGTGTCTGCTACTTCAGACACTGAAGATTGTGGTGAGAAAGTCGCTCTTACAGCAAGATGTTCTTAATGAGAAAAAAAACAGATGGTTTAGTATAGAAATTTTCAGAGACTGAAATTTTATTATATTATATAAGTCATGTTTATACAAACTTTTATATATCAGCAGTGTCTATGAAGATACTATTTAAATTTTCCCTGCGGGTTATTATTACCCATCAGTCAGACAAAATGCAAATTTCAAAAGAGAAAAATATTTATAATTTCACTTTGGCGAGTGTAAAATTCTCATGATATAGAATCTTGTATAGTTTACAATTTGCAAAAAATTTATTTATAGTCTCAGTTTCTGTAAACCTTCACTAAAATATTTCTGAACTCCCCTCTCATTTGCACGGACTTCCAAACCAATCTGAGACGTGCAGATTGGAAATTTTGGACACAGTCATCCTCGGAGAAGAGCTAATGAACTCTTATATAAAAGACGCGAGGCACGCGTGCATGAGCTTGCTGGGAATAGGCTGTGTAGTAGTATATCACTAGTATAAAGGGGGTTGATGAAAGACTGTACATTTTTTGTTATCATTTTATTGCTCTTTGATTGTACAACAATATAAGCACGTCATAAACAATAATCACAAACACTATGAAAGCACGTCAATAAAAAAAAAACATTACAAATAATCCTGCATACAAGCAAATGAAAGCAGTATAAACAATTATATTATGGTAACACTCCCTGCAATTATAACATTATAATGTTTGATTGTAATGGCCCTGCTGAAATTTCTTGAACAAGATCTTGTACAAGTCTTGGACAAGTTTTGACCAAGATCTTGGCAAGATATTTTCTTGTGGAAGATCTTGGCAAGATCTTGGTAAGATTATTGCTCAAGATCTTGGTCAAAACTCAAAACTTGTCCAAGACTTGCACAAGATCTTGGTCAAAACTTCTTCAAGACTTGCGCGAATTTTGCCCAAGATCTTGAGCCCAAATAATCTTACCAAGATCTTGCCAAGATCTTGGCAAGATCTTGCGCAAGATCTTGGTAAGATCTTGGCAAGATCTTGTGCAAGATCTTGGCAAGATATTTTCTTGTGCAAGATCTTGGTAACATTATTGGGACTCTAGATCTTTCACAAGACTTGCAACTGATTTGTACTTGAAAAAATTTGTGTAAGTAAATGCAAGATCTTGACAATATTTTCAAGATTTGGTTGCAAGATGTGATACCAAGTAGCAACCTCACAGTCGTCACATACATTTATCCATCATCTGAAAAAAATAAAGAGTTAGTTTTTTCTGGTATGCTTAGTACATAATAGTTTTCGTTATAAGTTCGGCAGTTGTCTTGCTGGTTTCCTTTCTGTGGATATATTCATCATCCTGCTTCATCTCTCCGCTCAGCGCACAATGAATCCTCTCACTCTATCCATGCACGTACGCAACGGCTAGGCCTGCGGAACCTGGGGATCAAAGACATATTTAAAGGATATTCGATAAAATTAGACATGCAAGATCTTGCTCAAGACAATTGCAAAAGGTATTGTGCAAATCTTGCCCAAGATCTTGCTCAAGAATTTTGAGCAGGGATGCATTATATACAGTATATATTTAAATGCTTGATTAACAATTTTTGTACTGTAAAACAAATTTAAACACTTCACTACTGTACAACGATGTTAATTTAATACATATACAGCCACAATTTATTGCATTAACTTAGATGCATGCATATTATATAATATGCATACATAGTATGCATACATTGCAGTACTAATATACATACCTTTATCAACTTTATACAAACCAAATACTGCTATGCCATTGATTTATGCACACAACATCCAAGTTTTGTCGATCTGGTATGGTTGTCGAATCCTTGATTAGAATCCATCACATCCCGGCCATGTTTACAAGCCGCTCAGCAAGCAGGAAGCAGGTCAAGCCATCGAAATGTCATTAAAAAAACAGACAATTTTGTGTGAGCTTAACAATATATTAAACAAAAACAACTATACATAATTTAAAGCTTACCTGGAACTGTGTAATAACTACTAATTAGCACAAATACACACAAAATCTTAATGTTTCTTCACCAGCTTCAATTTTCACCAACCGTCCATCTTAACTGTTATAAAAAAACGGTCATGCGCATTGCATTTGTTTCACATCGTCCACTTGCGCAGTCCACTTGCGCAATGAAAACGCGCGCAAGATTTCTTCTTGCTCAAGTCTATTACTTGCAATGCCCAAGATAAAAAATCTTGGGTAAGAAAAAACTTTTTGATCAAGATTGTCATTTTAAACATGATGGTAACTTGTTCAAGAAATAATATTGAGATAAATATGAAAACATGTTGAAGATTTTTTCTTGCTCAAGATTAAATCTTGCGTACGAAACGAATTCTTGAACAAGATTGTCATTTTAATCAAGATGATAACTTCTCCAAGAAATAATACTGAGAAAAATATGAAAAATTGTGTAAGATTTTTTCTTGCTCAAGTCTATTACTTGCTGAAGATGTAAATCTTGAGTACGAAATGACTTCTTGAACAAGATTGTCATTTTAAACAAGACGGTAACTTGCCCAAGAAATAATCTTGAGATAAATATGAAAAAGTTTGTAAGATTCCTTTCTTGCTCAAGTCTATTACTTGCCCAAGATATGAAACTTGACTATGAAATGACTTCTTGAACAAGATTGTCATTTTAAACAAGACGGTAACTTCTACAAGAAATAATCTTGAGAAAAATATGAAAACTTGTCTAAGATTTTTACTTGCTCAAGTCTATTACTTGCTCAAGATATAAATATTGCGTAAGAAATGACTTCTTGAACAAGATTGTCATTTTAAGCAAGATGATAACTTGTCCAAGAAATAATCTTGAGAAAAATATGAAAAATTGTGTAAGATTTTTTCTTGCTCAAGTCTATTACTTGCTCAAGATTAAATCTTGCGTAAGAAACGATTTCTTGAACAAGATTGTCATTTTAAACAAAACGGTAACTTCTCCAAGAAATAATCTTGAGAAAAATATGATAACTTGTTTAAGATTTTTTTCTTGAGCAAGTTAATTACTTGCCAAGATGTTGTTCTTGCGTAAGAAATGACTTCTTGAACAAGATTACCATCGTGCGCAAGACGGTAACTAGCTCAAGAAATAATCTTGAGATAAATTCGAAAACACGAGCAAGATTTTCTATCTTGCAAAGAATATTTTCTTGCGCAAGTGAGTTTCTTGTTAAGATTGTGATCTTGTGTAAGAAATGACGTCTTGAATAAGATTATTATCTTGCTCAAGATCTTGTTGAAACAAAAATATCTTATTTTGTAATTTTTTTCACATTTTTGGCTAAAATATTATTTTTAGAAGGATAATATCCAATAATAATATTACAGACCAGCACTCAACCCTGTTGCGCCTCTTTCTTGGTCTTCTCGTGTTTACTTGGCAAGATCTTGTCAAGATCTTGCAAAGATATGCTCAAGATTTTTGAGCAGGGGGGACACTCTCATCACACCCCCTTCTTCCTAATTTGAATTTTGAATTCAATACACCGAATTCACAATAGACGATAAAATGTCCATTTTGCAGCCTTGCAAATCTCCCTACCTTGTGATTATGCAATCGGTTCTACACACATCATCTATAGTATTAATATTGTATGCAATATGTGGTAAAGGAAATTTATTTAAAATCTTTTAAAATTACATCTATAGTCTATAATGCAAATAATTTAAAGATAAAATTATAATCACAAATTTTTTTATATTTAATCCTGTTTTTGATTGGAATACTTTATTTTTACATTCCTATATAAGTAATCTCTTGTAAGAATCAATAATAATATAATATACTACTGTATATTATTCAATAAAAATGTCTCATTATATTGATTAAAACGAATAAAATCTTTTTTGTATGTGTTATATGTAGTATGGATTATAGACAAAGACTTTGTATATTATGTTTCTTTAATGCTATTAAATGATTAAAAGATTTTCAATACAACCTGTTTGACTTAATGTATACTTTGTTTAGTTTATTAGGTGACCTAGCTATAGATATTTTTTAAATATAAATGCAAAAAGAGGAGAGATATTGCAAAGCCGACGACGCCCAAACGCAATCACGCGATTTTTACAGCCTTATTGCACGCAACATTAACTGGACATAGACTCATGAATCTAACATATCAGTTGTATAATTTAATATATTTAATTAGTGAAACATTTTTAAAATTAAATTATTAATAAATCTTTGATATTATACACGAAATTTTGTGTGACGTCATGATTTTTATATGTGACTGTAGATATATCGGTATATTCTTGCCAATACAATCAGTTTAAAAGCATGAACAGATAGAAAACATATGGGTGACGAGAATAGATTGAATGGGACCATGCTTTTTTTTTATTATTATAACAATTGATTACACCACAGAGTATGTACCCATCACTAACATTGACATATACGATGCTATTGCTGAGTAATTATTTGCCAATGGATTCTTCTCAGCTGATTGACAGCACGTGGCAATGAGAATGATTATAATTTCTATAATTTACAGTTCTTAAAGTTAAAAATTGGAATAATTAGGTTAGATTTTAATGTAAGTATTCCAATTTTTAAATTGAAGCATATTAAATGCATGTATTTTAATTTTTAAGTATTAATAACGTTTTTATTTTACTAAGAAGTAAAATGGAGTGTCAAGAAAAATATTACATTAAAAAAGAATGCTTATGATTGATAATAATTTATACATAATTTTCCACTTCGTTGAAATTGAAAATAAGAATTGGGACAAGACCAGTAGAAGTCTTGAATTGGGACATTTATTGAAAGTGCTATTACAATTTTCAACCTTTCTTTTAAAATTGAATTTCTGTTTCTTTTATACTCAAAATCTTTTATATAGTCTTTTTACTTCTGGCATGCAGACCGTGTTCGTTGGCTTATACAGACTTGGTCAAAATTAGAAGAACAGAGAGAGCACACGTTGCCTGTTAAAATAACGCCCTATCGTACGTAAGTGCAGAGAAACGAAACAATAAATTATGAAAATCTTATGTGAAAAAAATTATTGTTAAGTTTTTTAGATCTGCCATAAAATCTTAATTATTTTGCATGATATTAGATAAAAAGAATTTACACTTTAAAATTTCTTAGGTTAATTTATTTAAAATATTATTATTATATATTATAATACAATATATATTAGCGATATATATTTTTTCACTGTCGCTCACTCCAAAACCAGATAATTACCATTGTTTCTTCTTTTTTTATTAATGAGGTATTAATAGATGATACGTATCATTGTGGTAAAAAAACAACATCATTATAAGCTATTTATAAAGCATACATATAATTGAGATTTTCCCGGGGGTTTATGTAGCTCCTACGGGGTAGGCAACTGTTCGAGCATTGACGTTGAGCGGGTTGCATAAACAAATGAGCGCAGGGGGACTGAGAGAACGGCATACGACACTGATTTCCTTTGGGATGACCGCGAACGCTTTTGAGATGTAAAACAGCTCTGAACGTGGCTGCTTTTTGCCTCGTTCGCTCTCTGTGTAATTAGAGGGCGTTGAATGGCTTAACTAAAGTGACTCAACTTAAAAAGAAAATGTACTAACAAGGAAAAAAAAAATGCACTGACGTGAGCTAAATAATGTCAGATAAAATAAAAGAGTGCTGATATTAATCATAAAATAATTTATAAGTTAACACATTTTTTTTCATCAGTAGACATTAATTAAAAGCGATTAAACTCATTTTTTTTTCAAATTTTATTAAATAACAGAATGAGATTTTCAAATGCGTAAGTGCTTTTATAAAATTTATTAAATTGATTTTAAGATGATAACCTTTTGAATAAAAAAAGGTTTGAAATTTATGAAACTTTTACATATAGCCCATTATTATGTATAAAATTCTATTAAATTATTTTAAAGTTATTAAAAATCAACACTAACATTTTTTACAAATCGTACTTAAAATTAAATTTTATTGTCTTCAACACAGGCTTGTCAGGGAGAAAAGCTGTAAACATAGACCATCAAATACATCACAACATGCACTACTGACTTAAAAATGATAAAAGCTCATGCTGCGTGGCGTAGATGGTTCTAGTTTTGAATATGAAAGGTTCTACCACAAAGTAGGTGGAGGTACACATTTTTTTTTGTACCTCCCATTCAACACTTTCAAGCTGACACTTTACAGAGAACATTAGATACACTTAATTTATTTTTTTGAGAATTTTTTTTTAATGAATTCCGCTTTCTGGGGGCTAAATTAGTATGGTTAGATACCTAGTTTGCCCGAAACTCGAAACTTATATTTTTATGGGTTCATGGGTAAAATTTTTAAGTTTTTCCAAAATGGAAAAGTTTAGTATCGGACTGTACATTAATGACCTTCCTTAACCCAAATATTTTTTTAAAAAAAATCTCAAATTTTTTTTTGACACAGATGTATGCAGATTTTCAAAAAGTTCGCTACAAAAACCTCTACTTTCATTTTTGAAAATTTCCCTAAATTTGGTTTTTTGGTTGAATGGGCAAATTTTTGTTCTGAATCTTATTTTTTTGACCCAATCAACCCCCAATAAAAATTTCAAGTTGATATGTCAAGAAATAAGCTTGATACAGTTTTTTGCCCATTACCTAAAAGGTGAAAAACTGGATTTAAAGGTTTTTGCAACCAGTAGACTCTTATATCTCTGTTAAAAAAAAAAAAAATTCCCATACATTAACATGGCGTAGTCACTGGAAAATTAAATACGAAGAGGAGGGTTTTTCACTTTTTATGGGGGGGGGGGGGCATAAGAAGAGGGTGGGGATAAGACGAACTCACCCATTGCCTGTGTTTTTTTTACCGATGCAGAGATAAATTAGATGTAGAAGTACGCCTCACTTCTCACAGAAAGACCTAAAAGTTTACTTTTCCAATCAATTTTTAGTGTTTGTCCTGTACAACCTAAAAGTTCAAAAAATTAATAAAAACTTTTGGTGAGAATTTTCATAGGGAAGTATATTTTCTGAACAAGTTGATGAGTATTTGAGCTTGGTTAAAAAGACATGTGAAGTAACGTACTCAGTTGTGTAGTGTGCCGGCCAGTTGTGTGTATGTTATACCGAGTCTGCTCTATATAGTTGCTACGCGAGTACAAGAAGACGGTGGAACAATCTCAAGGGACCTCTTTTTCTTTTTCTGAACTCTTTTTTTTTTTTTCTTCAAACAGTTCTTCTTTTTCTTCCTACTTTTCCTTGCTACTCTTGCGAGGAGGCGCTAAATCACTTCATTTGACTTGCAATGGAGGAGCACTTCGCTCTAATTGGTTTATCCAAGGCTTACTTTTACTTCCTTTTTCACAGTGACATATGACTACAGTACAATAAAGAAAATTATAAATTCACTGCATGAGCTCGGTGTTTGTTTCTCCTCATTTGATAAATATAAATGGGAGTCCCTGATGGATAGCTTAAACTTGTTAATATTTTAATGGAGTTATATGTGTTACTTGTACTGTATGTGCACCAGTAATATGCTTAATTAATACAAAGTGTTACACCTATATACTAGATTCTATAGACAGTCCTAATTTAATTAATTATATTTTTTATTACGTTTAAAGGAAATTCATTTGATATGCCAATAATGAACAAAAAAATTACAAATAATGAAAAAAAATATATATATATATAAGATGAAGTGATATTTTATGTACTTGAATAACTAACAGAGTATAATTTTGTTATTTAATGGTACAGATCCCAAGATACCTTAAACAAGAAAGAGTTATGTTATATTTATGATAGCAATACTATATTGTAAAGGCAGAATAATAAAAAGGCTTGCAGTAGCAGTCGTATAATATACTACATTGACTTATGAATACTAGCTGGTGAACGGAAGTAGAGGATTGCTGTGGGCTTTAGACATATTTGTCATATAAAAAAATTAAATTTGGCTTATAAAATAGATTTTAAAGTTGTAATTATATTATGCAGTCCAAAAATAATACACTTTTGGGCTATTTCCACATTTGAATTATTGTTAGAAGAAGAAGTGTACAGTACTGTGCTGGAGGCGAGAGAGAGAGAGAGAGAGATAGAGAGTTGTTGGTGCCCATGGTGCTTTTCTCTCTTTCCCTGTGCAGTCTCTAGATTTTCCTCCAATCAATAAACCTCCAGCACAACCGTCGGAGCGCCACCGTGGCGAATTCTCAAACTACTTTCTAGTCTTAAAACAATTTCTAGAAAAAGGAAACAAAAGTAAACATCAAGAGGAAAAAAAAACTACATTAATATTTATAACTCATATTTTATTAAATCAATAGTATAAAAAATTCTCTGTATAGTTTTTTCCCCTCTATTCAAGTTTTATCACAGTCATGATTAAAAACTAACTGAAATTTTCAAAAATCCATTGTTATATAAAGTATATTTTCAATTTGTTCAAAAAAAGAATATGTGAATAATATAATAATAACAACTCGATTCTAAAGAAAAACAAATATTGCATAATTACATTATATACTCCATATTATATAATATATAATACACATTTCTAAAAATTATAAAGTGTATTCAGCATTTTTCAAAAGCTAAAATTTTAAAGACACTCTTTCACCAAAAATTCTATAATTATATTTAAATTACTTATACGTACCTCTCTCTCTCTCTCTCTCTCTCTCTCTCTCTCTCTCTCTCTCTCTCTCTCTCTCTCTCTCTCTCTCTCTCTCTCTCTCTCTTGTATCTCATATACGTAATAATATACACAAAATATATATCCAATCAAAGATGTGAGGCAGATTAAAATTTTTGGGATACTAGAGAACCACGAAGCATTGATTTAAATTAAATTAACCTGTAGAATAATTTTCCAAATAAAGAGATCACGATAATGCTGCTTGCATTGGGGAATTGCTGGTGGGTCTGCAAACGTATGGGTGAGAGAGTACGTACGCGGCTTAGATTCACAAATATTTTGGGAAAAGCTTTTAAAATATATGTGTGAAGATATTTTTGCATTGTTGAATCAAGGAGACATTTTTTTTTCTCGAAGTGCTTCATAACGTGATGTGTGACGAGTTGGAGACAGCCACTCAACTCGCCCACTGCAACACGAAAATACCTCGAGACAATGCTGCAGTAGAGAAAAGAATAATGCCAAGGAGGACAATTCTTCATGCTTGTGCACAACCCTCTCAACAGCCGCTCTACAACAGACAAGATCCCATTTTTCTCCATTATTTATTCCTGTGTGCTCTAAACTCACACCACGCTATCTATCCCATTTCCGAAGCACGACGTTTGCGCTCCAACTTCCATTTCGTATTTCAAATGCCTTTTCCACTATACTTTCTTTCCCTTTTTTTTTTCAACCCTCCTTTAACACACATCAAGAAAAAATAATAATAAGAAGAAGAAATGTAGAAAGAGAATTCTCTCTAGAAGGTCAGAAAAAAAGCAAAGAAAAAGTAGAAAAATAGCATCAAAGGAGCAAACTTGAATGCGTTGGGTTCGATTCCCCGTAAAATATATATACCATTTTTTTATATATAACAAAGGAAATGGTCATAAAAAGTAATAGATCACTTGAAGCTCAGTTTGTGTACAACTGAAATGTGAAATGACTCGTTGAATCTTCTTATAGAATGTGACGGAAAAAAGAAATGAAAATCGTCAGTGTTTTGTGTAATATAATATTTATTAAAACATTAATTTAATTAATTATTTTTACACTTATTTTATATAACCATCCATATACCTTGACATATTTACCAAGAAAATAACTTTTGGAAAACCCTGTCCATGATATTTGAAATGAAAAAAAAAAAAAAAAAAAAAAAAATGATTTTTTTTTATTATTTTTTTATACGACTTTCGAGTAGCAATCAAACCAAAGAGAACAAAAGATATATTTTTAATATTTTACATTGTGTTTTAAAATAATAAAACTCATTTTGTTTGAAAAATGTATAAAGAGAAATAAAAAGTTAAAACAAACGATTCAATTTTCTTTTGTGCTCATTTATTTATAAAAACCATATGTTTTCATTATTTGTGATTGTACAGTGTATGCAATGTAGCTATATACGGCTTAGATACAACCTCATATATTTTACTTTTTTTACAACAGCTCTATATTATATTCTATCTTAACTAGCCTGCTGCAATGGCGAACTCTATCCGTCCGGCTCCTCTTCGCTGCTTGGGGTTTAGCGGACATGAAGCATATAAGGCAGGAGCCGGAGGTTCATCCCAGTAAGCTGCTTATCCGTGGTAAAGAGGCTAAAAAGGGGGTGGTACAAGCCGAGCTTAGGGGGTTTCTGTGCGTCTCTTATTACTTAGCAGGGGAGCAGACCACCACCATATATAACGTCCGTTGGTCCGTTCCCAGTTGCATCACTGGTACACACTGGTGCTCAATCGATGAACCATTTTTGTGTCACAAATAACAAAAAGGAATAGAGTTGATGCAATTTAATTATTTTAAATTAAGCTATAATGCAGATTGCAGACTTTAAAATATAATTAGTGCAAATATTTATGAGAATTTTGAACAGCCCACGTCTAATATTATTATATGACAAAGTTCTTCTGCAATTGTGGGGAACATTCATGATGTACATGCACCTCTTGACATTACGAACGTTAGCTGTTTGCACACAGTCTAAGGTGAAATTAAACTTTCTTTTAGTATGGTTTAGTTGAAGACTTTACCCTTAAAGTCTCTGGGCTAGACTGACTGCTCGTCTTAATTGCTACAATAATATTTACATGCATTTATTTTGGTGCTCCTGCAAATTATTCAAGGGAAAAACGTTCGAACTTTCCCGAGGTGTACATTAATTAATATATTAAACAGCAAATGAAATTGTTCCACCTTTCCAAACAGGAAATATAATTATTATAATAATATATTGGATCAAAAATGTATGTTTTGTAAATGTTGAAAAAGAAATTACGTTAGAGGAGTACTGCCAGTGCAAATAGTTAAAAAAAAAATTATACGGACCCGGATATAACCCATTCCATCTACCTTGCATATACCCAACTTAAGTGAAATAAAATTCAATCAACATTAATTATTTAAAGCACAGTTGTTTGGCGAACTTTTTTTTTTTTCGTACCCTCTTGTAACTTGTATAACTTCAGGGCAGTCCGAGTGAATCCATTATCCATTAGGATCAGTGATCGAAGAGGCCCCAAAGCTTAAATTTCACATGCATGGGCAGACAGTCATACTACAGTCTACACTATTATAGTATGTGTACTAACAAAGTGTAGTCACTTACTGTAGTGTACACTCCATTGTCTCTCTCCGATTTTTCTTTTTCTTTCTTGATCTGCATGCATGCCCCCAAACGAGTGTTTTGACCCTGTCATGCAGATAAGAGCTTTTTAGTGTATTTTTCTATATATACATTTATTTCATATACCAAATAAATTATAAATTAATTTATCAATCTAAATTAGTCTTCTGGATTATAGACTAAACAGCCAATCACGTGTCGTTAATTGGAACGGTTTTTTAAACATATTATATGCAGGTCTTAATTAATTATATTATTAGTTATATAACCTACTATATATATATTATATAAATTGTTAACAATAATATATATTATATCAAAGATCATATACAATAAAGCATATTAATTTACAAAAATACTGGCTATATAGAACACTAATACACAACACAATGTCATGCAGCCAATATTAAAAAAATATCTAAGAGGAAAAAAAAAAAAAAAAAAATCTGAGGATGAAAGTTTTTTGTTTTCCATTATTATACCTACATGGCATTTCATTTACAATTTTTATTATTAAATTTTTTTAAACTATTAATTTAATATAATTTAATTAACTAAATTTTAAATTTTGCATTAATAAAGTAATAAAAATAAGCATACATACATGGATAGCAACGCAGAAGATGCTTATAAATGATATTATTATAAAAATGATATATAATATGATGTTTATTATTTTACTTATATTTTATTCAATTTAATTAATATAGATCAAATGGAACGATAAACATTTTAAACAAATTTTTGCTCAGCCTCAGTACGCTTTTTATCATATATATCATAATTATAATAATATAATATATAAAATTTCAGTAGGGCATAAATGTCAAGGCCCAATGTCATGAATCAATCGCTGCTGTATGTAATAATATATATAAAAATATTCAATGCATAATATGAAAAAAAGACGATTAATAATATTAATATAAATAGTTTAATTGTGTATCAAATATAAGATAGTTCTTAAACCTTAATTATAATAAAATGATTATACATTAACGTTATATAATATTATATATAGAAATAAATAATGACAAGTATTTTTTTTTTCGTATAAAAGAGCATGCACGTATAAATTTCCATTTCTAAAGATAACTAACATACCGTTATCTCACCTTGATGTATGAAAAACTCAGCCGGCGAATTTCATGACGAGGTGGCCGAGTGGTTAAGGCGTTGGACTGCTAATCCAATGTGCTCTGCACGCGTGGGTTCGAATCCCATCCTCGTCGGACTTTTTAAAAATATTATTTAAAAAGTAGCGGGAAAACTTTGTAACCAAAGGTAAATTAAATGCTTGACGTAACATGCTAGTAATGTTTTACAACTACTCTACGTCGACTTATTATTTTTGTGGCTAGTTTTGCTGCCGTTGCTGAACATCAAGCGTGTAACTTGGCACCGTGATATCATCAATGACAAAACTTGTCACGGCCTTGAATATTATATACGCTTTTAATTGCGATCAGCATTCTTTCATATTTAGGTTCATTATTGTATGTTTTTTAAAACTTTAAACAGCTTTATTGTAATAACTAATAAGACGGTACACGTACTTCTTTATTTATAAGCATGGAAATGTTGCGATTAGTTTAATTGTACTGCAACGAGAGATATTTTGCTTATATATTAATATTATGTAATATATTTTTTATGCCAAATGTATTTCTTTACCAACAATTTGTATTTATATCTGGTATAAATTATATATAATACAGAATTTTTTAATATTAATTCTTTTTCGTTCTTATAATTATATAATTATGTAAATTTACTGCATTTGACACATTTTTTCATGCATGTTAATTAATACGGATCGATGTTCTAAAACTTTTCTCATTAAAATTTTACACTTTATATAATTATAGTAACTTTTGTTTTAGTTTGTATTCATCATTTTGTATTTGTCAACTTTAATAACTGAAATAAAATGGGGCTTTTCATTTATTATTGTCACACATTTTCATAATTTTTAAGTAAAATTCTTCCTTACAGCTTAGAACTTTTAAATGCTTCAGTTTTTCAAAGTAAGTCGGATCAGCTTAAATTGCTATGTCCATTGTTTTATACTAATTTCAATTTGTAAAAAAAAAAAAAAAAAATGCAATAAAGGGAATAATTGCAAGTTTTTTTTAACGCACATTAAATTATATATATATATATATATTATTTAGACCAAATAGTGAAATAGTGTTTAGCATAACTATAATTATCTAGCTTACAGAAATAAGTAATCATTAAAAAAAAAAGTTAACTATAACATATATAATATTAAGGAACGTGTTCTAATTTAATTGCAACTAATTTTTATTAAGTCAGTTCGCAGTTAATAAGTTTAAATGGTGAGTTCGGCTTTTTTTAACTTCTGGATTGGCAGTCCCCACAAAGTTTACAAACACACACACACACTATAACACAAGTCTGTGCACTCAGCTCGTATGAAAGCTTCGGAGGTACCACAAACTCTATGGAAGCCTGCCTGCATGACCACACAACAACAAAAAACAAGTCTTTGGAAACTATTGTAGAGAAACAGTCGATGATTCTGAGAGTGGACACCGCTTTCAAAGTTGGAGAAGTAGCAACGTTACATAACTCAGCAAACAGCCACCATTTTTTTCTGTTAAGTTTTTAAAAAATAAATATCTTTTAGATTTAAATAATGGGATGTGCACAAATCATGTACAGAAATAGGCAGCTGATATAATATATTAAATGTAAAACGAAACTAATATTTTCGGAATTATAGAAAAATTAATAAAACTTATTTACATCACGTGATTATATGGTATTTAAATTAAAAGGCTGGTCTTGAGAATTCTTAGCCCATGCAGTATATATGTATCAGATTATTTATATAATTGTATGCTGTTATCAGAAATTTTACAATCATAATTAATGAATTTAAAATATCGTAAGAAAAATTAACGAGGGTGAAAAAGTCAATTCTTTTTGTGTGTGTTTGAAAAAAAAAAAAAAAAAAGCTTTTCTACAGCTCACATTATTTTAATTTCATACCGTATATCATGTTTCTTCGATGATGTCATGCATTTATCAAAGGGGGAAGCCTAGTCATTGCACGTTTTTCTTTTTTCAAAGTAGCTATTAAATTTTGTTCTCGTCACTTCTACATTTTTAATTCTTTTTAAAGTTAAAGACATTTTGCATTGATACAAAATTCATTTAATGAATTATGATCAAATCTAATGAAGAAACCCCCCCTGCATGTTACAATACACATATAATTTCTGAAATTTTTACTAATTAGCCAATTAAAAGTTATTTGTTTATTGGTTGATTTCACTAACTCATGTAACATGATGTAACTAAAATTGTGCTGTTCAAAATTATTTTGTTTTTAAAACATTTTTGTTTAAATTATATATCACATTTTAGCATATATTAATTATATATATATACTAACATAAAATTTTATGGTAACTTTTGAGTTATATAGCATTTTTAGTATACAAGGGAGCAGTATAAATTGTGTCATTACAAAAATTAATATACAAAAATGTAGAAGCAAAAATTAATGTGTAATTCCATTGCTGACATAAAATAACAATATTTTGAACTTTGACCTTTTTCAAAAAACGCCACATTGCACGTGTGTTAGTTTTGGTAATGCGATATTATATTTTCGCAACTTTACAGGATTACAGCTTACTTCTGTTACCCTGTTACATTATGTTGTGTGTGCAAGCAAAAGTTCTCGGAACAGTTCTTAATTGTGATGTATTCTATTCAATGTGTTTTCTCAACAATAATAAACTTTTAACGTAATAGATTATATTTTGTATATAGAATGTTACTGGGTATGAAAATATTATTTAAAAAAGTAAAGGAAATCTGTACGGCATCATCGAACGTACATTTTTTTTTAATGTCTTGCATTTTAATATCTTGAACTAATTGTTGCAGAAGTTGAAATATCGATAAAGTTTTTAACTATTTTAGTCTTGATAAATACGAATAAATATTACCATAATCCATTGATTTAATTATATAATGATAAAATATTTACATTAATATATAATTAATTTTACATAAAAATCCTTAAAAAATTAAAAATATTCCATAGATGATCACATTGAATTAAATTGTTTGTTTGTTTTCAATTTTTTCAGATGAAAAAATGTCCTTTACCACCATACTTTACCATGCATTTCTTGACATATTTTTTATCTTTATTCAGTAAAATACTAAATTATAGTATTAACAATGACAACTTCATATTCTTAATAATAGTGATACAAATTGCTAAATTGTTATTACATTTTAAGTGCTGCAATAAAGGAGGTACTACAATTACAACTGTTAGAGATTGATATTCCTCCGTAACTGTCACATTAGAAGTGACTGACGACCGCGGTACGTACATATAATATGCCATGAGCACCGGCCCTATCAAAAGGACCCCACCCCCTTACCACATGGCCGGCGGGGGGTGGAGGGCGCACAATGTCTGGGATCGGTATTGATCTCGGTGCACACGAGAGCTAGAAGGGGGGGGGGAGTTACGTTGGCTGGTGAGGTACGTGATTTCAGACCCGAATCTGACCCGTACTACCGACCATGATATGGCACCTATTTATATATATATACAGTCAGGCACCAATGCACTAAAACTTCTCTCACACATACATATACACGTTCTCCCTTCTTCTTTTTCCCCCTTTTATTTCCACCCCTGCATGTGAACTCTAGGCGCCGTCATGATGGGATTGCCGGAAAAACGGAAGCCATTCAGATTCTCACAAAAGTTTAAAAAAGAAAGAAAGAGCTCACAAAGTTCTCTACTTTGCATATATTTATCGATAAAAAATAATGTAAGAAAGAGGTCAGGTTATATGGAGCATTTCTTTTAAATATTATATAAAAAGTATAATACAATATATGTGTTGGAAAAAATTAAAATTATATAACAAAATTGACATACTTCGTACGATTCACTTTCAAGTGACTTAAGAAATTTATTATTGTCTTACGTATATAGTATATACAGTATTTTCTGCATGTATATATGATTAGAATTCATTGTTTTTGAATGAATATATAAAATATCAAAGAGTATTGAATGCATCATGCAATCTTACGTACATCATGATATTTATGATGTATTATAATATATTAATTATTAATTTAAAGATAAAAATTTAGTTTACAGTGCAATAAAAATTCAGCATATATATATTATAAATATATATTGCACGCAGTGAGTATATTATATATAATATGTACTGTATATGAATGAGAGTTAAAAAAAATTCAATTTGATTGAAATATCCCCTCCCTCCCTCCTTTCGTTTTTCATGTGTTTGTATAATTACACCTATATACATACATACAGTTTTGTTCCATTCATATTAAACGGCTTCAAGCGATATGATAACAAAACAATAATAATATAAAAAACGTCAAACCAACGCGCGTAGCTGGTAATCTGTAGGCCATATTATTAGGATTTGTAGATTTGCAAAGAGAATTCATAACTACTATAATTCCCATAGCATCTACATAAATATATCCGTCATTAATTATTTCTTAAAAGTAATTCAACCGCGGCGTAATTAAACCTTGAAAGAATAATAATAATAAAACTGCTTTCGATCTTACAATATGAAGTTCAATCAGTGTTTTACGTTTTACAATTTTCCCTGCGCAGTAGCATATATATATATATATATATATATATAAGAAGAAGAAAAAAAAAATCGGAAGGAGGAGAGGAGGTGGGTGTTAATAAGTATATAGGTGGGAGGAAGATAGAGGTCCATGACCCATGCATGTACTTTTCCCTCTATACTTGATAACTTTTATACTTTAGTTGTTGATCGAGAGCGTTTTTCATTTCATTTAAATGTATATAAGCATAATAATTTCTAATTTCGTTGAATATTGGCTGATGACAGTGTTTTCGAAATAGGGAATATTGAAATTATGGAGCTCTATATGGAATTTATTTATTTATTTATATTTATCTATCCATCCATCCATCTATCCATCTATCCATCTATCCATCTATCCATCTATCCATCTATCCATCTATCCATCTATCCATCTATCCATCTATCCATCTATCCATCTATCCATCTATCCATCTATCCATCTATCCATCTATCCATCTATCCATCTATCCATCTATCCATCTATCCATCTATCCATCTATCCATCTATCCATCTATCTATCTATCTATCTATCTATCTATCTATCTATCTATCTATCTATCTATCTATCTATCTATCTATCTATCTATCTATCTATCTATCTATCTATCTATCTATCTATCTATCTATCTATCTATCTATCTATCTATCTATCTATCTATCTATCTATCTATCTATCTATCTATCTATCTATCTATCTATCTATCTATCTATCTATCTATCTATCTATCTATCTATCTATCTATCTATCTATCTATCTATCTATCTATCTATCTATCTATCTATCTATCTATCTATCTATCTATCTATCTATCTATCTATCTATCTATCTATCTATCTATCTATCTATCTATCTATCTATCTATCTATCTATCTATCTATCTATCTATCTATCTATCTATCTATCTATCTATCTATCTATCTATCTATCTATCTATCTATCTATCTATTTATTTATTTATTTATTTATTTATTTATTCACATTGGGCGCGATTCACGAAGCAGTTAGCCAGGTTTCTAACCACGTTTAGCTTAACCACAGCATAAAACAGGTATAGTTAAACGTGGTTAGAAATCTGGCTAAAACTGCTTCGTGAATCGCACCCAATAAATTTAATATCAGTTGATACATTGTGACATTTGTCTGATTTGTGACTATATATACTATACATCGCTTATGATGTTGAATTATAATATTATTAATTAAGATATAATTAAGATGCAAAGAGGCCGTTCAACTACTATATTATATTATACGTATATCAATCTCAACAAAACCGATACATATATTAAGAGTAAGAAAAAATAGGAGATAATACTAATTTTATTTTACATGATATATTATAATTATATATTATTTAAGTAAGCCTTCGATCCTATATTTAACTGCCCTAAGATATAAATGCACACCCGAGACTGTTAGATTGGATAAACAATTAATAATATAAATAAATAAAAAAAAATTATGCAAATGCATTGCAGCTATATATGAGGCCGTATAGTTGTGAATTTTCAATTAGAAACGTTCCAGGGTTGTTTTCGTTGGGGAATCGAAGCCTATATAGCTGCTATACATGTTACCTATATATTATGATTTAAAGTATAAATAGGTGAATACACGGGTAACATTTTGTAATAAAATAAAATGTAATAATACCACGATATAATATGTGATGAATATTTTGAAACATCGAATTTTATATGATTTAAATCAAACGCTATTATATATTTTAATATTCTCTCTGTTTTTAGTATTCTAAATACGTATTTCTAATGAAGTCAATAAATGACTTCATTATTGACTTCTAATGAAGTCAAGTTAATAATTAAGTATAAATATATTAAAATTAAATATGGTAAACGAACAAGAGATTCGAGAGAGAGAGAGAGAGAGAGAGAGAGAGAGAGAGAGAGAGAGAGAGAGAGAGAGAGAAAGGATGAGACCACAAAGGTATAAAATATAAAATCGATAAACTAGTCGGCTGATTGGAGAACCTGAGGTAGCTTAATTAATATATATAGATAGCGAGATTCCATTGCAGCTATAATATGGAAGTTACCATCACTATGTATGTTATATATACACTACAGCTTAGACTCTTAATTCGCGTGCATCAAAAACTTTTCCTATTATAGTTTTACCTCATTTTATGTATAACATCTAAGTAGAATTTTGTATTATAAACTTGCTATAAAAGCCCCCTACTGAAACCAACAACCACTCAATGAGTTTGCCCAATTAAGCTATTCCCTAAGGGACACAAAACTGGAGAAGAAAACTCGATAGTGATATGATTGTTTCTAAAATTATTTATAAAAGCATCATTATTCTTTATTGCAAAAGCTTTTTTTATAATATACTTGGAAGGCGGGGTAGGCCGCGGTTTATTATATTGCCTAATTTTTTTAAGTACCCCAATTAATAAATTGGAAATAAAAACTTTTATATATATTTTTTTAGTAAATATAAAAAGCTATGGAAATCTTTTTGAAGGAAATTTCCTTGCCCTTCTGGATGGTTCTCTCTCTGTTTTATGGTGCAACTCGAGCAATTTTCTATCTGAGCTAAAGTAGTAATTTAAGGAGGGGAAGTTAGTGACTAGAGAAATGCTTCATAATGGCTGGAACACAGCAATTGAGGCGCTCGTTTCGAGGGATGTAAAGACACATTGATTTCCGATAAAACGCGGTAAGAACCCGGAATAAATGTAGGTCAAAGCCGTATTCTTTACCCGCGCTTGCTCACTTGTAACACTAGTGACATCTATAAATTTTGTTAGTAACTAAAACAAACTTTTCAACGCTTTTCAATCTCTCTGCAATCTTTTATGAATTTTAAAACTAAGATATCTGTAAGGAATAATCAAATACATAATTATTGAAGCAAGAAAAAATAAATAAATAAAAAATAAGCGATCGAAGATAAAAAAAAAAAATGTAAGGAGCATCTTTTTTAAAATCTTAATTCGTATGAATTTGTTGTTATATTCAGTTATTTGTAGTTATTAGGTTATTACTATTTTTGTTTTACAAATGGGGGGCATTCACAAAGCACTTTGACCCCCACTTTAGTCTCAATTTTGATCCCTGGTGCTAAACATGGTGCTAAACCAGGGGCTATAACCATGTTAAGCTCCTAGTTTAGCACCATGAGGGATAAACACTCGCGCGAGGCTAAAGTAGAGGTTAAAGTGCTTTGTGAATGCCCCCCGTATATTTTGTGTCATATAACTGTTTATGTTTTTCATCTGTTATTATACAATCATATTGTTCCAAGATTTACAGACGCGCGCAGATCCAGAACCAAATTTCGGAAGGAACTGTCTCCATAAGCTAGGCTAATTAAAAAAAAAAAAAAGAAAAAAAAATAGGAGTGGGGAAAATGCTTATATTGCCTATATTAAATCCAAAATTTCAGAGGAGGCTGCTTCCCCCCTCCCCCTCCCCCCCAGATCCGCACCTGAAGATTTATGACGAGAACCTATGTTTGTCTTGTATCCTAAAAATTCACATGAATAATAATAATAAAAAATGCTTCATGAAATTAATTGCTGTAAGAAATAAAATATTTGAAAATGAATCATCTTTACGAAGAACTCATAATAAATTAATTTGAATTTTATCTGCAGAAATATAGAAGGCATTTTTTGTTTCACTAGATAACAATAACTATTTTTTAATTATTTTCTTTTACATATTATAGCTTATTAAAAATAACAGTCTATCATCGTATAATATGAAGGCAATTTAATTGTACTGTACAGTAATAACAAAATTAATGCATAAAAATTTAGCATCAGATAATTCAGATATTTTTTGATAGTAACTAAACATAACTATTAAATTAAAAAGATGTATTTCCAAAACAAAACATGAAGCAAAAGCCCAGTGAAATAAGGTAACAACAATTTACAGCTGGAGGGCTCACTTGCGCCCCTTCTGCATCTGTGGTGCGGACAACTTCACTTTGCCGGGGAAGTTTCGAGCCAGGTCCTGCTCCTTGACGCTTCGTAGGAGGTCTTTTTCTCGAGGAGTGCATGTCCGGTCCTTCAGGAAGATCGCCAGCGCAGTCTTGGCTGCCTTACCTCGCTTGCCAGTACCTGGGGTCAGCTTCACCTTGTACCTGGAACCAGAGGTCACCAGGGGTCAAATTTATGGTTCTGCCACTTGAAAGTCAACATTATTTCTTCAGAGTGAGAGTTCACGAGTGGGATCTTCTTCTTACATGGTTGAATAAGTTTTATACGTATTAATAATTTTTTTTAAGCCTGGTGTTTTTAAATGAATTATTGCCACTATTTTTACCTATGCTAATGGTGTCATTAATGTCATTACACGATACAATATTCAGCAAAACATTAGAGATCATTTTAAAATACCAGGTATTATTTTATCAGCCTTGCCACTGACTTAAAATTTGTTTGAAATACTGTATTACTTGTCAATTACAATAATTTGGAAATTGAATAATATTTTAGCAAAAAATGCAAGTCCTGCTGAAATTAATGCTATTTTTCTTGGTTAATTACTAATCAGAATTAGGTGAGTCGTTAATCTTCCTTATCACTTTCCCTGGCTCATCCATTCTTAAAGAAACTACTTGGTCTCACATTGGACACCCTCTCATTGTCGCTACTGACTACATTGATCATGACACTCACTTGAAGTTGGTGAGGTTGTTGTAGGGGGCGACGACAGGCACTGCAAACAGCAGCTCATCCTCGGGAACTGGCATGCCGGTCAGAGAGTTGAGGGTCTCCATGTCGGAGGTGATGGGCCCCACCTCCGTGTCGGAGTCTGCGTCACCGTCCCCTGCAACTCGGACATGACAGTAGAGTGACGTTGTTATAGTGGAATATATAAGTATTCCACTATAACTAAGTTTATTACAATTACTAAGTTTATTACTACTGCAACATGAACAAATAATTCATCAGAAATTAAACCCCACATTTCCTAGTTTTTATAGAAATATAAAACTGTTTTTCAATTAATTCACCAAATTTTAAATATGATTTTATTCCCCTCCTGCCCCTACCTAAAAATACCACTGTTTTATTTTGTTTTGTATTCCTGGTCAAACCTAATCAGTGTAATTCAATTGACAGGCTCTCTCTCACTCCAGCTGTTTTCTCACCCTGTTCTGCTGCTCCATCTTGGGGTTGTTGCTGTTGAGGAGCGTCCCCGGGGGTGATAATGGAGTCCTTGTAAGCCCCGCCCCCACCCTTGGTCTTGTTCAGCTTGGGTTGCTTGCCCTGCTTCTTGGGCTCAGCCTGGTCCTTGCCGGTCTTCTTGTCCTTACGAACCTTTCCACTGCCTGCAGACTGTCCAGAAAAAAAAGTTATATTTATTTCAGTGTTTCTCTGATACAGTAAAATTGTTAATAATTCAAAGGTTATAAGCTATATCTTTGAATAAATAGCTTTAAGTTGTCTCAAAAACAAATATAAACAAAAATAAATTTAAGAATATGATCATGTTCAAAGTATTTAGGTTTCAAGAAGTCATTTATTTGATAAAGGAATATGAGAGATTACTCAAGTACTCCTAAGACCTAAGCCAGCTGGGTTGCTGCACCCCTCTGGTGCTCCCCACCTGCAGGATTTGCATTCGCAGGTTCCTCTCCTCGTCGTCCTGGTCACGGTACTTCTCGCGAACCTTCTTCAGCTTGCCCCGCTGGCCACGCTTCACGCCAGGAGGTGCTGCCGCCTTGGCTGCAGCCTCAGCAGCCTCTGCAAGTGTGCTCTAAATGTAAAACTTGTGCAAAGAGTTGCAATAAAAGGCATTGAAATTTTTTAAACTCATAAATACAGTCAAACAAAGCTTAGATTCTGTGTGTTTTTCAACCAGTTGTTCCAAAATTTTCTTCATGTATAAGTTATGAGCAAAAAAGATGAACCTAAGATTTATTTTGAATTCATTATTTGAATGAAAACTACAAGAAATAACTGCAGAATTCTGTCTATTTTTTGACAATTTATGATTCATCAAAGGGGGAAGATAAAGATTTGAAATTGAAGTAACAAGGAATGTAAGTAATGTGACGAGGGTAATAAATTTAATGACTTACCCTTGGTTGGCTTGGTGTTGGCTGTTTTCTTGGGGACTGAACGTCCAATCACAAATTCATCACCATCTCCTTTCACAATCCCAGGTATGCTGTGTACAAGAAATTCATCATTGTAGTTGGGCTTTTGATATAAGGATTAGAGTTTGAATGAACAAGACTCTGAACATCAATTTTAGTTTGACGACAAGGAAAATGTACATAATTTTTTATAAAAAATATTTGCTTTAACACATTAATACAGAAGCAGTGAAAACCCATGTTTATATAAGCTTGAATGAATTATTTGCAGAATCAATCAACACACTTTACATTGAAAACTTAATAAATAAACAATAAATATTAATATAATGTATAATAATTAATAACTGAGTTAATTAATTAAGCCCAGAACTATTGAACTGGTGTGCATTAAATAATAATCCATAAAATGTCTGCACTTTTTTTTTTCCAGATGAAGCAAGGACTTGAATAAAGAACAATAACAACTGCTTTTTAAATTGAATTAGTGTATAATTTAGGGAGAAAGTTTTGCAACTCTTCTACTACACATAAGAGAAGTGAAAAGCAGTTGACTTACACAGTGCCCGAGACAAGCGGGGTCTGGATCTCTGTGTCAGGAAACTCGACTGTCTTGGCTGCCACACCCTTCTTGTCTCCTTCCTCCTCTGCAGGGGAATCTTCACTTCTCTCCTCTCCTGCAACCATAAGATTGAAGTGAGGAACCTCATTGTCAGTACAACCAAGTTTTAGCAACTGAATATACAACTGGTTGTATGTACGCCAATTAAATAGCAATTTAATAACCCAACAAGAATAAAATTGAATACTGTATTGAATGCTTCTTCTTCCCGTGCTTCATTTGTACACTCCGTTCATAATAAAATAGAACAACAAAGGATCCTTTGTTTCCTTTGTTGTCAATTTCTTATCACGGCTGATAGTGGAGTTCCCTCCTTCTGGCTTATCACAGCGCTCTGTGATTAGTGTGCTGTCTCATCGGTGTCAGCCACTCACTTGCTTGCTTTCTCTCTCTCTTCTCGCTCGCTCTCTCTCTCTCTCTCTATAGCTCTCGATAAAATGTAACAACAATGAAATCTTTACGTAAGAAAAAAATGGCGATCAACATTTTTCTTCTCCTTGCATAAAATTTAAGCTTCTTATTATTTATTTTATTTTTATTAATTTATTTCACCCAATAAATTATGATTTTGTAAAGAAATTTTTAACGAATCATTATAATAAAACGGTAAATATGTATTATTACATATTTACTGCATGTTAAAATAGGCAGTGATGTGAAATTCGCGCGAAGATTGGTCCGCGAATATGCGCATGCGAATATGCGCGAATATGCGCGCAAATGCGCGCATATGCGCGAAAGATACTTTCAAGATGGCGGCCGCGCGCAATTAAAATCACGTGAGCACCTCGGCAGCCTGAAAGGCCGATTGTTTTAATTCCATGATTAATTAACTCTAATTTAATCCAAACACTAATTAAGCAAGGGATTATACCAAGAAAAATAAGAAAAGACTCTCTGTAGCATTTACTGTAGTTTTAACCAGTTTTAAATTGCTATTTTTGTGGCGGGAAAGTCAATTTTCAATATGCGCGCATATGCGGCCGCAGATTGCCCGCGAATATGCGCGAATATGCGAATATGCGCGCATATTCGCCGCGAATATGCGCGGACTAACATCACTGAAAATAGGTCTTAATAATATCATTTGCGCTGACGAAAGAAGTGTAAAACATCATATTAAATATTTTTATTTCAATGTTATTTTTTTAATATCATTAATTACAGTTTATAACCTTTTTTTTATTTACTTTTATTTATTATATAAGAATACCAAATAAAAATTTAAACTTTAAAATATAATTTGCAATGTTGTATTTATAATAATTATTTATGTTAAATTATGCATTTTAAAAATGTCTACATAATATTTGAAATGAAATGAAAAAAAAAAAAAAATAAAAATTGAAGTATAATCACAGATGTGTGAATAATGGTTTCTCACTAATTCTTTATCGTCTTTAAAAATTACTTTACATTGTATTAAAGGAATTAATATTATTAATATAAAAAGTTGTTTTTATAGTAAAGCTTAACACATAAATTTTTTCGGCTTAAGTTTAAGGTAACCTTCAAATTATGTAAAGAATTGTTGGACAAGTATTATTAAATACGTTTATACTATTTAGTCTGTTTATCAACAAATTATCATAATTGTAATAATAATACATATTTACCGTTTTATTATAATGATTCGTTAAAAATTTCTTTAAAAATCATAATTTATTGGGTGAAATAAATTAATAAAAATAAAATAAATAATAAGAAGCTTAAATTTTATGCAAGGAGATGAAAAATGTTGATCGCCATTTTTTTCTTACGTAAAGATTTCATTGTTATGTTACATTTTATCGAGAGCTATAGAGAGAGAGCGAGCGAGAGGAGAGAGAGAAAGCAAGCAAGTGAGTAGCTGACACCGATGAGACAGCACACTAATCACAGAGCGCTGTGATAAGCCAGAAGGAGGGAACTCCACTATCAGCCGTGATAAGAAATTGACAACAAAGGAAACAAAGGATCCTTTGTTGTTCTATTTTATTATGAACGGACTGTACACAAATTTAAGTATGAGACAATACTATTTTGAGTACTCTATGTAATTTATGACAACCAAAATGAACAGAAAATTCTCATACCCATCAAATTTTAGACTTCAGAGAAAGTATTTTAAATTTAAAAGATTAAATGAAGATTAAATGAGTTATTTTAACATGATTTTACAAGTGATATCAGGTTAAATATTGAAGCTAAAAGAGTACGGTCTGCATTGGAGGGCTCTATAATTTAAATTAAATTAATGTTTAATTGGTGCCTCTGATGTACCTGAGTCCTCGGCATCATCCTGGTCCTTGCCACCTTCCTCCTCCTCGTGAATCGTCAGGCTCTGCACTTCCGTCTTGAGTACCTCAGCTGCAATCAACAATTTGTCTTATTATTTTCATCTAGCTAAGTTAACTATTCATTTTACCACTATGGCAATATATGAACAACCTACTTGGAATTTTTTATATCAGAAATTAATAGAGGGCATCCAATTATGTTAGTTTCTCTCTCTTTTTTTTAATGCCTAAAAGTACTTTCAAAAATAATTTTTTTTAAAAAAATACTTCCCGGACTCTTAAAATCAGCGTACAATATTTTGGTACTCTCTATTTATTTCTGCAATAAAACATTTTCATGTGGGTTGTCCATAGCATTGCTTACTCAACTCATGAAAATGTTCCTGATACTGTACCATATTAAAGTAAGTTTAAACAATGTCATAACAAATTGTTAACTTATTATGTATCTTAGGAAACAAGAGTAGGTAAAAGTAATGGACTGATTTCATTATAATTTAAAGGTGTTCTTCCCTGAAGTCCTAATGCTACGACCATGCTCTTTGATGCACACTTTGTACCTGGAGTTGGCTCCTCCTCTTCGTCGTCCTCCCCCTCCAGCTCAATCTCCTGCTCCGCCTCTTCTGACATGACACTCGGCGCACCTCCGTCTCCCTCTTCCTCGGCAGTGCGCACCCTACGCTCCCCTGCATGGCGAGCTACTGAATCCTCCTCGAGCTTGAAGAGGAAGCCGAAGCCCATGGCCAGCTGGCAGGGGGGCAGGTAGTTCCGCTTTCCCCGTACCATGAAGCTGCCTGTGGTGAGGTACTCGCCAGATGGGGCTGTCTTGGACACCTGGTTACTGTGCACCCACCATGAGCCAGCAACCACCTTCGCCTCCCACGCCATGCTGAGACATTCAGAAATTTGATTGCATACAAATGTCTTCTATTTTTTTGTTTATTTATTTATAACCAAAAGTATATTGTTACTGTAACTATATCTATGTGAAAATAGCTTGGTCCCAAACAAATGGTCAATACAAATTTAGTTATCAGTAATTTGAAATTATCTTTCCTCCAACTATTTTATGCAGCAAAAGCTAATGATACATACATGTACTGTATAAATATATACAGTAAAAACTTGTTATTACGTAACTTGTTATAAGGTAAAAACTTGATATTTAGTAATGGAGTAAAGGTCCCGTAAAAATTAATTAGTATTGCAGGTATAGGAAAAACTTGATAAGGTAAACTCAATTTCCTGGGTTCCTTGACCTTACGTAATAACAAGTTTTTACTGTATACATGAAATACAGCAAATTTTCTAGAAATATTGTTACTGTATGTATGATCTGTTGTCATTTTTATGTAAACAAAAATGGCAAACTCACTTAAAATTACTAATCTTGCATCTTGCCAATTATTGACTTTCTAGAAAGTAAAGATGAGGAGGAAGGAAAATGAGGGTTTACTGTCACAACATTACATACCTGTAGCAAGTTGCCATCACCCCTGCCTCACTGAGGGTTTTGGGAGGCACGGGCCCTCCCCCAGGGTTCTTGATGACCACACTGCTGGCACCTTGCAGGTCAGCATGCACATAGAGATCACCGGCCTTCAGGTAGCGACGAACCACCAGCTCGTTCTGCTGTTGGTCTCGACCTCCCACCACTGAAACATAACCTTGCTTAGTTCAAAAATCTCTCATTGTTTGTTAAGAAGAGAAAGTATCAAGAAGAATAATAGTCATATTTTGGCAAATAGAAAATTGATAATTAGAGTAGGGTAGAGACCAAAATCTATCACTATTGCTTGCCAAGCAAATACAGTATCTTAAAAAATATTGAAAATAAATAATTGTAAATTTTTACTAAATCAACTTCAATTTAATTTTAAGGTTGCAATTACAGTATACACCTGAATCAATTTAATCAAAATTTAATTTTAATTAATAAGTTTAATAACAACTGAACAATTTCATGTAAGTTTAGTTTAAAGCATAATATGATTTGAGCTATACAGTTCATTACATTGATTTCTCACCTAAATAATTTTCTGATGAAATGAACCAAAAGAATTTTTCAAACCAGAAAACTTTACGAGCTTTTTGAATACTTGTCGTAGTTTGAACTTCTTTCAAAGCTTGCTTGGTCTTCCTCTCAGCTGATTTGAAAGCTTTCTTCTGAGATTCCACCGTCTTCTGCTGCTTCTTAGCTGCATTTCGTCGCTGGTCGTAGTATCTGGAAATTACAATTTCTTATCCTTCTGGAAATCCAGACATAACATTTTTTCTTATTACCTGCGAGCGTTGGCGTGGGCATTCAGATCCAAGTCAATGTCAACTGTCATCGGCTTTAGAGAACTGTCGTCTTCTTCATCTTCATCCTCATTGGCATACGGGTCACTGAAATTTAAAAGTCAGTGATGTACACTGTACACACTCCAAGTTAAAATAAAATGTTGATAAAAAAAAAAAGTAAAAATAAAAATAAATAAATAATAAAAATCTTGGGTCTTTAAAAAAAAAAAAAAAGTACCGATTTTTTTAAAAGTAAAAATTTCTTAAAAATTCAATGATTATTTGTACAGATACAAGCTTTTTTTCTTTATTTCTTTTTCTTTTTTTTTTTTAGCTGGTCTGTTTTGGCTTTACAGCATAGACCTGGGCAATTTCCTCAGGATTTGTGGTAAGGCCAGCAACCCCAGGTGAATTCCCCAGTGAGGCCCTCAGGGTCTGTGTTTCCAGGAAATGCATCTTAGAGGGAGCCCTATATTCCTCAGAGGTTTTTTGTTGGTGAAGCCGCCTACTGAGGGGGATGCTTGCAGCCCTCAAAGGCGGTGACGCCAGCCTATTGAAGTGCTTGCACACTCACTCATAGGGCTCACAAGAGGGAGCTTTCCTCAACCATCCTGAGTACGGGGATGGAAGGATATAGGATTATAGGGTGGACAAGGTAAGGAGTGCGGTTGTGGCCGGCTTTATCCCTGCACGATTTCAGGACAATGTCATTCTTACTGTGCATGCTTCATGAACTTAAATTCTTTATTACTGGATGAAATAACTGCTAAAATTCACCTCTCTCACCTCCCCCGAAATTTCAAATCATTAACCCCTACCGTACTGAATTTACAAGCGTCCTTAAATCAGTCAAGTGTAACGAAAGCTTTGTCTTCAGGTTTACATTAAATTTATTTCTTTACAAAATCTATTTAATTAATGGGTTTACTGTCTATATACAGTATTACGTTCTTCAGATTTATGTTGCTTAATACCAACATGAGGTTTGTACCAGTACCTGAGAGTCATGGTGATGTTGTTGACCTCCAGCTTGAGCGACGAGATTGCAGAGGCCACGGGGTCTCCCTGAGCCTTGGCCTCCTGGACCATGCGAGCCACGTCCGGCCATGACACCTGTAGGGCAACAAGCAGTCAGTCAGACAAGCAAGATTGGTTCACAGAAACATGTTAGGTATTTTCTGCTTACACATACATAATAGCACTGTTTGCATATTATAAGAAATAATCAACTGTACAATATATTGCGCTACAGTTAACCTTAACAAGCTTAATATTGAAATCCTATTCAATACTTTGTATCTTCCCTTTCAATTAAAAAAAAATAGTTAAAATAAAAACATCAACAAACCATTGTTATTTTTCCTTGAAAGTTAAAACACCCCCTCCCTTTTAACATGACATCTTCCTTCAGCACAGTTCCGTCTCCACACACTCACCTGGTTGGCGAGAGCTGAGCGCACTACGGTGATAGCACAGTCCACCAGTTGGTGATTTCTGGTGATGAGCTCTGCCTTCTCGCGGTCATTCTCCTGGTTCTCACACAGAGCCTTCAGCCGCTGGTCGTGGTCCTTGCGAACGTTCTCCAGCTTCTTCACTGCCTCTCGCTCCTGCACACAGATAATTAAATTAATTAAAAAGTTAATTAAAGAGTTAATTAAATGACAACACATTTTTTCCTAAGAAGTACATACGCTAAGATTTTTATTAATAAATTACGTACTTCACTATTTTACTTTCCTTTATTTGTTGCAATGGAAAATAAGTTTTATGTCTGTAATGTTTTTGTACTGTAATTCTTTTCTTACTGTCATATTATAACAAAGAGACACTAACACTGCAGTACTATAAAATATTGTACATTTGTCACTTTTTGATTAGGCTAGCACATTATGTAGGTTAAGCATAGAATTTATACTATGATGTATCTAAATTTCAACGATTCCAGAAAACGTTGAAATCGACTTGTCAAGTATACTGTATTCTACTGTATTTACTTTTAAAGAGTAAAAGACAACACAGTTTTATAAATTTTGCAATTTTAGAACTTGAAAAAAATTGTATTCAAAAATTGAATTTAGCATAAAAATGTAACTTTGTTAATTTAATGTTTTTAAAAATTTCACAGTTAAAAAAAAAAAAAAATAAATACTTTGATACCTTTTCATATTTTTTATTAAGTGGCAATACCTGTTAATATTATATCAAAAGGGCCAGATCATTTTTAAGAAAGACACATAAGATTGTAAGATTGACACATAAATAGAAAGCTAAGAATTTACAAAATATTATTCTTCCTTTTATGCTACTGTATAAATTTTGTGAGGTTTATTGCACGTTATATTCAGCACTCTACATACTGTACAGCTCCAAATCAAATCAAATCAAATTTCTTGATGTCATCTCACCTGGTGCAGAGCCCTGAGCTCGATCTTTTGCCCCTCGAGGCTTGAGAAGAACTCGTCTACGGCAGAGTCAAAGGCAGGTACCTCACGGTGGGGGCGGGACTCATGCTGACGGAACAGCAACGGGTGGAACTCCTCGTAGGCAAGCAGCTCCTGTCCACCCTGCACGCCAAGCTCTCGCTTTTGAACGATGTAGCCCTGCAAATAAACCTCATGTTAAAAGAGCATGGCTATTGTGAGGACGTTATTAGAGATATATAATTCAACTAGCGGTAAAATTGGCAGTACCTTACTATATAATATATACAGTAGTACAGTGCAGTATTACAGTACATACTTATACATAGACAGTATTGTAGAAATATGATTTCACTCAGTACAGATAAAATATAATTATATGAGTGTTGCCTTATATTCAAATATGTGTTTTTATCATGAACTTTGAAAGTGAATTAAATTAAATTTTAATTAAATTTTTACAACTACATAATCATTTTATTGAAATTAGTTATTTAATATCCAAAGAACGTAATTAATATTCAAGTTTTGTTAAGTATGAGTTGCAGTTCTTCTATTCTTTTAATAATTGTTTGAAAACAACATTCAATGATAAAGTAAAATTTACTGTATGTATATAAATTTGAGACTCCTAAGAAAGCCTCACCTTAGAAGGTGCTAGGGTAGCTTGGTCCATGAGGGCATCCGCCTCCTTCATGGCAGCAATAAGCTTGGGCATGTCTTTCTCTGGGTCAAAGCCCTTGGCCAGCTTGGCGTTTGGGGTCAGTCCTGCTCCCAGCAAGGCGTGCTCAATCAACGGAGGACCGTAGTCTGCACAGAGTTATTATTAGAGTCTGCAAACCTTGGACTCAACTCAAGACTTGTTAATCAGGCAAATTAGTAAATTTGTTATTCTATAAAATACTACTGTATATTATATGCATACATAAAAAATATTTTTTAACAGAACAGTGAGATAAATAATTTGTTTTTAAATGTCTTTTCAATTTACACTATACTGAACCACATTATTATTTTACTTGCTGAGAAAGATTGAAAATGACATACTGTACACATATTCATAACATTTTCACACTTAAAAAAAATAACAACATCAAATCATCATGAAAGTGAAAGCTGCACTGAAAAGGAGAAAACGTACCGAGGCATGGAACCAGCAGTTTCTTGAGGTTGTCTCCAGGCTTGGCTGTGGCAAAGATCTCTTGCAGCTTCTCCTCACCTGGAGGCCCCTGGCGCTGACGGGCACGGTCCTCAGGGTATTTCTCTTTCACGGCAAACCTGAGGAGAGCAAAAGTTTTATACAAATGAAAATAATTACTGTACTTTTGAAAGGTAGCACTGAAACGCTTTATGATTATCAATATGATATATACAGAACAGAGTCTTCTGCGCGCAATGTTTTTAACAAAACATTGTTCAATGTCTGTCGCGTGGTGTAATTTTCGATTGTTGAACGCGAGAAAGGAAAAAAGTAAACAAATTCTGTTGTTTACAATTTTTTGCCGCTGGCGGCGCCACCAGCGAGCGGTAATTATCAAGGGAAGCATTATGAATAACATGAAAAACTAATGGAAGTAATTAAAGAATTGAGGACATGTTTTCAAAAATCAAGTGAAATGGAAAGAAACATGCGCGGAAATTTTATAGAAAAAATTAAGAATTTTTAACGTTTTTTTATCATTGAAACGGTCGAAGAAATGTTGAGCGGTAACTCTGGTGTAGGTAATGTACATCATTTCTAGGTTCCCAAGGGCTTGTAAGCTCTAAAATCTCTTAGCTAGCAGTTCTGGCAGAACTTGGCTGCTCTTACTAGCCGCACTAGTGTCCATTTGTTGATTTATTTTTAAAAAAATAGCAATATAATAGGGTTTTAAAATTTTAACTTTGAATTTCTATATACTGAAGATATAGCAGTAATTTGATATGCTACAAGTTTCTATGCTGTTAGACTTTAATGCTGGAGTGACTGAAGTCCCATGCAACATTTATGATCGCACAGAATCTCGTTAAAGGCAATGAAATGCTAACCTCAGTCTGCGTCTTCTCTTTTTTGTGTTAAAAATAAGATAAAGTACTGTAAAATTTGCTAATAATTATTTTTTTTACATTACCTGGATCAATGTAGTACGAAGTAATGATGATTTTTTTTACTTTTGGTGCTGTACTTTAGAAGATATTGTTACATTTAGGCGTCAACTCTCGAAATTCCTATGTTAAACAATGGCGCATAGTCAACAAAAACCGCTCGCTAGTGGCGCCTCTGTTGGCTCTGGCGGGTGTAAAATGGAACTAAAGCGTCACGCAATAATCGGGTTACGCAACAGACATTGAACAATAAAAACATTGCGCGCAGAAGACTCTGATACAGAAATAACAAAAAATCTTTAAATTAAAAAATTTAGAAGGCTTTCAGATACAAATATTTGGATTTGATTTGTATGTACATGTACTAACTAATACAGTATATCTGTGATCAATAAAGAATTTAAAAAAGGACTCCCTAAAATTGCACACAAAATTATTAATTTAAGTAATTTTACAATAGAAAATAAAGCTTCATTATTGTTATTTTTTTTTATCAAAATTGATTACCTTATTTTTACTTCACTGTACGTAGAATTAATTTTGTTTTGAAATGCAGCAAGCAAGAGAGGTGAATGGGTTTTAATATACAAGGTCCATGTCACTGTTTGTCCAGGAGCACAATGCTTTCTCTGATGGTACATTTTAATGGAGATACTTTCTTTTATTTCTTAAGTAAAAATTGAAAAGAAATTTTGCCTACATGACCATTAAAATACGCTACACTGTACTGAGCATGTGAACTAATTGCCAACAACATTTCGTCGCTTCAGAATGTAAGTGTTGTATAAACCACCAAGTTTTGATGCAATTTTAGACCCTATTTACATGAAGCATAAGGTCTATAATGGTATCAAAACTTTATATTCTGAGGTGACGATTTGGCATCTCTTTTACCTGATTTGCTCTCCCTCCGAGTGAGGTCTGAGGACGTTTAAGATGATGTAGTCACAATCGGTCAAGATGATGTTGCCACGGTCATACAGCTCCAGAATGACATGGTAGGCTGCCGGACCCTGGCCGAACTGGAGGTCCACTGCTCGGTCAATGCCCAGCTGCTTGAGGGACTCAAGACGCTTGTTGCGAAGATGCTTCCTCATCTGTAAGTCAGAAGTCAGTCAAAATCTACATCTCAATTAAAAATATAACTTTAAGAATTAGAATTACAATGTAACACTAAATTTATAATAGGGGAAGACCAATTTAAATTAATTTTGTCTATCAGTTGATAACATTCTTCCAAGCAATGAGTCAAATACCAATTATATGTAACATTATGATGTATAATATGTATACCATACTTTACTAGATATTTTTCAATGCTACAGTATAACAGATCTTAGATTACAGGTAGACAAGACGGTGCCTGATCAGCTGACTGTCACCAGTCCCGTCTGGCCATGTTGAAATGCAAAATTTGATCGCCGCTCGCAGTAATTTACACGTAAACTAAAATTTGTAATACTGTACATTCAATATTCAAAAGTTTAATTAAATATTTTTTTGTTGTACCATATTTTTAGTTGTGTTTGGGGTTTTAAAAAAGATGCAATAACACAAAGAAAATTAATTATTATAATATTAGTCATTTAACAATTTATTATACTTCACCTTCATGCTGAAACTTGAAGGGGCCATGTTCTTAGGCCATTCAAATGCAGTTGTGTGGATACGATTTCCAGACTCCATGAGAAGAACAGCTTTGTCATCATTTTGTTGTAGTTTGAATAAATAAGTTTTGTGATCAATATCATAAACTTGTTGCAGTCGGAGGCCCACCAAACTAAAAAATAAAGTAAAAAAATAAGTTAGTAATAGTGCAAAATTAAAGCAAGATAGCATGCAAGATAAAAATAGCTAAAAAAAATAGCAGTATACTGATAGCACATTTATTATTATATTATGTATTTTGTAATGCATTTATTATTATTATTTTAATAAATTGAGGATTTGATCAATCTTCATGGGGTTTCTATATGAGGATACAAATGATATTACATATCAGAATATCTTTTACCGTTGCAACTCTGTCACTGAGCAGACGAGATCCAAAGTGTTGAACCGAGTCTTCATGTTGAGAGGCCGAGACTGCTGCAAAAGAGATAATTGTAATAACATTAGCTGTCATCATTGTTGCGTTGCAGTTCCATAGTGTGTATACTGTAGTATTTATCAATATATATATATATATATATATAACTGGTTTCTGCTCCTACTGTATAGGACTCTATACTGTAATGGTAAAACTCACAGCACACAGCAAATATAACTGCTCATTTTGACAAAAAGAACCTTCAACTCTGAAGACACGATTCTCTCAGCCATTTAAAATTTCAAGTGCAAACTTGAAGAGAACTTGACACAACATAAAAAAAGTATTAGAGATTTTGTGCGGCAGAGAATTTGAATGCAAAATTTATTACTGTAAAAGATTTTCATCCTAACAAATCTTACGGAGCGATGTAAAGCTGGTATTACATGATACAATTTTTCCAACTATTGAATACAATTTTTCCTTACAAGAAAATTTCATCTCCATCTGAATGGAGTTCAAATTTTCTTGTAAGGAAAAATTGTATTCAATAGTTAGAAAAATTGTATCGTGTAATACCAGCTTAAGGATGAGTCGAAGTGGCATTAAATTTACTTGTTGAAGCCTCTACTGTTAATTTATATTGATGGTGTTACTGTTGCATAGAAAACGAACCAAAATTGAAACTTAATTAACAAACTGAATACATACATGATGGTACAGTAAGTGGAATTGTCGAAATTGATGTAAAGCATTAATTATCAGGACACTACACTATATGTATACAGAGTATATAATTAACTACAGTATTGTAGTTTGAATCAGCACTAATTAATACAGTACTGTATCATATTGTACAGTGGAGTTATTACGAAGACAGGACAGGAGGAGAAATATCAGATTGGCTACAATGCCAAAAATCGCACTTGATTCGCAATCGGATGGTCGTGAGTTTGATCCCAGGCACCGCCAAACTTTTCACAAACAGTTACTAAAGAATATCTACTCTTGCACCCGTGAGGTGATTAATGGCATCCTCTATCAATTGGCAACCATCCTGACTGAGATTTCCATGGTTTCCTTAGTCACAACTAGGCGAATGCTGGGACAGATTGCTATAGGCCATGGCATGGCCAAGGCATGCCATAGAAGGGACCCACAAAACCTTAAGTAATATGCTAGGTTGGGTCCACGAAGAGCCGGGAAGTTAAATTCAGTCACTTGATTGTGGCCAGTACCTTACAGTATTACAGATCTTAAATCACGTTTATAAATTTGACTGTGCCGGTCGTCATCTTGGATATTTAGCACTTCAGACATGTATGGCGACATTCTGTCTGAAGCTAGCTAGGTGCTGCCCAGTCGGGCGTAAACTAAAATTTGTTATACTAAACAGTATGCATACTGTACAATAGGGTTAGATATGGTGAATGGTGAAAGAATGGAACCTGCTGGACCGGTAGGGATGTTTCGTGGAGAACTGGCTGAGGATCGAAGTGCCTGGCCGGGGGCCCTAGTGCGATTGAGCCACCGTGGGTGCCACAATTGCCACCAAGCTCTAAGATCTACAATTATTATTATAACATTATAACATTATAACTATGCATATATATTATTATATCAAACGACCAAAACGGATCATATATCTACAGTATAACAGATCTTAGTACTTAGTTTACCACTAAACAGCTCACCCACGTATAAATTTTGACTATACTTTGGGCTTATCAGCTCAAATAAGACCAAAATTTTGCTAGCCCAATTAGACTCCGACAGGCACCTAATTGGCCGATTTTGGGCAAATCTGGGCTAGCAAAAAAAGTAACATTGAGCTGTAATAGCCCAATATAACCCTAACTGGACCAATACACCACTTAATCCATAGCTCTATGTAGCTCATTAGCTCATTATGGATCAGTTTGAACCAACTATGCCATGCTTAAACAAGCTGGAAATTGACCAAATTTGCCCAAACTTGACCTTTTCTACCCTGGTTGTCCCCAGTACGCTTATATAGCTCAAAATAGACCAAAACAGCTTAAAATGGACCTCTTTTGCCCAAAGATGTGCCCAGTGGCGTGCGGTGACATTTTAGACTAGTCAAGCAAATGAAGTAATGACACAGCGGAGGGGGCCCCGAGGGGCTAATACCCCGCCGGAGGCGCGATTTTTTTGAAAAAGGGGGCGTGGCACTCGAATTTTCATTACAGGAGATATACATAAATTATAATCATACAAACGCTCTCAATAAAATTGTTTCCTTAATTAGCTAATTGCCGTAAATTTTTAATTTTTTTTTATTCACTTTCGATCATGATCATTGATCATGGTGCATACAGCTCTATGCATCAATTATCTTTTTTTAGCTGTATATGCATTTAAATACCTTAACGGTGTACCTTTTCATTCGGGAATATATAGGGCGGCCTGCACAAACGATTTACGTTTTTTCAGTTGTGTTTCTAGCGCCAAAATTTTTTTTGTAAAAGATTAGGAATAATATTTTCTTCTTGAAGTAATTCTGCCATTTTTATAACAAAAAAAATAAAAACGTAATCATCACGCTAAAGCAATTAAATTATAAGAATTAAATTGTACAAAACACTGAGATGAAGAATTTTTTTTTGCATGGCAAATTAGTGCGTTTTTATAGTCCATTAATTAAATAAAATATTGGAGAAAAGCACGAAAAAACACTTATAAAGAGCCACAAAAATCACGCACTGTATTGCTTATTATTAGTTTCCCGGAAACTAAAAACTAAACTTTGATGAGTCACTCGCGCGTGGACCCTTAAATTTTGTCCCTGATTTTTATCATTTATGCGCCATCTATTGATACACTATTTAACCAGTTGGGCGTTCCGATTCCCCAGAGCCGCCATTGTACAAGCAGTGCTTGTACATTCCAGTGATTCCACAAGCTTCAGCATTTACCACCCCCTCCCCATACATTTCCTTATGAAGCTTTACGTTGGGTGGGTTTATTTACAAGCAACCAAAGTGATTGCTTATACCAGTAGAGGCGCTGCTATTGCAAGACGAAAAAAAATAAATCTCCGATTTAAATGCGGCAAAATGCTGGCAAATTTAAAATTGTTAAGAGAGAAAAAAATGCTTGTCACGAAATTTATTTTCTTCTTCTTTCTCGGTAAATTTTAGGGCAAGCATTGCTTGCATTGCTTTTATGGACCGCACGCCCCTGGATGTGCCGATCCACCCTGAATATACTGCATTGGTTAAGGTAGCCCAAAGTGGACTACTGCAGTCTAGTAGTAGACTAGCAGTAGTCTACTGCTAGACTATCTAGTCTACTGCAGTAGACTAGACGGCGCCAGATATATCAGCCAATGAAAAGGCTAGAATGTCAGCTGGCTACCTTTTCATTGGCTGATATATCTGGCGCCGTCTAGTCTACTGAACTGTTTAGTGGTAAACTAAGATCTGTTATACTGTATGTATGCATATGCATACATATGCCAGGCCTACATACAGTATATATGCATACTGCAGTCGAATGTGATCAGAAATGTGATAAAAGATTAAAGATTAAATAGCAGTGTGTACACACATTACATACATACACCACTGCTTGCGGCTATTGTGGGTATTCCACCACGGTGGCTCGCTTGCTTGCGACTGACTCTCTCAGCCCCTCCCTGAACTCACCAACACTCCGAGCATCCACAAGCCCAGAGTCCAACAAATTCCACTCCCTCACCGTTCTTCTCAAAAAAGAATACTTGCCCACATCATTTTTGCTTCTCCTATACTCCAGCTTCCAATCATGGTCCCTCCTACCTTTATAACGCCCTTCCTCAGTACGATCGCTAAGCTCCTCCCAGCCCTTTTGGTTCCTAGTTATTTTATACATTGCTGTCAGTCTACTTTGCTTCCTCCTTTCCTCCAGATCCTCCCACCCCAGTTGCTCTATCATTCTGGTCACACTCTCTCTTCCCTTATAAATTTTGTTTTTATCACAGGTAAAGCTCCAGTTCCCCTTTTCTAAAACCCTTCTTGCTGCTCGTCTTTGTATCTTTTCCATCTCTTTCTTCCCTTTTGCTCTATACGGGTCCCACGCATTACATCCATATTCCATTATTGGTCTAATCAGAGACTTGTATGCTTTTTCTCTTACTGTCCTGCCTGCCCCCTTAAGATTCCTCATTACAAACTCAAGATTCCTTCTGCTCTTTGCGGTTACATACCTAATATGTTCATCCCAATTAAGTTTGCACTGAAACATTACTCCCAGATATTTGTATTTGTCCTCTGATTTGATTTCTTCCCCCTCCATAAAATATTTAACCTGACTTTGCTCCCTTCTTTTGTTGAACTTAACCACACTACATTTTCCCACATTAAGCTTCATTTTATTAGCTCCTATCCATATACCCACTGTCTCCAGATCCTTTTGTAGAATTTGCTCATCCTGCTTATTACTTACTGTCATATAGAAAAATTATTTCACGAAACCTAAACGCCTTGACACTTAATGGGAACTGAAAAACTTAATTTTTACATTTATAAATATCATGTTAAGTCGAAAACAATTATTATGCATACAACATTACTTACAGATACTGTTGGAGTAAGAATCTATTGGGGTCTGCGGAGGTGGGCGTGGACAGGATTGAGAAGTTCAGGGAGCTGGTGACCTCAAGCAAGACACAAACTGTGAGCCATATGCATAGTGGTGTAGCCACAACTGCCGCAGTATAAACTAATCTTTACTCTTTACTTTTTAAGATATCACTGTGAAATACAAAGGCCCCAAAAATGTGCAAAGTTGACAAATTAAAAACAGCTGATTAAAAAGCAGGATTGAAAAGTGAAAAGCGCAAAGCGAAAATAATCCCGAAATTTGATTTTAAAGGGGGGGAGCAACTCCATTGAGCCTCGAAAGTTTAAGTGCGGTGTTGCCAAACTGTACCAATGAATCGGGAGAATGAGGTCACGTGATCATAACAGGAAGTAGCCATCTTGGATTCTCCGTCAGCTCCAGCGTGGACGCCAGCGTGGAAGTTTTTAATTAATTAAGTTTAATCATCAATTCTTTTCATATATTCTTATTCCTTAACACAAAGTCGACCAGGGAGTATATTCTTGTTGTATTCGTTGTTATATAGGGAGTATATTCTTGTTGTATTCGTTATATTGTGTGTCAATTTTCCGATATTTTTTATGATGAATATTAGATAATTATGCATACCATTTTCATCTAGCCCCATGTGCTACGGGGCCTACGGGGCCCTTCCTTTGTTCATACAGTATATTATTTTAATTTTGATTTTTAACGATCTGCGGCAAATGTGGCTATACCATAATACAGTTCATAGATTTTCCTTCCGATATTACAGTACAGTGTATGCATAAACTAAAACGAGTTCTGCTATATGCATATGCATACTGTTGGCACTGTTGGGCAATGAATTACTATAAACATGTGGTATGGAGGTTTTCAAGAACTTTTTCAGCACAGATTATTTTAATGTGGGATTTGTTTCAGTAAAACTAAAATCAATTTTTGAGGAGATTGAAGATATTGTATGCATATGATGCATACCATTTTTCAGTTCAATCTGTCTAGCATATATGTTTACATGAATTGTAAATCTTTGGTGCATTATGCATACATAAAAGATTTAAATCCAACATGCAATTTATACATATCCAATTTGACAGATGCTGACATTCCTGACGTAGGTCTTCAGCAAGGTGCAGTTTCTCCAGATGCAGCTTCTGTGGATCTGAAAAGGAGTAGATTCCTCGCCCTGAACGCTGCAATGATCTTCAACATCTGGCTCAAAGGTTAGTCAAGAATATTAAATACTGATAGAAGGTCAGTTCATAAATTTTAATATGTACTGTAGTATGATACAGTCTTTCAAACGTTAGAATACCCCTGTCAATCATCTTCGGCGTAGTGATTTGTATTCTTCCGACCCATGTTGCCAACAAAATACAAAAAAATAGTTCTTTCGCTAGAAAAATAAAGTAGCTGAAAATAAATCAAAGACACTCGATACCTGTTGCATATTAATTGCTAAATTATTGAAACTTCTTTGCAATATTATCTGTCTCGACTTATGTGAAAATCTTCGTAAAATATGAACATATATTTCTGTCCACTAGCTCTATTGAAAATTTTTTAGTGTTGGCTGCCATTTTTTACAGCTGTTGCAGTTGATTGACAGGTCATCCATGAACTATTTTCCATGGGTATTCTAACGTTTGAAAGACTGTAGATGTATACATACTATAGTTAATATTTAACTTGGTTTTTGCCGTGTTAACGTCTTCAGTTAATGGTGTGACTCGCCTTGTGAGCTTATGTAAAAAGATACTTGGCTGGCTGAGCACATCAGAAAGCCACACAAGCGTTTACGACTCATGCAGGCCTTAAAGCGCAGCCCATAGCCTGTCTTTGGTTCAACCTCGGCACATTGATGTGTGCATTATTATATTTGTGATTTATGTCATTAATGAGCAGTTCAAAATAACTGTTTAAGTGCATGTTATAAAATAATTCTGTAGAGAGAATTCATAAATAAAGTCGGCTTTACTTTATTAACTTTATTTACATAATCTGCGACCAGAGACCCTACAGAGACCTCCGTGTCTAATGACCAGGAATTTGATAAGAGTTTTGCTGTTTTCTGAGAGTGGCGGCGCTGTTGAATGTTTGGTACGCACTGGTTCTTTCTGGATAAAATTGCGTGCGCAGCCAGCGAGAATCGGGCTGTGCCGCTGCGATTCAATGGCACCGCCAGTCTCAGTTACAGTAAAGCTTGGCCAAGCTGGTCAAATTTCTGGCCATAAGACACGGAGGTCTCTGTAGGATCTCTGATCTGCGACTAGAAATTTTGTGTTATAATTAACTTTACCTGCTTGACAGTTCTATTTCTTATTTCTGTAAAATACTAATCTTTTGTACGTATTCACTTAATGCATGTTGTATTCAACAGTTTGTTACCACTTTTTGGGTTACTTATTTTTATTTGTCTTTATAATAGGTCTGTTCGTAAACCCTGCTCGGTGTACATTTCCTACACCCAATCGACTTTATATCCCATGTACATAAGGTCGTTTGGGTGCAGAAAGTGTACACCGAGCAGGGTTTACGAACAGGCTTAGTACTTTATATCTTTCATTTTTATTATTATTATTATGTTTCTCCCCCCCCCCTCATTTTATTGTATTATTTAACGTAATAGTTAATTATTATTAATTATGATGAAGGTTAATCTAGCAGACAAGGTTTTGATGTAACATTGGAAATTAAAGGCCCTATGATCATTTCACAGTATTAAGTCCACAATAGACGAGTTGCAAAACCCCATTTTTAGCAAAAAGTAAACAAACAAAAGTGACCCCAGTTCATTGTTGTTTTGATTATGTGTATAAATTTTGCTTATACATTGGACCTTATGGGAAATTGACGATTTACACACAGATTTCAATATGTTACAAACCTATGATTCTAAATATAAAAATATCACCAGAATCTGCAGTTCTTGGCCATTTATAATGCTGAAATGTGTATCAGAAGAAGTTTTCTTTACTTTAATATGGTAAATTTTATATGATACCAAATCAGTCAATTGCATGGGGAAAGATACATAACTAGGCAAACTCCTTCTTCTTCTTCTTCTTACAACTATTGGAAGGAGCCTAAACGGCTATAATTCCACGTACTGAGTAACTTGGATCAATTTTATAGTTGAACTGTTTTTTGCAGGGTCTTGTAAAGGATAATGGACGAACAATGGATAGGATGATTATGGAATGTGGGATGCAAGGTGATGATGGAAGTGGTACCTATATGCCCACCACGTGTTACCGTGGGTGAACCAAAACCACACAAGGAATTGGTTGGATTTTAGGACATTGGGTTGACGGTGTGATGTGGGGTGCAATAATGTAGGTTGATGATGCAGGCGACAACATGCAAGGAATGGCAGGAATTTGAAAGATTCTCAACGTGTTGACTCCTGTGGGCCGACCGAAGAGCAGCGTCAAAGTAGGATTATGTGGATGCGGTGAGGCGAGATGATGATTTATGAATCAAATTGACTGGGGATAGGAATATAGAAATCAAGACGATTAATATATAGAATAGGATAGGAATATTTACCAGGATAGGACAAACAATTTGAGCGGAGAGTCATGTCGGCGTTGCTCACTCTGGCGCGCCATCTTGATCTCCCTAGGCAAACTCCAGTTTGTTGATTTTAACTGTTGCAATAATCAACAATCTGGAGCTTCCTTGGTTACGTATCTTACCCCATGCAATTGGCTGATATGGTATCATATTAAAATTACTATATTAGAGTAAAGAAAACTTCTTCTGATACGCATTTCAGCATTATAAATGGCCAAAAACTGCAGATTCTGTTGATATTTTTATATTTAGAATCGTAGGTTTGTAACATTTTGAAACCTGTGTGTGAAAATCGTCAATTTCCCAAAAGGTCCAATGTATAAGCAAAATTTATACACATAATCAAAACAACAATGAACTGTGGGCCCTGTGGGGTCACTTTTGTTTGTTTACTTTTTGCTAATAATGGGGTTTTGCAAGTCGTTAATTAGTATTGCCTAATATATTAGTATACGGCTGCATAAAAAAATTGTTCCACCAGCAATAATAACAGAAATAATAGCCAATGAAAAGGCATCTGTGACGCCTGTGACGTCATTTGTACCCATACTGCGGCGACGGTATAGGGAAATCCCTGCAAAAGATAGGTTCACTTTAGCTGCAACCACGGACATAATTTTAATTCTAGAATGTTGAAATTTTACAAGGGCAGTTTTGATACTATTTGTCAAATATCCTGAAAGAATTTTGCTGTTGACGTTCACACAGACTGACTTATTGTAGTAGCAATATAAGCCAAGTATTTAACATTGTTTTCCTTTGCAACATTTTTCTCTTCTTGCTACTGCAATAAGTCACTGTGTGTGAATGTCAACAACAAAATACTTTCAGGATATTTGACAAATACTATTAAGACTGCGCTGGTAAAACTTCAACATTCCAGAATTAAAATTATGTCCGTGGCTGTAGCTAGAGTGAACCTATCTTTTGCAGGGATTTCCCTATACCGTCGCCGCAGAATGGGTACAAATGACGTCACAGGTGCCTTTTTATCGGCTATTATCTCTGATATTATTGCTGTCGGAACAAATTTTTTATGCAGCCGTATCATACTGAGGCAATACTAACTGTGGACTTGATGCTGTGAAATGGTCATAGGGCCTTTAAGTGACGTAAACAAAATTTTTAGGTGCAAGGGCGTATATGAGGCTAACATAAAGTTCACAAAATTTTTAGGTGCAAGGGCGTATATGAGGCTAACATAAAGTTCGTCTATTTTTTCTCATTTCACCCATAAAATTATTTATTACTTGCACCTGAATAATCATTTGAACTGTACATGCCAGACAATTACAAATAACCTATAGCAGGTGCCATAATCTTTTGAATGTCTGCCTATTTCCCGGAAGATCCATGATTCCTTGCCCTGACCAAACCTTCATCTTATCCTTCCACACCTGTACTCATGGATGGTCATAGAATTAGCCCGCTTGTGAGCCCAGTGTGCAAGCATCTTGGAAGACAACCTCATTGTCTTAGAGAGCTGGCAGGTGTCCCTCAAAGCAGGGTTGCTTCCATACCTAGAAAAACTCTGAGGAATTTAGGGCACGTTTGAATTTATCTTACCAACTCTGAGGGCAACAGATGAAGTGCGCTACACTTGAGGGTTTCGAACTAAACCATCCTGAGGAAATTGACAAAGTCTATGCTTGACAGCTCAAAAGACTAGCATAAAAAATATATATAATAATATATATATATATAAATATAAAAAATAAAAAAAAAAAATAATAATAATAATTAATTTTTAATTTCTATCAATCAATACAAGTGTGCTTATGTTGCAGGTATAAAAGCCAATGCCCCTGAAAACTTCCTTTGCTTTGGCAAACAATTACCATCTTTTGGCGAGGATTTTTTTTTTTTTTAAGACTTTTCATTACATAGTTCAGAAAACGAAATGGTAAACTATTGAAAAGTGTCCTGTAATTAATAATTGATGTGGCAGGTGGAGTAAGAATCTGAGTGTGAATAGCATTATGGAGTAGAAATGTTGTTCATTGCACTCTTAACTTGAAAAAAGAAAGCCTTATGATTTACAGCTTTGGTGAAGCAGCTATACACATACATACATTTTTGCTTCCTAAAGTCCAACCCTAGCGTCCTCGTCGCAGGAGGTGGGCAGAGAAAATATTATTGCAGGTTATTAGATTTTATGTTCTTGTGGAGTTACTTTAAATATGATAGATTAAATACAGAATTTATCATAAAAATAGACTATGTCATCTGCAGTAATATTTTCTCTGGCAGATAGGGCTCTGGCTTATACATATATTTTTTGTTAAATACTTTTACAGCCTATTTGACAGGATCAACACCAGAGCAGGGAAGGGACCTGCCTAAGCGTGAGATGTGCTGCACCCAGGAACGCCTGGAACTTAACTCCCCCGTAATGCTCTCCTTTAACATGCTGTTCTTACTGCTGCTCTGTGTGCCACAACTTCAAGCGAGTTCTACACTCATGTGGTAAAGCCCATCAACACATGTTTTGCTTCATCTCAACATCAGGGAGCTGTTGGTCTGGCCAAGATGGCTAAATAGGTACTTCTTTTAATCCCAGGTTAAGGGGAAGGTAACACGCCCAATGTTAAAAAAAAATCCCTTACAGGAAATTATATATTGGAATGTATTATTATGTATTATGCAGGGAGTGGAACCGGTCGCCTTTTTAAGCGGATCCGAGATCCGGATCGGCTTGTTTAAAAAGTGGTTCCGAAAAACCGGTTCCCGATCCCCTTGTTTAAAAAGCAGATCTGAAGATCCGGATCCGGATCCCCTTTTTAAAAAAGCGGTTCCAAAGATCCGGATCCCCTTTTAAAAAAAGCGGTTCCGTTTGGATCCGGATCCGGATTTCCTCGATTTTTAGCGGTTCTCAACCAGGATCCGGATCCTGTTCCACTCCCTGATATTATGTGTTAATTATTATTAGATTTTTTTTTTAAATGTTCTCCTCTACATCCCCTATCAGTAGTTAGAATATCAGGTGTAAAAATTCGAGCTAGTTGTTTAGTTATAAATTTTTAAAGTTGGCTAATATAACATGGAAGTTCCATTTGCCCATGTTAAAGTTGTCAACTTTAAAACTTCATAACACAAACTATCTTGAATTTGTATACCTGATATATTCAGGGGCGATCGGTCCATAGAAGCGAAGCATGCGCTGCATGACCAACATGGATGTGATTTTTTTTTTTAAACAATATTCGTATTATAACTCCATTTCAATTATTTTAGCTGCCCCAAAGCATATATTTTTTATTTGTACGATTTTAATTTTGAAATCCCGCGGCTCTTTATCTTCGGATTTGTTCGTATTATTACGAGTCTCTATAACCAGCGATCCGAATGCCCGCTTATACTACGCTCCATCTGACCAATGGCAAGGAAGCAAATGCGGTGGTGCGGGTGGTGGGCTGTGATAAAATTATATGCAGTGTAATGCGACGTCTTCATAGCTTCTCCCAATCATATTGCAGCATTGCAGCGCGGGAAATTTTTGTCACGTGTAGCGCGTGTAGGACATGAAAGACTTTGGTAAAACCATTCTGTAAGAAATTAAATCAAAATAATTAAAGACAGGGTCACCCCAGATTTTTTTTTGTTCAATATAGCTTTCTTTCATGTAGTCTTGATTTTAGGTGAAATTTTTTTTTACTAAATGTTATTATTATGCCCACTTTTTGACACTCAAAGTTTGAAAAACGTTGCATCAAATAGACGGTAGTGAGGGCGGCAGACTGTACTTTACAAAGAAAAATCAAAGAAAAATCAAGAAAGTTGACTTTCGATGCGCTTTTTGAGTTCACTTATGATTGCAATAACTTGACACAAACCAGAATTAAAATTCAATATCTCTTCTATTTAAACATGTGAGTCTCAAATTTTTCCGATTTATATAATCTGAGTTATTAAGAATATTGCAGAAGCTCATTATTATCAATGCCGCCGTGCTCCCCCTGCCGGAGGGTGGGAAACGGCACGAGGGTGAGTGAACATGTACGAGATTTGTCAATGTCAAAAACCAGATGTGCGGTCAGAAAGAGAGAAGACGTTTTACCTCGAATATAAGAAGCTTGTATTCTCGAGTAAGGTCGTAGAAATAGGACATTTTAATGCAATTTTAGACCTTATAAATATATTATATTATTATTATATAATATATAATAAGGTCCAAAATTAAAAAAAAAAATAAGAAGTTGTGAAGTTTACTTTACTTCACTTTAGAACATTTTCTAAGGATAATTGAGCACTATTTTTTTCAACAAGTTATATAATAAATAAAACATACGATTAGAAGAAGAACATACATAAGAACCTATGCGATTAGGATGTGCCCGCATACAGCTTCGTATTGTACGCCTTTACAGTATAATAGGAAATTTAGGACCGTTTCTAAAAAAGAAACGTACGATCCGATCGCACGCTTACAGATCCCCGACTGCAGAAACAAAAGTCTATATGTGCGACCAGCCTTGGTGTTGCTCCTTGCAGCAGAAGTACAACATTGTATTTGGCATGTAAAAATAAGACAAGGCATTTATAGTATTTAATTATTTATGCAACATTAATACTAATATGTTTATAATAATAATAATAATATTTGTTTATTACAATATCGATATTACGCATGCAGCCTAAGTATCATATATAATATTACATATTGATTTATTACATAAAAATTATTTTTTATATAGTGAATAATGTTATATATTGCTTTTTATAATGTATGATATTATGTATATAATACATTATGTATTGTTTAAATTATTAAATTGTATTGAATACCTCCATCTTAATAAGTATTAGGTCATTGGGGTGGTATACGTATTCATTCAAATTATAATGTAATAATATTCTAATATTTATAATGTTATAAAAGTTATTGAAAATGTGCCATGCAAGACAGTAACTTATACAGTAAGAAAGATTAATTAGTCGTCAGACGGAACATTCGCTTTTTTCATGTTCGCTCCTGCTGTTTGTTTACCCTCCTTTGCAACCACATACACAACACAGAGCCTCCTACGAGGGGGACAAAAAGAAGCGTGCCATGTGCACCGTCGATATGACGTCAAACCTTTTAAAATTTTAGGTTCGAAATGTGGGCATAATAATAAAATCTAGTCAAAAATTTGTTCACCTAAAATCGAAATTACAAGAGAGAAAGCTATATTGAACAAAAAAAAGTCTGGGGTGACCCTGTCTTTAAATAAATAAGTACAATTTTTTTTTATATTTTGTCGCCCGGCAAATATCGATTTCGAAATCATCACATTTGTAATAAATTGTCAAATCTTAAATTCTGATTTCTGACTTATAAAATATCAAATATCCTTTGTAAGCTAGCGCCTTGTTGTGTTGAAAAGATGAACTATCTAGTAAAATTTGCACGCTATAGCTAGTAAGGTAGTGCAGGAAGTTCCCCCAGCAGGAAGAAAACGAAAAAAAAAAAAAGTAATAAAAAATATATGCATTTAAAAAATATGAAATTTGTTACTTATATTTTTTTAGGAAGAGGCAAAAAAAAATTAAACAAACGAATATCTTCGATGATAGGTTTTCCTGTTTTCAAAAAATATTAAAGTTTTTATTGATTTAATAAAATAATATTGGATTGATAATTTAAGGAATTCTATAAAACGTACTTTGAAACATGTTTTTTTATTGTTGTTTTTATACTTTAAAATTTGTCTGCCACGCCCATAGTTATATCATGTGCCACGCCCCCTTTTCGAAAAAAATCGCACCTGCGGCGGGCTGGCCGGGGGGCACAGCCCCCCGGACCCCCCTTTGGCTGGTTACTCTCGTCTTTTTCGATGCGCATGACTATGTAGAAAGGTCACCGATCGCCACTGGATATATTGTAGCTACTGATAGCGGATGTAGGTGAGAACATTTTGATTTTTTTTTTCATAATTTTCATGTGTGGATTTTTTTTTTAACATTGGGTGTGTTATCCTCTCCTTAAATAGCCACCATTATTATTTTTTTTTCCCCCATGCAGTCATTGATTAATCTTCAAAAGGGGATGGGTTAAACTGTGGCTGCTGAATGTAGTAAATAATTAAAGCTACAGTACTTCAATATTTATAATACTTGTATACTTAAATATAATTAATGTAAATTTTAACTACAACTCTCTTACCAGTGATGTGTGCATTCTGGAGTGGAGCGTCTCTTGCTTACATGCAAATGGTAACTTAAAATGCTTTGATGTTTATACAGCATTTACTGTACTGTATAGTAAGTGACTTCCTTTATTGTACTATACTGTAGACTCGGACTGTATGATGCCAAGTGTGAATATACTAAAACTATACACTGACTAGTTGAGAGCGTCATGGTGTGACTTAATTATAATAATGAACCGCGAGAATGCTTGGAGACAAACATAGTACACTGGCTTACTTTTTATGTTGTTATATGAGAATGATTCTCAGTTGATTTTAATCTAATTTAATTAACATTATACTGCTTTCAGTATTTTTCTTCCGTTTAAATTGTTTCAATTAATTTATTGTAAAATGTTCTTGACTGTATATAACAAATAAAATGCAATTAAATGGTAAAATATTAGTTTCTTTTTAATTGCACAATACTTATGGCAGCAATAATAATTATATTTTAAGGAAATCAAGGTGTTTTATAATTAGAAACTTAGTTAAATTAAATGGAAAGTTAAATGTCGCCATTTCATAAAAAGAATTATCAGAAAAAATATGCAATTGTGCAAATTATACTGAATTATAAAAAATCAATTTCTTCATACACATTTTTGTATTGATGTAGCAGGAACATTCAGTACCCTCTTCTAAAATAAAATTTGCCTAGCACTCTGCAAATCCTTCTTTTTTTGCAGCAGGTGTCTTTCATAATTCATTGACACTACTATTTCAAAATTAACTAATACTTAAATTAACATGAAGGGGGAGGGTGGTGATATTTTTTTTACTATATATCATTAAGGGTAAGGTAACACGCCCAATGTTAAAAAACAATCCCACATTTTTCCATGTTAAAAGTAGTCAACTTTAAAAATAATTCATATATAATAATTCATCAGAGAGCAGTGTAACTTAATTGGCACCTTTATATTTTCATTTGTGCAGTAGAAAAAAAAATCATGCAGTTTTTCCAATGCATTATCACTAAGATATTGTCAAAACAGCACTAATTACAGAATGAATCTAATTGTATTTATTTTGCATTTTTGAAAGAGAACTTACAAACTCAAAAGCACCAATAAATATTTATTACTACCACAATTTTAATCCTGATAGAATTTTTAAAATAGAGGAATGTCTTAAAAAAAAAATAAAAAAAATTCTTATATCAAATGTATGTAAAATTATAATTGGTAGTGTTTCCTAACAATATTTAATAAAAACATGGGCAATCATCTATTTAAAAAAATTAACTCAAAAACCAGCTCGAATTTGTATACCTGCATATTTTATAAGGGGTGTGGAGGGAAACATTTTAATTTTTTTTTCCATAATTTTCATGTGTGGGATTTCCTTTAAGGGTAAGGTAACGCCACCAATGTTAAAAAAAAAATCCCTCTCACAAAAATTCTGAAAAAAATTTAAAATGTTCTCCTCTACACCCCCTATCAGTAGCTTAAATATCAGGTATACAAATACGATCTAGTTTTTGAGTTATGAATTTTTAAAGTTGACCAATTTAACATGGGAGTTTCATTTCTCCATGTTAAAGTAGTCAACTTTAAAAATTGATAACTCAAAAACTAGATCGTATATTTGTATACCTGATATTTTAGGTACTGATCGATAGATATAGAGGAGAACATTTTAAATTTTTTTCAGAATTTTTGTGAGAGGGATTTTTTTTAACATTGCAGGTGGCGTTAATTGCATGGGTGTGTTACACCTTACACTTATGAAAGGAATTCCAGTTCATTCATTGAAAATATTAAAGACATAAAATCATCTTAAAATCATTACAGTAAAAACTGGAGTACTTTTTTTAATATAACTGATCGAAGTGGAAAAAGAAAATAATGTTGGTGATGCATTGCATATAGCCATGCATGCAGGTTATATAAATATTATAATAATAATTAAAAAAAAAATACTAAATAAAAAAATATACTTTATTTCTACACTAATAAGCATATGCTAAACTTGCCCTAAATTAAGACATTTATAGTTTTTTTCTACTATATATACATTTATTTTTATAATAGTTTGAGGGTGTATACGTATAATTCATTGCAATTAATGAATTATATAATTATATATATATTATATATATTTATAATATGTGTGTGTGTGTGTGCCATGTACTTTAATAAATTGATCATTTGTAATTATAACCAAATTTTGTTAAGGACTGCAATGACAGTTATATAGTACATTCATTTTAACTATTTATTTAAGGCATTTATATTTATACAATTCAAAAACGGCTTATTAGAAAAATCAAATTACATCATATATAAAGTTTGGGCATAAGTTCTATGGTAATTCCCTTATATATCTCTATAGGCAAATTAATTTAGAGTCATGATGAATATATGATATAATCAAGTTGAATAGATTTCAGGAGAAAAATAAAATGTCAAAATTAATTCCAGGACATTTAATGATGCAACTATATTATATATATAATTATAAATTATGTTATTAATCTATATCATAATAAATTTCGTGGTTATAATTATAATTTATGGATTATTTAATTATGCGTAAACGTTATTTAATTATTAATTTATTGTATATATGCCATTGGCATCACAGCTAGAGTCTGCGAGAGTTCGGACAATTTTAAAGCCCAAAATTAACAATTATTTCGATCAGGCTTAATTAATTTGCTCATTAAATTTTGATCATTTCTAGAAAGTGCACCCGGAAAACAAAACAATTTTCTATCCATTATCAAAATTATTACGTATCGGTATTAAAAATAAAAATTATATAATATACATATCGGCCGGATCTTTAAAAAGTCAAGCGCTGGTGATGTAATTATATTAATTGTATTATAATCTTAATTTTTTATCTTTGTTAGCATTAAGTGAGGTAATTAATTAAGACTCATCTATTAATCAATCAAGAATATCAAGATCGAATTATATACATGAAATTAATTAAGGAGACAAATTTCCTAGCTGTTATATATAAAATATATAGAGGTCGAACTTTGGAGAGGATAAAAAAATAATGTGTTTGAATTTCGTGCAACTCCCCCATCATGCCTTGCACTATATCACTCCCATGACGCATTGCGTTCCATATTTCGCATGATGATAGACCCGACAACGCCGCCACTTTTTCGGCTCAGTTACACCCACTTATCCTGCTCCCCTCCGACAGATTCCCGAAATTTCCACTACTGCGCATGCGCGGCTGCAGCTGCGCTCCGGTTTTTAAAGATGTCTTCTTCATTTCCAGATCTTCGTCGCAAACTGCATGAGAAAAAACAGGACTACCGTCCTCATCAGCCTCAATTGAATTGGTAAGTTTAACATTATACTTTTATTTAAACGCATCTTGTGATTGAATCTATATTTTATCAATGCCAGTGTCAGAATAAAAAAATTTGGGTGTTCATATAGAGATGTTTACACACGCCCGTGTTGATGACTTTTATGTATGTAGCACACATGTGTATGATGCAATGTGCATGCCAGTGCATGTGTTCTGTCAAGTCTTCTTGTGTTCTGTGATGCGTTTTAATAATAAATTATTTATTGAGCACAAGGATAGTGTACAGTATAGATGCGTTTTAACATCAAACATTATTGTCGTTATAATGTCTTGGGGCTTTTTGATGGGGGACCCTATAGTCGAAAAATAAGAGTGCTAAGTGGTAATTTGAGCAGTAGTCAAGTATGCATAGTTGACTACTTGACTACTGCTCAAATTATCACTTAGCACTCTTATTTTTCGACTAGCGAGTGTTGATCCTCAATGATACTTTCAGGAGTTCATCAATGGCTGGGCGTCCAAATGCAGAAATATTATCTCATTTGCATGATGGAATTCAACAGCTACGTCTTTTTGATGACGCGGAATGTGAATCCATTGAGAAAAAAATTGATGAAGTTGTTGCTTTAGCAGAGAAGGGTTCTTATCGCCCATGCACTGTTGACAGGGCTCCATTACGAAACAAGTGAGTCTTCAAAATATACAGTACAAGTACAGTACTGTACATACGTATGCCTATTCTGTACGTATCATATATACTTAATTATAAAGATATACCTTAGTTATGATACCCCCTTCCCGTTTTTATAATATTATATAATAAATTTAAAATTAATATATAAAACATCTTGTTGCAGGTATTTTTTTGGTGAAGGCTACACATATGGATCACAGCTTGAACGGAAGGGTCCCGGTATGGAACGCCTGTATCCTACGGGATTTGTGGATCCCATTCCAGAATGGATTGATAATCTTGTGGTGTATCCCATTGAAGAAGCTGGTCTGGTGCCTCCTGGCTTCATTAACTCGGCTGTGATCAACGATTATCAACCTGGAGGTTGCATTGTCTCTCACATTGATCCAATCCACATCTTTGACAGGTGTGTGGATATAACACAAAATACATATAAATATATATATGAGATAAAAATTTGTTGTAGATTTACAGAGATTCATTGTATACATTTTTTTTAATGAGCTAACAACACTAAAATAGTAAGACTGCATGCTGTACTGTACTGAAATATATTTTTTTTGTGATTTTGTTCTCAGACCAATCATCTCAATATCCTTCTTCAGCAATAGCGCCCTCAGTTTTGGCTGCAAGTTTCGTTTTAAGCCCATCCGAGTTTCTCACCCTGTTCTGCGCTTGCCTCTCGGACGTGGTTGCATTACCATGCTGAGGTGAGACGCCTGCAGCCAACAATTACAGCTTTTAATCTGCATTGCAGTAAATAAATTATACATATCCTAGATCCTGAAACTATTGGATCTGATAATTGTCAAGTGATCTACTGCTGTCCATGCAGTTATTAATTTTAATTAATTAATTATTTTATTAACACTAATTAAAGTAAAAACTCAATTATTACGCAACTTCTTAATTGTTACATAAAACTCGATTTTGAGTAAAGGAGATCATGGTTCCATAAAAATAATTAGCATTGTTTGTTATATTAAAAACTTGATACCTTAATTATAAGGTAAAATACTCGATATAAGGTAAGTTGCCTAATAGGGTTCTGACCAAAAAAAAAAAAAGTTTTAAGTTTTTGTCAATATTTCAAAAGGCACAAGAATTTCATGAAGAATAAGCCCTATTACAGCATTCTACAACAATTTCCTGATTTTATATGAATTTTTAAAACCTCTCAAAAATGACATCATAACATTGAATCTTAAATGGGAAAATAGATCAGTTAACATCGTTGCCAAATCTCATACGTACTTAATATTGAAATGTAACCAAAACTTCATTTGCAAGGTTTTTAGGTGCTAGAATCACGATAATGAAGGTTTCAAATTCCTACCTCAATAACTTTTCATTTTAAGGGTAAGGTAACGCCACCAATGTTAAAAAAAATCCCCCTCACAAAAATTCTGAAAAAAATTTAAAATGTTCTCCTCTATACCCCCTATCAGTAGCTAAAATATCAGGTATACAAATACGATCTAGTTTTTGAGTTATAAATTTTTAAAGTTGACTACTTTAACATGGAGAAATGAAACTCCCATGTTAAATTGGTCAACTTTAAAAATTCATAACTCAAAAACTAGATCGTATTTGTATACCTGATATTTTAGCTACTGATAGGGGGTGTAGAGGAGAACATTTTAAATTTTTTTCAGAATTTTTGTGAGAGGGATTTTTTTTAACATTGGTGGCGTTACCTTACCCTTAACAATGTTAACTTATGAATTTTCCCATTTAAGATTCAATCACTGAACTATATAATATATGGAAGGCTAACGCTTGCTCTTTTACACGGCTCGCGTTGAATCCAATTTTGTGGAGAAGCAAGTAAAAAAAGTTTCTCCTTCCGGTCATATAGAGGGAAAAATAGAGGGAGAATTTTTTTTAAAGAAGTGCCAATAGCAGAAGAGAAACTTTGAATGATACAGCGTTGCCAAATTGTTGAAATTGTAGTTAACGACTTGGCAACGCGAAACCTTCCTACTAACCTGAGTTCGCTCAGCTGCCAGCCAGGGAAAACTTGCTTCGAGCGTTAGAGCGCAGTCTCACCCCTTGGATTCAATGCTATGACGTCATCAAAAAAAGTTTTAAAAATTCATATAAAATCAGCAAATTGTTGTAGAGTGCTAATAGGGCTCGTTCTTCATAGAATTCACAGCACTTTTTACTAGTATTGCTAACTCAAATACCAGTCAGTACCCCATTTCCTGGGTCCCTTGAGTTTATGTACTGTAATAACAAATTTTTACTGTCTTTATAGTTTTGTTTCATTTCCTTGCTTATATTTTTCAACAGTGCCTATTAATTTTTCACAGTGACTATGCTGCTGATGGAATAACCCACTGTGTTCGGCCCGAGGATACAGTTGCTCGTCGAGCTGTGATTCTGCTGCGGAGGTACAATCTTTGATTCCTACGTGGGCTGGTATCTGAGAACTAATATAATGTCTTTTGCAGGGTGTTACCAAACGCTCCTCGTCTTGACTCCCGTGTTGCCTGTCGTATGACAACCAAGCCAAGCCAAGCCGCCAATCCAATCACCGTCGGCGACGAAGAGAATGTGCGTAAGCGACGAGGCACTCTCAAGACTTGTTGCGAAGATGATGAAACCAAGAAGCCCAAGGTTGAAAGATCTGAAAGTTAGGTCAATCTAAATGGTGCCAGAAGAGACTTATCAGCAGCAAATGTGTTAAATCTTGTGTTTGTGTGTTGGAAATTGTGAGATTTTTTTTTTTTTTTTTTCACTTAAATTAAATTTTACACAAGTTATTTGAGTGTCGGGCATGCAGACTTTATAGTAGAAGTTCCAGAAAGCACTGTACTGTAAACAATTTTGAAAAACAAGTTCTGCCATTGAACAACAACAACAACTTTCACACTACTTGCATATTTTTCATGATTTAATGATCTTTTATTCTATATATAATCATGATATTACCTTTTGTGATGATTAAGTCACTGCTAATTAGTAATTATCTAATTATAATTAGGGTACAGTGTATAATTTAGAGTTGCATATAATATGCTCTCTTTAGCAATGAAATGTTCAGTACAGCACATTTTTTTTTTGTGAATTTTAATTAGAAAGATTAATTAATTAATTGAACCATAATGTGAGGGTTTTTTTAGCAAAAAAAACTAATTCTCCCTCAACATCATTCAACTATCCTTTAGTTTCATTAACATAATTAATTATATGCTGTAAATGAAAACCACAAAATCATGTATGTTTATTAAGAATTAATTTTAATTGGCTTACAGTTCATAATTAATGCTCTACTTCTCTGTGCTGTCGTTGCAATACAGTAGAAGGAATACAGTATAATATATTATGTAGTAATTTCTGTTTATCTGTAATTAAACCAGATGTTCCTTATATTTAGTACAAATTGAAATGGAATCTTAAAATGCTTAAAATGTTGAAGTTTGTGTACAAAAAGAAACAAAACTTTTAGTGATTATAATTATGTAGGGACAACTTTATATTGAATGCCAATATATTATTGTGATGAACTCGTGGTAAATGTTCCAATGTATATATATTAGTTGAAAGTTGAAGATGAGGACACGACAGTCACACAATAAGTGAAAAGAAGCTACTTGGTCTGTCATGAACATATTGTATTCAACATTTATTTGTACAGTGATAATGTTGCCATTTATATATGATAATTATATATTACACTAGACAGTATTATCCTATAGTATTATAATGAAAAATATTTTTAAGTTTAGTATTAGTATTAAATGAATGAATTGCAGGAATAAAGAACTGATATTTAAACAGCTAGTGTCTTGAGTATAGATGCATACAAAAAAGTATAAAAAAAACACAAACATTATATATTATAATATTTAATTAATATTTATGATAATATATGTAACTACATCGCATCAATATTTGAATGCATCATTTTATGTGCATATATATAAGTACTTACATAGCTTGAGAAATTATCAATAATTACAAGTGCATGCCAGCTTATTTTTTGTCTTAATTGACTGTGGCATGCCTCTAAAATGTAATCTGTTGTACTTAAGGGTAAGGTAACGCCACCAATGTTAAAAAAAATCCCTCTCACAAAAATTCTGAAAAAAATTTAAAATGTTCTCCTCTACACCCCCTATCAGTAGCTAAAATATCAGGTATACAAATACGATCTAGTTTTTGAGTTATGAATTTTTAAAGTTGACTAATTTAACATGGGATTTTCATTTCTCCATGTTAAAGTAGTCAACTTTAAAAATTTATAACTCAAAAACTAGATCGTATTTGTATACCTGATATTTTAGCTACTGATAGGGGGTGTAGAGGAGAACATTTTAAATTTTTTTCAGAATTTTTGTGAGAGGGATTTTTTTTAACATTGGTGGCGTTACCTTACCCTTAACTGTATGAATTTTGACTGAAAAGGAACGGACTTCTTGATAAAATCTTGCCCATTTATAACCATTGCACTGTAACATCTTAATTATATCAAATGTGGAAGTACCATCCCAGCTTTTTTTAAGAGAAATAAATATCATGTAATCCAGGGACAAATTTAATTACAAGAATTAATTAATATTTAGAAAATGGGTTTTAGTTATTCAGCTAAGAAGTTAGAATTAAATAACAAAACTACAAATAAAATCCACAGGCAGAATATATATAATTAAAATATAATATTTAATATATCTCTATACTATTAATGTGCAGTGTATATTATATACTGTATATATAATAAAATTTGTACATACAAGCTGTCAATAGTGTTTGGTTATAATAAAAAGTGTTTGGCCACAATTAATGATCATGTTAATGTCAAAGGTAGACAAAGAAAAGTACGTTGTAAGCATCATGTTAATGTCAAAGGTAGACAAAGAAAAGTACGTTGTAAGCATTAATTAATCGCCAAGAGGTCACTAACTTTTCTTTGTTTACCTGTACGTGATATATAAAAGGCAAACATTGTGGACTGTAACTTCACCTCGCGTACACTATACTGCATGCTAGTAATGATGAACAAGATTTTTTAATTCAGAATGTAGAAGTAGCACAAAAATTTCTCACGCGGTCACATCTTGAAAAGAAATCTTTATAAATAAATAAAATTAATCAGAAATCAGTATATTTACGATATTTATAAATAATTTATTATAATTATTATGTTTCAAAATTAAATTAGTAGTTAAGAAGATGTATGACTTTATATGGTTGAATTTGTATTCCTGCGCAGTATATATAATGGAGTATCGACCTCATTTTTTTTTTTTTTTTTATTTATTGCAGAAATGGATAGAGGGTGCAAAGTTATGCTACTCTGATTTTTTTCAGATTTTTTTCAGACCGGGAACTATTTTTAAAAAATTATTGAAAAGCATTTTTGTGACGTCACGAGGCGGCAAGTCCTATCCTTTTCTTTTGGAGCGGCGCCTCGTGACGTCACTAAAATGTTTTTCAATAATTTTTTTAAAAATAGTTCCCGATCGGTAAAAAATAAAACAAAAAATCAGGGTATAGCATAACTTTGCACCCTCTATCCATTTCTGCAATAATAAAAAAAAAAAATAATAAGGTTGATACTCCATTGCTTGATATAAATAAATATAAATATGTGATTCATATTTATAAACAGATACCATTTTCAGTTATGAAAAAAGCTGGGCAAAGCTTGAAGCATTGCCTCTTGCAGGTGGTGCAGAGCACACGGCTCTGAGTGTGAGATATATGTGCATTAAAATGTTAAAAAATGTTAGAAATCTTAAACATCACCCCACTCCCCATTCTGCCTAGACAAGACCTGTAACCAAAAAAAGCATCTTCTTACTATCCTTATTTTTGTTTCCTCTCTTGTCAGTTGTCTTTGATTTGAAGTTTATTTTGTTTGTGTCCATGACTCTGAAATAAAAAGTTAGGACTGTACATTATAATTTCTGTTTTACTTTATTACATGAATTATAGTGTAATTATAATTATATTATATAAGTATAAATACATATATACCTATTATATTTATAATATATATATGAAAAATATTTTACCTTCATATATATATAATTATATTATATATATAGTGTATTATATTATTTAATTTATAGTGCAAAGTTAATATTTAATTATGTGTGGGATCTTGAGCTATGACCTTGTATGTGTTCCATATATAATGGCTATAATATATAGTGGGGAGGTGTGGCGCAGTGTGCTTAACCGGGTCTCGTTAGATCAAGCAACACTGAGCTTGGTTATTATAGTAGTTGTTTGGGAGGGTGCTGACTATTTTAAACAAAAATCAAGTTTAATTACCACCCAGGGATAAATTGTTGTGCTATGTGGTTCCCCTCTGGCTTTGAACCGTATTGCATTTCCGGTTCATTGAAAAAAGCTGTAGTATATATATCCATCTTGGCTGAGGTTTTCCATACTTACCATGTTTCCCTCGGTCACAGGCAAAAATGCAGGGATATATTTATGGATTACAAGGCCATATGGCCACCCCGATGTTCCGGACGAGGATCGAGCTTTTGTGAAGCGCCCAAAAAGTTAGTTTTTTCGGAATGAAGGTTTGAAGTTTGAAACTTTTTGATTAATTAGTTTTGAAATTGAAAATTGAAATTGAAATAATCTTTATTTAGCTTTAGTAAATAAAAGTATTTCAGTTAAGGAGAACAAATATTGCCAGAAAATTGACCAACACGTTTTTAATATAATTATGATATATACATATTATATATATATTCGTTGAGGACGGTCCAGGACGGATAATGTTATTCTTATGAGGCGCTGTTGACAGATTCGTATAATTTAACATGACCATCATGTGAACGTAGTACCATAATGGTCTCTGATGTGTCTTATATAGTTACAACTCGATCGGGTTATTTTAGTTAACAGAATTTACAAATTAAGTTCCTATGCAGAATTTAAAAGTCTAGCGAGTCTAGGGTTTTAAAATTTTGGCGGGTGAAGAAGTGAGCATGAAATCTTCTGATTGGTCAGATGTCGTGAAGTTTGATCAGCTGATATTTTTCTTGTGCACGTGTTTCTCGCCTTGCCGGTATATTTTACATAAATCATGTGTAATAAATTCAATTTGTTAACATTTTGAAGTCATAAAGTAATAAATTGTTCTAGTAAGCTTGTATCTGCATGGTGTTAAACTTTATAGCCGAATCATGGCTAGGGAAAAGAACGGCGTGAGTTCTGCAACGGAGGACTTGGACAAGTCCCATTCTCAGGAACTTATTGTAAAGCGGAAAGCTGGAGGATCAATTACTCGTTACAAGCCTGTTTTTTCAGCTGATTCTGGGTAACTATTTCATTTATATAATTAAATATCACTATGTAATTACTGTATCCATATTCAGTAGAATAGCATTATAATTAGAGTATACATACATAGGCTATATATGCATGGCATATATATACAGTAAAAAGTAAAGATTGGTTTATACTGCGGCAGTTGTGGCTACACCACTATGGCTCACAGTTTGGTTCTTGCTTGAGGTCACCAGCTCCCTGAACTTGAACGGAGGTACGTGGGCGTGGACAGGATTGAGAAGTTCTGAACTTCTCGATCCTGTCCACGCCCACCTCCGCAGACCCCAACAGATTCCATTCTCTCGCCGTCCTCCTGATAAAAGAATACTTTCCCACATCATTGTTGCTTCCCTGATATGCACACTCGAGCTTCCATTCATGGTCCCTCATATGCATACAGTACAGGTATTCTAAGATCTGTTAGACTGTAGCTCCTGACTAGGCCTTATGGGTGACGTCATAAAAGACGTTTGGTGAGTGATAAGAGAAGGTAGTATCGAATGACCTTTAATCAATCAACTTCACAGGTACAATACACATCGTTGCCAATACCATGTAAACAAATGGGCATTTTTTGTGGTCCCCTCAGTACATATTGCCATATATGTCATATATATCTTGCTTCTTGGTACAGTAGTGGTTTGTTGCGATGTGTTACCGACACCTTTTTATTTTATTATATTTTATTTTTAAAGTTTCTATACAGTTAGTCTTCCATTTTTTTCTCCTGCAGTCTTTTAATACATACTGTAATTATAAAATACATAAAAATACATTAATTGATAATTTGTATAGTATAATAATTATATATATTTTTTTTTCAGATCTATTTATATAATTTGGGAATGGAATGTCCGAGAATACAACACAAAAACAGGTCAACTTGTACGGACTCTAGAAAATACAAGCAAGAATCCAATAGTATGTCTGGGATTTCATCCTGTCCACAGTTCTCTGCTTTATGCATGTACCAACCAAGGCACTCTTCTAAGTTGGAGTCAAGACACTGGGCTGTTGAAGAAATGTGAAGTGAGTTTCAATTATGTTCCACATTATTTATAATAAAGTTTATTGTAAAAGTGAACTGTGTACTTATATTTCTCTTTTCGATTTCAGCAAATAATCTCTATTGAACAAGACAAGAAAAAGGTTATTGGGTTCCATTTTACTAAAAAAGAAAAGCAATTATACATGGTAATTGAAAATAAAGAGAAAAAATCATACCAGTTTTTACCATGCACCAAGAAAAGATCCAAGGATAAACATACACTGGCAATTTTTAGCCAAATTGGTGACCATTCGTTTTCTTTTGGAGGCGAGTCTCACCAGGAATTCCTAGCGTGCATCAATAAGAACAAACTACTCGTTATGGATCTAGGAAGTAATAAGATATACAAGTAAGTACACCTTCAACACCCTAATAAATTTCACGAGTACATGATCTTTAGTGTACAGTATTTACAGTACTCTTATTATAGGAGTAATAAATTAAATTTTTAATATAGTATTTTTCAATTATGAAATAGGCTTATAAAAACTTCTAGCATTACCAAAGGGGGAAGGAAGGTCAAGACGACCCACAGGCCTTTTAAAAGCATTCAAAGTATGGGAAAGACTGCTACAAAAATTGAGGGGGGGGGAGAGACAATAGGAATTCTTAGCCAACCAACATTACCATAATATATTATATTTCTGGAGGGAGGAGGGGGGGGGGAAGAGCGAGCTAGGTGAAAAACTTTAAAAAAAATTAACATAGGAATTTGAACTCTCTCCCTCCCTCCCTCCTGGTAATGTGTGGGGCAGAAAATACCTTGAAAGTGCTAAAGTTAATAACACTAATAATATTGCTAGCAATGGTATATTCTGTGAATAATGATTTTAATTGTCATGTTAATCCAGACAAACCACAAGTACTGACCGAGAGTTCACATGCGTGGTGAGCCACAAGACGGAGATGTGCATAGCGACAGGTGATGTGTCGGGCAGGGTGTTGGTGTGGCGGGACTTCACTGGGAGCGGACAAGCACCACGCAGCATCTACCATTGGCACACTTTGCCTGTGGCAGACCTTGCCTTCACTCAGGCTGGTGAGTACCCAACAGTCCCAAACTATATTACGTATTATTTATATTTTTATTGTAATTGTGTAGCACATCTGTATTTTTTTTTAATAATAATTATGAAAAAAGTGTGCAAATTTAAGTCTGAAACTTAAAGTTTATGTCGCATTAAATACTGTATACATTCAATGAATTTCCTTGATTTATGTGTATTGCTAAATTTAATAATTTAATACTTATGTATTTATGTATATAATCTCTGTTTACAGCTAGCCATTTCTACTCTGGTGGTTCAGAATGTGTGCTTGTAAAATGGGTATTAGACTCTGAATCAAGAGTATTTCTACCCAGAGTTGGAGCTCCTATCAAGCATATTGCTGTTGCATCTGACAATCGCTTTGTAGCAGTTTCTACTGATGATAATGGTGAGCCCAATTAATTTAATAATTAAAGTAACTAGGTGTCTAACACTGTATCAAAATTTCAGCTATTTTGCTGGTGGACTCCAGGACTCGAATCACACAGACCATTCAGCATATGTCATCCAGCTTCCAAGCTCGTAGTGGTACTGACCAGAAGGTGGCTTGCCGTGCAGGCCTCACGATGGATCCTACCTCCAAGGCTTTGGTTGTCAACAGTAACGCTGGACATCTGCAGTTCTACTCCACCGAGAACCAGGACCTCTTGTTTAAGGTTAGAAAAATAAAGATAGTTGTCCTAGTTATGAAATAGTAATACACAAAATAATGCTGAAGATAAGTTTACAAGAAACTTGCGTAATGTATGGTACTGGGGTACTGTATTTTATCACCATGATTAATCACAGGTTGTACTTTAATATTTCTATCGAAGTACTAGTGATGATAATTTCAAATGAAAAATAACATTACTATGACAGTTAAATAAGTCCTGTGGCTGACCTGCTTGCTACTATTCTTATGTTGTACCATTATTGCTACTACTGTTAAACTTACCATTATCATGTCTTACTGCAGCTTGACATTGTGGGTCAAAACTTCGTCACTCGGGAGCGGCACGCTACCATCACCAACACGGACGTCACATGTGTGGCTGTGTCCCCGGACGGCATGTGGCTGGGCACCATTGAGGAACGAGATGATAAGGAGAGCCACCGGGAGGTCCGACTTAAATTCTGGAAGGCTCACTGGCTAGAGTCGTAAGTGCAAATCGGTTATTTATTATATATCTCATTGCCGATTATTTCTTTTCATTGACCCCAAAGAAATGTCCATCTCCACTACATATCTTAGTCAGCGGAGTACTAATTTTACATTTTGCCATTTTGCTTATATAGCAATATCTTCTCACTGTCAGTATATTTTGTGTTTTGCTAACAAATATAGCAAGTAAAGTGTATGACGAGTTTCAGAAATGAAGAACATCATGGTTTTATTTTAATTAAACTACAGTACTGTAATCATAAAAATCTGTTGAATAATGTCTAAAATTCTTTTACCTCTGTCCTGAGACAACTAATTTTTTTACCCAATCTTTACTGTGTATGCATGTAACTATTTCTCAACCCCCCTGCAGGTTCAAGCTGAACACCAGCGTGGAGTTGCCGCACCAAAGCTCGGTGCTGAGCTTGAAGTTCCAGCCAGGCCTGGCGGAGAACGAGCCCCCGAGGGCAATCACCTCTGGCACGGACAGGAGGTTCTGTGTGTGGAACCTTGTCGACGCCCCCTCAGAAAAGGGTGAGTTACTTTCTCTTCACCTCAACTTTTTTATGGATTTAAAACATTTGGCTCTATTCTTCAGCATATAGTTCCATAAATCGAAAATTAAATTTGTTAAAATTTATTTTAAATATTTGGTCATCTGGGAGATAATTTTGTAGTTATTTAAGAAATGTATCTGTATGTGTCTCAAGAAAGGTCTGGATTTAAGAGATATCACATTGAGTTCCTGCTAATACAGTAGTTAAAAAGAAACAATTTTTAAATTAAATCTAGCAATGGTCACCTCACGTTGCTAAGTATGAGGTTCAAGAGAATCATGGCTTGTCAAAATTGCTTATGGAAATGCATTGGAGTGCATTTAATTAAATTGTGCCAAGTATGAAAATTCAGTGCATTATTGAAAATACAGTTCAATGGTACCATACCAGGATAACTACCGGTACTATTTATACTACTGAACGACTCGAGTTTGCTATGTAAAAGTGAGTCAGGATGATAGTGATGTCAATGTTTGCTTTAGATGAGGCGGACGAGAGCAGCTGGGCGTGTGAAGGTGTGGGGACTCACCAGAACCTGCATGCTGGACCCGTGGCCTTCTCGACAGACGGCTCGCTGCTGGCAGTAGGGTTCGAGCATGCACTCACCCTGTGGCTACCAGACAGTACACAGCTGCAGTCCAGCCTGACACACCCTGAAGCCAGGGATAACCTGAGGTACTTGCTAGATCTGGTATATCATTGCTGTTCATTAGTCGTGCAGAGCTCTATTACTCAAGCAACTGTTAGGCAATTTTTCAAATAAATTGCTGCATTTTTTTTTTTTTTTACTTAAGTACAGTACAGTAATAATTTATTTGTTTTTATTATTAATTTTTACCTTTCAAGACTAGTTTTATTTTTTATTCCTTTACAGCTCTAAACCACCTCTATTGAGTCTCCATTGATTTATTGTCAGCTGGGCAAAATAAAATACTGTATAGTGTATATCAAAAGAATAGGGAGAATAATAATACTGTTTTACAAATTTAATATTCACAGCTTACTGTATTTTTATATTTTTCTTTTCAAAGTAAGTAAAGTAGTCTGTAATTGTTGTATTAAATTTCTTAATCCAACCTTACTATACAGTAGTTTTGCATTACTATTCACAAGCATACTGCTCTATTATATTTAATGAAAGCGTGCGAACTTAAATAAACAGGATGCAAGGAGGTTTAGAAAGAACTTAAATCATCTTGTTTTTGTTAACAGACACATTCAGTTTGGCAATGCCGAGTGCTGTCACTTGGTGGTTGCTACGTCTGAGCACCAAATGTTCGTGTGGGACCTGCTGAGTTTGAGCCTGACCTGGACGGTGCCCCTCAGTGTGAGCTGTCTTGCCAGCAACCCCAGGAATGACCACATGGCAGCCTTCACCACAGACAACCAGTGTGAGTTAAGGGTTGGTCTAATGGAACTGTGACTAACAAGTAACCTAAGAGGAGTATAGCTTTAATTTTGTGACATTAATTACTACAATGGACAACATACATGAAAAAATTTTATTGCATAAATGAATAGAGGGTACCAAATTATGCTACTCTGAATTCTTTCAGATTTTTTTGAGACCCAGAACTATTTTTAAATAATTATTGAAAGTGCGGCCACGCCCCCTGGAGGCGTCAATAGGCGTCCAGCCTCCATCCTTTTTATTAAGGCTGCAGGGGTGCCAACTGAAATCACAGGACTTTCAATAATTATTTAAAAATAGTTCCGGGTTTCAAAAAAATCTGAAAAAATTCATAGTAGCATAATTTGGTACCATCTATTCATTTCTGCAGTAAATTTTTTTCATGTATGTTGTCCATTGCTTACCATTTTTTATTTATATATTTAAACTCTTCTGGCACTAAAAACAATAATTAACTGTTGTCTTGTTAATGCTTGTCTTGCAGTGTTTGTATTCAAGCCTTCAGAAGAGATGCCACTGCATAGCCAGCAGTTGCCTGAGGACTGCAAGGCAGTGTCGGCATTATTCTGGCCCTATGCTGGCAAGAAACCTCAAAAGGTGTTCTGGCAGCAGCTGGCTCAGCTGTTCTTCATCAATGATCAGCAGGTAAGAAACACATGCTCGGGAAAAATACTACAGTATGTTATGTTTTGCTATGTTATTATATGAGGAAGCTCAACTAAGCAAATTTTTTTCACATAATGTAATTAGGTTTGAATGAAGCCAATTGATACTAAAACATTAGATTCAATCTTGCCAGCCATGCAAGGTATATTGCTGGTATTGAAGCAATAATCTTGCATAATATATGCAGGTAATATAATATAGAAGTGTATTACGGCATTGCAGTGAAGTTTGATCTAAATTGAATAACGGAAGTTCATAAACTTTGTTTATTTTTATTTTTAATGCTATATATGCTAATACCTAACATTTATATGCCAACTAAGTCTCTGTATGTCTGACCAGTCTTAATAAGAATAAAAAATTGACTCCTGAAAACCAGAAAAAAAACATTAAACATTTGAAGATTTTATTATTTTGTCTTTGGTGTAGTGGTTAGTACACTTGGCTCTCGTCTGAGAGGTCCCCGGTTCAAATCCCGAACACGGCAGACTTTTCACGACTTGGGATGGGTGTGACTGGCTACTAGATGAAGGAGTTGGTAGGAGGAAGGCAGCTTATGGCTGTCTATACTCCGCTGGGGTGATTAAGACCGCGGAATGTTGTGCAAACAACATGCGTGCCCCACTTAGGAACGGTACTTAATTGTCTGGCGTGCAGACTGGGTATTAGAAGCCCCAGAGAGCACTGTGAACAATGTTGAAAAACAAGTTCCGCCATTGGTAACCAACCAACCATTATTTTGTCAATTCTGACAAGTGAGTGATAATGGCATAGAATATGATCGTCTGTCATATGAAGACTAAAGTGTCCGTGCTGTTTCTCAGGAGCTGCTGTGTCTCGAGCTGGAGACTGAGGAGAAGAGTATTGAAGACGATGAGGAGGTGGAGGTGCTGCCAGCTAGTGGCCAGTACCACCAGACAGCGTTCTCCGCTCTGCTCGCCAAGCAGGCCACCTCTCTGGTGAAAGAGGCTCGGCCACCTCCCGTGTGGGAGCAGCAGCTCAAGTCTAGCAAGGGCTCCTACACACACATGGTGAGTGTTGCAAACTGGCTCATGTACCATCTTATATGTCCGTGACCATTGTATTGAAAGTAGATGTAGATGGATAGTATTAGTTCAAACCTAACCTCCCGTGGAGAGTGTTTTATAAACTTGAAAGTATTTGATTGCATTGCAATTATTAATGGATAATATTAAGGTAAATCTCACCTTAGTAAAAAACAAAAAAAAAAAAAAAAAAAAAAGATGATGGAGAAGTGTATTGCAGCTACTGTATTAGAAGCTCAATGATATGAGTATTTAGTGGAACACGTTGTGATTGTTTTTTAATTGAGTTTAGGTTACAACTTTATGGAAAGATATAAGGTAATTTCAAGGACTGATAAAAATAGAATTTAAATTACTTTGGAAGTGAACTTGTTTGTGACTACGTACAAGATTCTCACCTATTCTGTGACTTTTTCAATCAGTAAGGTGTTGCTGGTTAATCTTGTGTTTTTCTAAAAAAATAAAATATTTTTAAAAATATTTTATTCTTTATTCTACAAATTGAAAGAACTTGGTGCTAGTACAGAAAAGAGAATGAAGCCTACCTTGCACTACTGGCATGCTACATGCAAATTGGCTTAAGAGTTCTTTATACAGTATGTGTGTGCATGAACAAACAATAATATTCTTTCAAGGACAAAAGTTTCCTTGAATGAATAAATTGTGTCCGATGTATTTTCTTGCATTGATACACGTACACAAAAACTTCTTAAAATATTACCTGTTAAGAGGCTCAGGGAATATGAATTTAATACAATTTAGAAATTATTATTGCAAATGCTGCTTACTGTGTAAGAAAAGTTAAATTTTATAATTTTCGTGTTCCAAACTCACTACCAAATATTGTATATGGTAAATGTTTAAGTAGTCAAGGCACATATAAATTTCTACGAGTTGGAATAAAAACAAAGCTGGACGTCACCTACTTTTAAAAGGCCTTTAATTTAATATTTACAAAATATAATTATTTTACATTTTTTTTTTAAATACTGTAAATTGAGACGACACTAAAATTATTTACATTTTACTGCTACATTTTAACTACAATAAAAATATAGTAGAACTAATACCATACACAAGAGGCAATGACATTCTAAGTATATCTTTGGTTTTAAGCTGTTTGATTTTTAGAAACTTACAAAAATTAGATTAGTTTTTTTTAGTCATTTAACTATAAATTCAAGTAGCAGTGCTGTAGAAATTTATATGCATAATTTAATTATTAAATAAAATGTTGCTACAACACTGCTAGAATTATTAAAATCTAAATGAGACCATCAGATGCAAAACTAACAATTTTTAAATTGGCTACTATCACTATCTCATTAGGTCTGTTCGTAAACCCTGCTTGGTGTACTCAGAGCAAGTTTACGAACAAAAATCGTGATGTCATTTGCACTGCACTCCCTACCCCACTCTCCGAGCTGGTGTAAGAAAGTGGTGTAAATGTGTACACAGAGCAGGGTTTACGAACAGACCTATTGTGTTTTAAATGTCTTCGGTCATTGTTGGATTGATCCAACTGCCTCATACTAACTCATTTTTTTTTTTATGTATAATTTTTAGAAGTGCACACTTTACTTTAATAGCAACATTATTTAGTTGTTGTTTTTAGATTTTTTTTTTTAGTTAAATTTTGCTGCACTGATGGTTTCAATATATTAGTACCAAACAAAAATTTAAAATAGAATTTAGTCAGTTCTTGTTAGTAACACAATACAAATTGCTTATTCACCATAATTATAAACAATAGTCCCTGAGATAAATTAATGATAAAATGATTAAATTATTTATGAAAATAGTTTAACAATGTTGGTAACATAATTTACTTGTGTAATGAAATCTAATTAAGTGGACATACAACCGGCTACTGTTTACAAAGTTAAATGTACAAACATAGAAGCACATCAAATACATTGCTAATAGTTCCCTGTTTTATCAACTCATTAGTATTCTATACAGTTTAAGCTCTTGTTGACATTTGTATGTACTTCATTTCAGTATATAATAATGCTAGAAATATGTTATATAAAAATTAATTTTTATCATGCATGCAGACAATTAAAAAAATAAAAGCATCTGGTTGCTTGTGTTTTTGTTTGACGTTTGTATTGTATTATTATGTGGTTGTAGAGTGTAAATTATTGAACTTGTTGATAATTTAAAATATGAAATTAAATTTTATGATAGAATTTCATTGAAAATTTCTTTAACATAAATTTATCACATTCTTACTGACATTTATTGGTCAAATAAAATAAAACTGTTGTTGAAAAGCTTAAAAAAAACTTTGGTAAATGTTTCATGAAATTCTTGCAATCAAATATTATTTTTCAGTATATATATTTGTTATGTAACATTTTCGTTTACAAAGGAACCAAACAAACAAGCAACAACTTCATGACTTTTATATCATTGTAATTTTTTTAATAGCGCCATTAGAACTGATTCTTGTACTGGTTTTATATTTTCACTGTAACTCTTGAAGTTGAAAGTTGAATTTCATGCATAGAGATTGTGTTAATTGGGATCGAGTGGGATTTCATTAATTTATATTATGCTTTACAGTATTGCATTTTTTTGTTATTCTCCAATTTTTTTATTCATAAGTGAATTTGATTTGGATCATGTGGCATTTTATCTCTAACAGAGGTGTCAATGCAGTACATTTATAAATGCATTGGATATTGTCTCAAGGGTAATTCATGTGAATCTGTGGGATAATCAAGCAAACTCAAATTACACAACAATATTTGAATATTTATAATAAAGCTGCATTTACACGAGCATCGCAATTTGACGTGAAGTCTTTGACCAGTCATAGTAGATTCCCCGATGAAATTGTATTGTCAAGTGTTAAAAAAACATGGCTACCATATAATTTCACATCAAGTGTGTAATTTTCATGTAACTCCACCTTACTAAAACAGATGGTAAAGGAGAGTTGGTTTGCCTGGTTACTCCTGGTGTCGTGGCCCTCGCATGTGGCGACAACGTCGGACCAGGTCAAAGCGTCGGTAGCGTAGGCAGTGCCACTGAGGGATGTTCCGCATCGTCTCCAGAATCTGAAGACATATTGTTACTTTTTATTACAAAAAAATTTCACTTTATCAATTACAATGGAGAACTCAATTGAATGTAAGGGGGGAGTGGGGCATGAATGTAACATAAAAAGTTGTGTAAGTCTAAGTTTTTTACTTCTCATATTCTGAGTCTTTGAATTATTATTAAAATAAAAATATTGAAAAAAACACTTATATTCAGCCACGCAGACTTTATGCTAACGAGAGGCACTTATAAATTCACGTGATTGATTGGTACTTATATATTTTTATAAAATAATTAGTTCCCGGAATAAAAAAAAAATTAAGAACCAAAAATAGCGTAAATTTTTATTGCATGCTAATTTTACCGTACATTACATGAAGATAAAATTCTATAGCAATTTATAAGACAGATGCTTGCAGACGACCACCACACAGAAAAAAACGAGAACAAAAAATAAAGTTAGGTTAAATAATTCTTAAAAACATTTAAATCGAGTTATTTTCTGATAGAAATTAAATTAAATTTAACAAAAAATGAGTGGTATTCTCCAATGGCATCGTCATCGATTCTCGTCACAATATATTGGTTATGTCATGCGGTGTAGACACAACGACGTATTCTCCGTTGGGGGTTGCACCGCGGGTTTCAATCAAGCAATGCCCTTCATCGTGCAGGATGTAACCGCTGTGCTATCGTGAACGGTGAACGGTGGTGCATGCGATGAATGCGCATGCCGGGGGGGAACGCAGTGCAAAATGTGCGATACATAATAAATATATACATAAATTACAGCACACAGAATGGTATAATTTGATCTCTGAATATAATTAAGGATTCTGAACTTTCAAGGGAACTGATTTCATACGTATATAATAAATTGGTTCCCGTAAGTGCATTCCATGTTTCTGGTCTGAAGTTCGTATACGGCTTTCTCCGAAGGGATTGTTATATTTTAGAGATTGTAAAACACATTGTAAACTTAATACTATGATAATTAGCATATTTGTGGTTGTTATTATAGGTGCTTGTTACGAGTACGCTGTTGTATTCTGTGGTTTACTACGCTCGTAATTCTAGCATCAAAAGTGTAGCTTATTCTTCAAAATTTCTCAAGTGCAATTAAGGCAAAAAAGTTTCCATGAACTCTATTTAAAGTATAAATATAACAGTTCTCACGTAACCCTGATGTGAAGAAGCTTTATAAACTAGAAGCTCTACATACAGTATGAAAAAAACAACATTTTAATGCAAAATTTGATACTCCTAGACTATGAAGTGTCATGATTATTCCTCTGATATGTTCCGTATGATATTTCTAACGGCCAGATTACATCAGGTGAAAAGAATACATGAAATATTGTTCTCTCCTCGTTATAAATAAAAAAAAGGGAATTCAATAACTTTAATTTAACTTGTTCTAGGCAATACTTAACGCTCGTATATTATCGTTAAAAAATAGACACAAACCATTCATGCGCGTATAATTACGTGTTTGCGAAAGATAAGAAACTGCTGACCTGAAGTTAAAGTGGACACGTGTCTTTTTCTGCACGGTGATTAATTTATTTTTAATTTATTTCATTGCGCTTCACTACGGAATATCTATAATTGAATCATGCCATTGTTTTGAGAGGAATTTCTCAATGAAATTTTTTAAAAAATGAAATAGAAACCAACTGCGTGTATATTAACAAAAACCAACTGCGTGTATATTAACAAAATGTCGCTACTTTTATTTATTTTTTTTTTAATTATAGAGCGAGTTAATAATATTTAGTTGTTTAGATGAGTATGAAGTGTGATAATTAATTGGCAGTTAAGGTTATCAATCATTTTATATTTTGACACTGACTTATCAATAAAAATACTTGTAGTAGAATAATGATCCCAACGATCTATAATGTTTATTCAATGAAGATTGTTGTTTACTTGGTAAAAACTAATTAAGTTCCTGTTGCTTACAAAATATCTTACTAAAAAAAAAAAGGATCGAAGTCGTTACGAGTGAGAGACAACAACATGTTTTTCTGTTCTCTACATTTAGAGCGAGGGTTCGTGTTCAGAAGGGGCGGGGTGGCGCGTGAGGTGAAAAAGGGGGCGTGGCACACAGGTGCGGGCAATGAACCTCACGACCCAGTTGATCCAGGAATAGGAACAACACTCCTGGATTTTCTGACAGAGATGTTTCTTGTTGGGAATACGAAACGGGTAACTATTTAAACACTCTATTCGCCGGAGTTAAGTCGTTTTTGTAATATACGTTAAATTTACTTATTTAACTTAAAAGTGCTGTATTTTTTTTATACAATAGAAAGGGTGTTATAATAATTTTTCTTATGTTTATTAAAATAAGTATTTTTTTTTTTTAAATCTATAGATGCTAACTTTCTACATAATATTATGCTTCGTTATAATAGTTTATCGTCAAAGTTATTACAGGGTCTATAAAAATTTGTACTTTCGAAAAGTCGCTTGAAATGCGCTTGAGACAGAACCTGCAGGTAGACAGTTCACCTGTTCCGAGAGTTGTTGCTCCGCGACGACGGGCAGTGCGAGGTTCTCCGGAGTAAGCACCACGATGAGACAAAGCGCCAGACAGAGCGAGGCCACGAGCGCGCGTCTTGGAGCCATGGCGTTCACTGATGGCTCGCTCCGTGCAGCCTTTACGTCGCCGCCGTGGAGGGGCGCTCCACTGTGTCACGTGACAACCCTACGTCGAGTGCGTTAATGAACCACCTCGGTTGTAGTAGAAACCAATATGAGATTGATCAGAAAACGCTTAGTGGAAAAAACATATGATCATGATAAAAAAAAAAGTGTAAAAAATAAAAAAAAAAAACTTAATTTCCCTAAAAAAAGTTTATTATCCGGATGCATTCTATTTTTATATAGAGAAAAAGGGTATATTTTGTTATCTCATTCCAAATACAAGTACACATATAACTTTATATATAAATATAAATAAATATATATATAATATATTATGGAACTTTATTAATAACATTTTTGTTTCGAAAATATTTAATTGGAAGTTTTTAATTTAATTTATATATTTTACGAATGGATATCACATGTAATTAAAACTCATATATATTTCTGACTGTTTAATGACAGCTGTAATTATATTCGAAGATTACACAAAATATGGATATAACTTTATTGTAGTCAATGATAAATTAAATTTTAATTAAAAGTGACTTCATGTCAGAAATATAATTATGATTAATTACAATGTTATAAAAATAGAATATTACACTTGCTATATTTTCAGATTTGTATTGAAACAGTAACAACATATTGTGTAATTAAAATTAATACTGTGTGGTTTTCAATTGTACGCAATTAAAATACAAAATTTTATTTACTTTGTTATGTTTCCAGTTATACTTTTTTTTATTCAATTATAATGTATAAATAATATTGTTTGATTTTCTTGCATATATATAGCTTTAATTTTGTAAACATATTTATTTTTACTTTTTCTATACAACCCTTTTATAATATGTGTATAATAATTATTTATATATACAATTTTTTTTTTACCAGAAAAACTCTGGATGTACAAAAAAAAGTATTTCGGTTATATTAATATATAGTGAGTGGGAGGTGTGGCGCAGTGCGCTTGACCGGGTCTCGTCAGATCACCGAAGTCAAGCAATGCCGAGTGTGGCTAGTAGTTGGATAGGTGACCATTTTCAACAAAAAACACGTTTCCCACCCAGGGGTAAATCGTTGCGCTTTTCCACTATCTGATTTCCCTGGCTTTAAACCATTGCACTTCCGGTTCATTGACAAAAGTTGTAGCGTCCATCCTGGCTGAGGTTTCCACGTTTCCCTCAGTTACAGGCAAATGTCAGGTTGGATTGCAAGGCCGTGGCTGCCCCCGTTCCGGAAGAGCCTGCGAAACGCTCAAGTTAGAGTTTCGGAAGGTTATAATTAGTAAGTAGAAGTATAGTACCTAATAGTGTTGTTATTGTTATTGTTAAAAATATTAATAATGCGAATTACGAAGTATAAAGCTGAAAGTTACTGACTTAAAACCCTAATATGCAATAGATCTGTTCGTAAATCTACAGTCGATTCATGAATCAAGATGAACCACATTTACATTTATTTACAAGGAAAATCTTATTCTTGATCCTAGCTCAATTGAATATTTACGAACAGTTCAAATAAATAACTTATAAATAGAGACCAAACTTGTTAAATTTCCGGTTAATTTTAGTTTTATGTTAAATAAATTATTTGACTTAATCTTAATACTCTTGGTACAGCTAAAATAAAAAAAATAATTGATGACGCACACACACACAAAAAGTAGAAGTAAAAGGTAAAAGCAAATGCGGATCGATAGATGAAATAATAATGCTAAGGTCAGCGTGCGTTGACAAGCTTAACGGAAATATAGAGTCTTATAATAAATGTAGCATGAATGACCTTACTATGTTATAAGTCTGCATAATATACACTTCGGACAAATTGAACATTACGTAAGTAAGTCAACCTTATTTAAATTGGAACTTTGAACTATTTAAATTTTTATATATTTTAAAGGGGTGATTAAAAAATTATCCTTTAAGTTCACCTCATCTTTATTAGTGTCAACAAGGAGGTAACGTTATGGTGTTCCCGAGGTGTAGATATATTTGAGGGATGTCCACCACTGCAGTGTCGTGTATGCTGCTAATGATTGACACTTGACCACGCATCACTCAATGCGATGTGACAAAGAGGGGGTCACAAGTCAGCTAGTCATGGCTTGTTACTGCAGTGATTGACACTTATAACTAGTGTCTTCGACGCATATCATTCAACATCTCGTTTTATATTATGCTCTGTTGTCAGTTAACCTTAATAAAAGAAGAATTATTCTGTTTATACTTTTATTATTTATAGTATTTATAAATTTTTGATTAATTTTTAACATTATTACGTAACTATGTTATCTGTATTAAAGCATAAAAAAGTGTTAAACGGAATTAATTTTTATTTGTTTTTGTAAATTATAGTGTTTTTTTATCTTTTAAATCTCTTATTTATTTCATTTTTCGGAAAAAAAGTTTTTTGTTTACTTTTTGTTTTTATGTTAGAATAATTCATTATTATTGTAAGAGCTACAAGAAAAATTACGAGTCTTCTTTATCTCTCTCCTGTCACAATTATTATAAATTGACGTCACGGGCCACAGGTCGATGGTTGGAGTGTTCCACCCAATTCTTGAGATCGTGCGGTGGACTGCCGTCGTATTAGCGAGGCGCCGGCCACATCTTGAGTCGCGGCGGCGTGACTTCAGTGGCGTGTTAGGCACGCGCGACTTCCCTTATTATAAGTCCACCCCTGCAAATATTGAATGTATAACAGTCGTACCAGCCAATCTTGTCTCTCGACCGAATAACAAACAAGTACACATCGGGGCAGTAAGAATGTCACCCTGTTTGATTTGCTGCAATTTGGGAGCGATTTAGTAAGCGTATAAAGGAAGGATTTATGAAGCGGTTATCTTACCTGTTTTACCTGATGTAAAAATTGGTTTTTAAATCGCTCTTTAATTGATTAACGCTGGCTGAATCGCTCCCAATGATTTGTGATTTTGGGGGTAATTTTTTTTTTAATCGTGTCTCGATACAAGAATTTAACACTTGAAGAACATGTTGTCCAGAGATGTATTACATATTATATACCATTTCATTGAAAAAATTAAAAATAAGAATTTAAACTTATACTTTATTTTGCAATAGTTTTATAACAGTGTTTAAAGAAAAAATAAGTGACATTTAATAAACTAAGCTATTTATTAATCTATCTTTAACTATATAACATTCGTTATTTTTAAAGAGCCTGATGCAATTATAATTTTAAACATATTATATTATAGTTTGATAATCGAAATTATTATATTTGAATTAGTTGCTGCATTAATTTTATAACTGGTGCTTTATATATATAACGTTTGGAAGTATATGGAGATAATTAATATCTATATCCACTGAACTGTGAAGAAGAAAGTTTTTTGATGTCGATGATAGTAAAGAAGTTTCATTAAACTCTACTATGATCTGTTTTGTTAAATTTCCTCTTTTGTGTTCAGACATGTCTGTAAACTAGGATTCAGTTTTTTGTGTACGATTCTCTAATTTGTAGTTAGACTAAAACAGTCCTCTCTCTCTCGATAAGTTTAACTTCTCAAATGTTTTCCAACAAAAAACAAATCCCGATGAAACCAAGTTAAAAAAGTTTTTCAAACTCATATAATGCCATAATGCATTGTTTCAGTTAGTCACAAAAAACGTCTCCCCGCCACAATTTACGAGTGTGCTTCTATACAAGGCCAAATTGGTATCTGATTTATGCAGTCTAGAAAGTACTATGGCACAGTCAGTTATCCTAGGGTATAATTTTAGTTACGTAACACAATTGGTAATTGCGTACATACTGTTTCTTATATGATTAAAGGGGTTAGATAACCTCAATTACACTATGTCGTGCTTGGTGCTACACTCTATCATTGATTCTGATTGCAAATATTTATTCTCAAGGATTTTTATCGTTACGTTATCATTCCTCAAGTTTACTGACTTTCATGGATAGTATTTTGATACTTTGCTGCCATCTATTACATAGTTGGTATTTTTTTTTTAAAAATTAATCAACAAAATCAGCAATTCATAGTAATATTTGTTGTAAAGACCAACAAATTCAACAACATTATATTTTCTGTACGTAATACCTATTTGTAACGCTATATTTTCAAAGAGAGTAAGAATACAACATTGTTCCACTTTTCATGCTGATTTTTTGGAAAAATCCTATATAAAATGTAGTAGAAGCAAAAATATTGATTTTTCTTGAAATGCAACGTTTGGTGATTTATTTGTGATTGGAAATATAGAAGACCTACAATTTCATATATAAAGTTTATTATTATTTTACTTTATATGCACTTGAGGGTAGACAACTTGGAAGTTCAACAAGAGACGTCAAGGATGTCATACGTGATTGAGTAATTGTTTCAAATGGAATCACAATGGAAGACATCTCCCAGCAGTATAAACTAATAATAAATTGCTGCTTCCTTTGCCCGACTGACGTTGCATTTTGTTATATAATATCAATCATTGATTATAATAACACAGAAGAAAAATCTTATAAGAGTTTTTGTGTGTCTACATTCAATATTGTGAATAAATGTTATTTTAAATCACTCTTTATATTTCGCCTTTTTTATATTAAAATATTGATTTTCTAAAATGAAACTATACTAACTGGTGTGTGTTAATTATATACTAACATGTCAGTCAGACCCCTATATTATCGGCTGCTTACTAAGTGTTTGTATTATTATTTTGTTTTAAATTATTTTTTTTTTCAAAACCTTTGATCTCTTTATTGTGTGTTGACGTTCACTACTAGCTCTTGTCATTAACAACATTTAATTGATTTCCCATGGTTTGGATTCTTTTTTTAACAAGCAGCAAAAAAATACAAAATGTTGATTAATCGTTTTTTAACGGCGGGTATCTTTATATTCTCTCTTTCGCTTTCCTCATGTCTTTTTTTCCAATTCCTATTTACTGTTATTAAGCAGAATTTTCGCAATATTTTTCTCCGACTACAACTTTGTAGTGGCTTTCTGCCCTATATCAATCTAATGTGACATACTAGCTGTACACTAACCCCAGTATGTTTGTGTCCTTAGCTGTGCAGCACGCCTGCCCACATGCTGCCGCCCATGGAGCTAATAGTGAAGGACCTTGTGAGGGAGTACCTAGATGCCCAGTAAGTACAAACTCAATTAGTACAGCTGGTCTGCAATAAATCTTAAGTCATTCTTCTCAACACTTGTTCTCACCTTGAGACAATCCGGGATATTTATTGCCACCTAACTTTGCTTTTAGTATTTTATTGCAATTTTTATACACATTATTTTTATTTTGTATAAACTTTGATTTAGTAAATTTACTTTTTTATAATATAAAAGAGTTATAAATTGTTTTAGTTTTATATAAAAATATAATAATACCGTAAAATATTTCATTTCATACGAATAAAATTCTTATTCTTCTTCTCTGTAAGTATTGTAAGAGATATATATTACTTCAATATATGGAGGATTAAAGATAAAATATGTATTACGGTACTTCATTTTACATTCACACCTAGTATACAAGTTTTATTTTTGTTCTTACAGCCTTTTCTTTGCTACACAAAGTTAACAGTAATAAATATAAAAAAGTAAAATAATATAAATTCAGTCCATCTAATTATCTCAGCTTATAACCATAATATTAACAAAATGCTTATTACTTAATTATTGTTAGAAGACTTGATAAAATAAAAAGACTGGTATCATTTAACAGTTGTTCTAACTAAAGTCTAAGGGAGGCTTATTGGAAGAGTTTATTGCATAGGTGTTATTTATTTATTTATTTATTTATTTATTTATTTATTTATTTATTTATTTATTTATTTATTTATTTATTTATTTATTTATTTATTTATTTATTTATTTATTTATTTATTTATTTATTTATTTATTTATTTATTTATTTATTTATTTATCTATTTAGAACAGCTACTGACTATGTAGTCCCATTGCCAAGAATATAATAAACTATATTATAAACATATTACAGCACATATTCTGTACTAGATAGATTCTCTCATCTCGAAGGTCCCATTTCAAAACAAGCCCCTCCTCTCATCTGACGTCCTCTGTTTTGCAGGTCGGAGGCCACGAAAGCGGTAGAGTGTGGTGAGGCCGTCGAGGAGATGGAGGTTGAGGAGTCAAGCTCAGAGTCGGAGTCGGAGCAGCGACCGCGCCCCCCACCCCCCCAGGCCCCTGTAGTGGAGACGACAAAGGAGGAGGAGAGGAAGAAAGAGAAGGCCCTCAGGAAGATCCTGGGTGAGAAAATGGACTGGGTGCAGGAGCTGCTGGTGAACATGAAGGCAACAGAGTGACCATTCTACAATGTTTCTTTATGGATTTTAACTTTCAAATAATATCATTTGATGATATCAATTGTTTTGATTTTAATTTTAAAAGTTGTTAAATTTTATGTATTGAAAATTATAGATTATGTCTATTTATAAATATTGCTTTTTTTTTCTGAACAATAAAATTAATTTGTATTTTTTATTATTATGTTTTTGTCCTCCTATCTTAGAACACATTAGTACTGTTTTGTTCATAGAAGTTGAACTCGTTGAGATTTAAACATAATTTTTGTATTTAAGAAATATAAACAAGTTAATGAATTTAATATCGACAATTAAATTCTATTATAAAATTATTGTTGTTAAAAAATTATGATTTTTTTTTTATTTAATTTGCAACTGCATGTGCAATTTTATCAAATACAAATTTAAACATTAAAATAAAATAAATAAATTTATGTATTTTCAAGACAGAACTTAAGCTTAATTAATTAACAGATCTATAAGATCAAAATACAAAAAAACATTGAAGGTAATTAATTCGTAATTGATTTTATTTATTTATTTTTTTTTTTTTACCATCTTGTGTTTTTAGAAATTATTCATTCCATGTGTTAGAATTTTAGTCATGCTAGTGTCTATACTGTCAATAGGTAATCATTGTAATTGTAATACTCGCACCCATTTTATAATTATAATTAATTTACATAACCATAAATTATGGATACAGAAAAGGGGGGAGGGTAGCATACAAAAAATATTAAAATGAATAGACAATATAAAAATGTTTCTTGATTTCTAAATTCATTCAGAAATAAAATTTATACAGTGAACAACAAAAACTGAATTTTATGCTAAATTTGAGGTAACTGACGTGGACGTGAGAACAGAATAGTTTATAATAAATTAAACAGTTAGATCTACAGTATATAAAGAATGAATATGTGGCTCTAAACGGGATAAAATGTCCATATAGTTAATATCTAGTTATATACTTCCCCCTAAGGTTAGACAACTTCTTCTACGCAAAAACAGAGTTGTTTGGCACTCTTTTAATTATTATTAACTTGGTTTTTGTCGTGTTTGTAACGTTCTAGCTCACAGGAGTAGCCGCTTTGTTACGAAGGAAATCATTCCCGAGCGTTTCCGACGAAAAGCTAAATAAATATGAGTGCCAGTGTATATAGCTAGTTAGTCATGCCAATATTGCATCTTTTATTTTGGTATTAATCCCCCCCCCCCCTATAACTTGTAGTTTGAAATGATATTTATGCTGCATGGACACTTTATGCTTGAGTGTACTGTAAAACTCATCGCAAAAATTATATTTCGATTTCATCTATCACCCCTCCATGTTTTTATAAAAAAGTGATAAAAGTTCGATAACTAAAATAACGCGATACTCGACGTTGTTTTGCCTTCTCTTTAATCCATCGAATTTACTATGAGGCATGACTTGCTTGGTCGTGAAATCCTGTTAGTACATATTATGGCTGGATGACGCTGTTAAACGACACATCAATCATTATATAGCACGTCAAGCCTGCAGAGCGCACACGGTTGGAGCTTGGAGCAAACTCGGAGCAATTATTACTAACATTTACGACAGCGTGTCACAGTAAACCGTCAGTGAAATATTGAACTTAATTAAACATACCTTAGTTACATGATTGCATGGTTTAAATAAACTTTTTATAAACATAAAATACTTTTACACATTGTATACATTGTTGGGATACTTTTAAAATAAAAGATAAATCACCAGAAAAATTAAAAATTTGATGCAGTGTGAGCTTATGAACTTTGGTATTCAGCGTTACTATATATTTCTATACTCTTGCATGACCAATGATGTAAATATAGGACAAAAAGATTATACGTTAATTATACGTGTATTTGTAAGTGTCCTTGTTGAATATATTTTAATGCATTTTTGTTGTTATCAACTCGAGAGGACTGTACAGGACAAATTTGTATTTCTTTCGATCGAATGTTCTAACAAATAGTATCATGTATATAAAATAAGTTGCGTAGGAATGTCGTTCATAGATAGATCTGATGTTGTTAAAGAGGGCTATACGGAGTGTTTTATTCTCCGTTATTTACGGTCTCGATTTTCTCTCAAGCGCCCGTAAGGTATGCAACCTTTTAGACACGACTGTGACGCGGTTGCATTTTTGTAGACATTTTTTTTTTCACTAAATAAATTCTTCATATATATATTATACAATAATTTTCCATGATTTATTTAATTATATTTCTCATCTATTATATGTATGCATTCTATAAAGTTTCTATACAAATGTGTAGCTGAAATCATAGGAATAATGAATGAATGAGACATTTAATTATTGAATATTCGATGTGGTATGCGATACTAAAATAAATCAAGAAGTAATAATATTCATGCCTATTATATATATAGCAATATTTGAAAATAATTTCTTAAGAAATCTCTACTTTGAATCGTTAATAAAATATATATTTGCTTTAGGTGGTCACATGAAGGTACTTAATAGAATAGCGAGCAACTGAAATGGCCTTCCAATTTCTCGAGTGACCTGCATCGATAGGGTGACCCTCCCTCACAAGGTTAATAAATAACAGGTACCCTAATGTCAAACTCTTATATCTACAAACGCGATATTTCGGTATTTTCTATACACCCTCAAAGGAAAAATTTCAACAAGAAAATCCCGCAAAATCGAGTTTTTGTTTTGGTTCGTTTAAAGAGAAATTTAATTTCTAACCTAAAAAAAAAAATCAAAATTTTTGTTGAATTTTGAAATTTACATGTCTTACATAGGAAAGCTAGGATTATTAGGACGGCTATTTTGCCACTAAATTTGTTTGCAACTGTACAAGGAATATTATATTTTAATTCTATATAACTTGACTGCAAAATATAGAAAACTGAAATTTACTGATCTATAATGAATTTCTTTGAAAATAAATATAATATATAGAATGTATATATTTATAAAGTTCATGTATTGCGTAACTGTATATAGTATATAAAGTAAATAAAAGATGCAGGGGTTAAAATTATCAATATACAATAGAAAATAAACCAAATACGTCACCTAGAAACTTAATATTACAAATATTCAAAAAAACTGGTTTATATTATATTTTAAAACATTTTTATTTTGTATGTTTACAGAAGCCAACATCAAATTTAATAAAGATTGGATACAAAATATTCTAGAATATATGAAAAGTGACATAATATGATATGACACCAGGAGAATATTACGAAAATGGTTAGGGAAATATGAAACGTATTACGTGACATGATGGTGGGGATGATGCAATAAAAGAAGCTTCGTACAAGGAACTTTGGCAGATGACAATAAAATATCAGAAGTGAAGGTATTTACTTTTGTAAAAGAATATAACATCACGTAAATAAAACTGATATATTATGATGCTTCATAATAAGCTGGTTTTATATTTAATTACATTATCTCTTACTGTATATAAAATTTAAAAAATGTGCACAAGTGCTCAGACGATCGAATTACTTATCATTTTATGTAAGGAAGGGAGGGTAAAAAAGAGGCTTGAATTTTAACAGGTACAACACAGCATAATAATGTTAAACAATATGTTTTAATTCATTCCGTGTGATTTTTCATCCTTGCAATATAAAATTATATTAAATTACCATTTTCATTTAAACATCTGTGTCTATAGTTGTACCGGGACGGTACATTGGCATATCATTACATTTTCTTTTCTTTACGATTTAAGCATAAAATAACAAAGCTAGATTTGATGAAAATTTTGTACTGCATATATAGTAATTACTCTCTCTCTCTCTCTCTCTCTCTCTCTCTCTCTCTCTCTCTCTCTCTCTCTCTCTCTCTCTCTCTCTCTCTCTCTCTCTCTCTCTCTCTCTCTCTCTCTCTCTCTCTCTCTCTCTCTCTCTCTCTCATGAAATTGGCTGCCTCCTCCGCTTGCTAAAGCCGACATTTTCATCGTTCTGGTAAATATTTTTATTTGTATTTATGACAAATTTGAACAAGGAGCTACGAGCAGCACTCTAATATTTAACCTCTGAGTTAGAAAATAAAAAGAAAGATACCTCATGAGAAATTCCAAGCGTTTTACAATCAAGAGGGAGTGTAGTATATGTAACCCACTTTATTTTGATGCCAAAAAAGTTGCCTACCCTCACGGCGAAATGATCTAGCTGGTATTTTTTTCCATTCCTGCTTGTAACCCAATAATTTTGGAGCTACAATTCTTTTTTAACGTCTAGAAATGTTAAAACATATAGCTAATAAACGACACTATAATAATTGAAAATGTGTGTTACAAACAGTGCAAAACATGGCATGAAAAAAATGTTTTTGAAGATTTATTTCACATTAAATTCTTACTGAAATTTGAACTAAAAGTTATAATTTTTTTTGTCTAAAAAAAAAAAAATAACATCAGAGCAGCATTCAATAAATTTATAATGGTTCTTATAATCCTTATTTTTTTTATTTTTTAACCTTTCTAAAGATATACTTTCCGGAGATAACGTTTGGACATAAGCCGATTTGATCCGATTTGATTCACAGAAAAGTAGATAAGTACGATTTATAACTTCAAAGAAAAGCACTTTGATATTTTGGGTTTATAAAATTTATTGAACCTCTTTTTAAATCCATGTTTAGTATTTTTTTTTTTTTAAATACAAAATACTCTAATGATTGTAATACACAATATATGGGAACTTTTACAAAATGTCTTTAGTGGAAAGAATCTCTTACATGCACGTAAGTTTAACCGAAGTTTTTCACCAACATTTTTTTTTCATTACAATTGATGCATTTTTTTTTATTATTATTTTTGCTAAAAAGTAGTAACAAAAACATTTCTTCCAATCTGTTCTTTGCGTGTTTACCGTACATCAATAACTGCATGAAGTAAATAAAATAAAAACAACTCTGGATAAAAAGTAACAAGACCTCCTTTATCCCCCCTCCCCATGTAAACAATATTCAGTATTACAGCTCATATACTTCATATTTAAAAAAATGATATATATTTATTTTTCTTAATTTTTTCTAATTATTGTATTTTTTTTTACATAAAAACTATATTTATTTTGTAAGTTAAGTTTGAAAAAAATATATATATTATATATCTAGTTCAATTTAATGGTCAAAAATAAATATAAAAGTTTGACATGGAGATGACAATTTCTATCCGCTTCACTGACAATTTCTATCTAAGGTAACAAAAAAAGGTCTTCTCATGTGGTTGAGAGTTGATGTCACGTTTAACTTCATCTGGGAGAGTTTTGTAGCTGCAGTTGAGAGCGCAATTGTGGAGTTGCAGCAACGTCGCATGCACCACTTTATACCCACTACTGTAATACTTTTTCTCTACTTTAAACTATAAAACTTTTGACAGCAATATTACTTTTTATTTCATAAAATATTATTATTACTGTTAATGTTTTTAAAAAATAAATTGTTTTTTTGTGTACTATACAATATAGAACTATAGTTAAAATGTAAAAAAAAAATAAATTGTAAATGCTTATATGGGAAAATTGTCTTAAGGGAATAAAATAAGCAAATTTATGTAGCAGCTTAAGTATAGCTTGGAATGTAATTATTATAGTTATTATTATTTATTCAATTGTCATGGGTAAAAAGACTAGACGAGTTAAATAAAGTACCACATTCATAATAATAATAACACAAATAATATCTTGGTTGTGCTATGCAATATAAAACAATGAGAGCTTTATTTTAATATAAGATGTAACACACAGTAAAAAAGGAAAATTTATCACAACATTTTTTTGATCTTTATTTCTACTCTATGATTAAATTTTTATTGTCATCGAACTTATCTTGAATGGTTATAAAATGATTTTATTTTGTTTATTAAATTAAAACTTAGCACTTTGTAAAGTGAATTTTCATATGCTTCCGGCTGTTTTCTCTCATTTGTGGAACAGCATGTAATACTTGAAATGATTTATTTAAACTCTTGCAAAAATAAAATGACGAAAATTTCAGATTTTATGGGAAAAATTAAATCAAACAAAATTAGCGTACGCTGTTGTACCAATGGAAACACTGATGGCTGTAGGCTTCAGCCATCTTCTGGGATCTAAGAGAGTTAAAATTTTTTTGTGCAAGAATTTCCCCATGAGAGCGTCTTGGTGAGACTTTGTGTCCACACTCGATGTTCTCCAAAGATCGCTTCTGCCTGGTTTAGATAAATGCGGGTATTCGACTTGCAATTTTAAAACTTTGAAGGCAGCTATCCAGACGTACATCATGTGTAGCCCCCTATCAACCACACATCCTTTTTGTCTCCAATTCTAAGACTTTTTTTCTGCCTACAACCGTGTCCTTACTTGTCAGAAAAAGTCATTTCAACAAGTGCCAAATATTCAAACTATTTCTTTTATTGTAAAAAAACACACAATACTTTGTTACAAAAGTTATCGCTTTCCTTTTTTTGTCAGAGAAAAAGAACAGCGTAATTCTTTTAAAGTAGTTTTACTATTAGAAAACATTACTCAATGATTTATACCATACATTTTTTTATCATATTGAAATTCACTTTACGTAAATGGCAGCTTTAAAGTTGTTGGATTTTTTTTTTCGACATAACATCAATCATTTTTGTTTGAAAATGTAATAAAAAATGAGAGTTTTGCGTCGAAAGAAGGAAGTTTTTCAATCGCAATTAGTGGATCGACCGCAGAGGCTCGAGCCATAGTCGTTGCAGTTTGGCTTGGTGATGCATTAACGAATGTTGCAGCAGACTCGGGCTGGCTGCCAGAGTGGCGAACCTTCACAGCTGCGTCGACTGCAGACAGCGGTGGTCTCGCGGGACCTGCCCAGCCAGCCCGAGTGGAAACAACGCTCTTACACACCATTACCGAGAATCTCTCTCTTTACACTCTATCACAAGATCGTTCCGTCACCTGACGTCCACCTATGTGTTAAATCAAAGGTAAAAAGGTGATCAGATTCTTAATTAGCATTAATAATAATTTTTTTAACCCATAACGATTAAACAAATGCAAGTATCATTAATTTATTCCCATTTATCAGTGAATGCTTTAATAAAATATGCAGGATTTGGATATTTTTTTAACAAGTGTCATTTGTATTGGTTGTTATGAAAATTAAGTATGAAGTATATAAATTATTATTTTCCTCCAAGGGTTATATTCATAATAAGTAACTGATAAAAATGACCCTTAAATGTGGATTTATTCATTTTGGTAACAATGAACACATTGATCGTAAATATAGCATTTCAATTCAATAGTGTTCTTCTCCTGTTTATTAATTATTTCCCAAAGGAGAATAAAAAAAAAATGTATTTTGAAACCATCGATCCAAATTTGGTATTCTCAATTAATCAAATTGAAATTGTAATTACGTCATTTCAAATTTACGAAATATAAATAATTTTTTGCCTTAAGGACGAATCTCACTGTCAGTTGATTGAGATCTCGCAATCGTAGCGCCTGAATGCAAGACTTGCAGGGGACTTAGAACTCACCATCAATAAGTGGCATACAAATTTTGAAGCGAATCTGTCTTATCAGTTTTGTGAAAACTGAGGTAGAAGTTTAACATTGGCCTTATGGACGGAAACCGGAAATAAAGCTGTTGTAAGAAAACTGCCAGACTGAATTTGCTCAAACGATAAGCGATTAAGTTTTTTAGAACATTTTCGATTCTTTAAAATTTATTTCAATCGATTCTTTTGCAGGGAAATATTCTTTGACTCCAGCAGTGAGATTAATCGTTAAGAAAAAAAAAAAAAAAAAAAAAAAAAAAAATTGCGTACTATTTACTCTCGATTGTTTAATTATGAACGTTAGACGAGGCTAAGTAAGTTTTGACAAGATAACATACAAGCACACAAGAGAACATGAAGGTATATAGATGATAAAGGCGGAGACAACTTTGCGTGACAATGCGGGCGTTTATTAGAGGAGGTTTTCACCCCTTGTAAAGCTAGAGCAATTTTAGGGGTGCAATCCATCACCAGCCGTCATTTCGTCTCCCCTCGCGAGTCTGTCAGACAAGTTATTCAACAGGCACCACGATAAACCACATGTTTGTTAATGTTATTACACAGGAGAGTGTCCATGTTGTTTAGTGATAACACCAGTGATAAAATTAGTGAATTTACATGAAAGTTCACCACTTTTCATAGTCATCATGTATACCTTTGGGTCCTTTGCACAGGTAGAAGGTTACCTCTGCAAGCAGGTAATGAGGGCGTAGTGAAATTGACCTCTTTTGGAATGGTCAAACTCTGGAGTTACAAAAATTAAAAATATGCATATCTGGGAGTCGTAATCCATCAACTAATTGAAGAAAATCAAAACAGGCAGAGAAACCGTTTCTATATTATGATGAACAATTATGTATATATAATTTTGGGTGTGATTCACGAAGCAGTTAGCCAGGTTTCTAACCACGTTTAGCTTAACCACGTTTCACTCTATACCTGTTTTACATGTTAAACCACCTAGTTAAACGTGGTTAAGTTAAACGTGGTTACCTGGCTACCTTCTTCGTGAATCGCGCCCAATATTGCCTCATACACGCATGCTCTTTATTTATCAATATATTATACTATATAGCAGTCAAGGGCCGCGGTTATATCCCAACGGGAAAGTTCATAAAGGGTTAAACAAATAATTTTGCGTATTGATTTTCTAAAATCAGGGCTTTAATATTAATTTTAATGCAAAGCTAAAAATTGTTTGAATATGTTTGAAAATAATTCCATTCCAATTCTAATATAATATTTAATTTTCAATAATAAATTTAATATTTAGTTTTTTTTTTTAAATTCTTAACTCATTATTTCTCATTTTGTATTAAATTATTAGTATTGTACACAAGATACAACTGCATGCATTTATATATTATAATTCTATAATCTAATTGGGATTATCCTCAATAACTTAACATTAAAACAAAAAATAATAAATATCAAACTTCCAATGTTAAGGCGGATTCAAATGGCGACAACTGTGATGCGACGCAATTTTGACGTAAAAGCTGTGAAATCCTATGTGAAATTCACCGGGAATCGCGTAAATTACGATGCTCTTTTTCTTTTAATCGCCAAATATGGCCGCCAATGGATGTTACAGCAAGTGCGCATTATTCGCGTCGCATATGATAAAAATCGCCATGTGAATCCGCCTTTAAGGTAAAAAAAAAAAAAAATAAATAAAAAAAAAATTAATTTGAATCTTGCAGCTCTGCGTGGGGAGAGTAGATAACTGTGAGGTCAGTTTGTAAACACTGTTTGCTACTCGGATAAATTCCACGTGAAATTGGATAATAAGATTATACATATGGCACAGGGAATTCGATTGGTTGTTGATCGGAATTACAAGCTTCAAATTTGTCACTGTCGATACCTCCGGTTTACCACTCTCGCTCGCTGCTATACACTTCCTAGAGATAAAAAAAAAAGAATATAAATATACTACACAATAAAGTAATACATTATGAATTCTGTGTTCCATCATTATATTTTGTCAACAATAGATGGATATCATTATATGAAATGAAAATACAACACAATGCATATAAATTATTATACCACATTGATTATGGTTTGTATAAGAATATATCTATTGAAATAATGTAAAGTATGAAGAACTATAGTGTAAAATCTGGAGCATCGATTTCATATGTAGATATATAATCGACATCATTGTTTTGTCATGTTTATTATGTTTAGTGAAGACATAGAAAAGAGTACAATACTCTCTTTTGTCTGGTAGGAATGAAAACCAGGCCAAGGAAATATTAAAATAAATTGTACGTATTGTCTAAGTTAGTCAGAATTTCAGCTAGCATTAATTTTAAACATAGACAAGTACTTTTTTCAATAAGTTTGTTAATCAAATTCAGTTTGAAGGGCCTGAAGAAAGGAGGGGCAGGGTCTGTGCTCTATTAAGTAATTTAAATTTTAGTTAAAAAATTTCTGTACCTTCTATATCATTAATTTCCCTAATATAACATTCGTACATCTTTGATATTAATAATCATCAAAGAAATATAACTTTTATTAAGTTTTTATTACAAATGAAAAACGCAATTTAGTCTTCTGCAAGATCATTTTTAACAGAAAATATTGAAAATAATATCAAAATTAATTTGTTACTAATTAAAATCTAATAATAAATAGATTTAACAAAATACCAGGAAGAAGGAGAGAAATGAAACCCCTTATAGTAAATATTTAATTAATAATTGAAATTAGATTTGTAAGTTACTAAACTATGTTATATGTTATCACTCGTAGCTAAGAATAGCAATGAAATAGAGTTGAAATTATGATCAGATGAAATTTGGGTCGAACAGTGAGGGTGAGAGACAAAGCCTTAGAAGATCAAAGGCTGTTACAGAGTGGGGATGCTGCATGCTGATGACGTGTCAGATGCTTTAGGGTGAAGGCATGCAAAGACCCCGGGCAGGTAATTACAAGCTCCACTCTCACTTGTAGCTTAACGCAAATCATTTTCACACTCTCTCGAGATGTCATAGTAGCTTGGTCTAACAGAAACATATCTATAACTCTATAAAGTTCCCAATAGTTCAGAATATTCGTAGCAACTTTGGTGCTGAGAAGTATATATTATGTAAACAATAGCTGCAGACAAGATATTGATACGATTTATTTATATTGAATCATTATGTATTTTAAGTTAGCGATTTTAAATGAAATAATGAACTAATTTAACTACTATAAACAAATAAAGTAAATTACATTCTTTGGTCTTGATTAATATAGTTCTTGTATTTGGTTTAGTTTAATGAAGCTAATAATATCATATATGCTAACTTATAATTTGTCTATTCTTGCTTCATATATAGCAAAAGTGAGTCTAAAGAGTGTTGTTAATATTTGTCCATGGTATATAAAGATATGCTATGCTGGAAATTATGTCTAGTGATGATATTGGTCACGTCCTTTCCAATGAAACAAAACCACCTAATAATATGAATGTGTTGTTTTCAAATTAATTTAAGTGGATTGTATGGATATACAAAAATAAAATACTCATAAAATTATTGAAAATGATCTAATTTTCAAAAATTCAGAAAAAATTTAAATTAAAAACAAAAGTTGTCATATATAATTATACTTATATAATGTGTAATCGTATATATTATATCGTGTCACATTAAATTACTATGGGAATATGGTATGAGTATATATATATTTTTTTTTTTTAATTTTTGTGATACAACAAATACAGCATATGATAACAACAGAAACTATATTTTTTAAATATTTTGGAGAATTTCAGTGAAAACAAATTACATTTTTTGTGACATTTCCTGCCTCCAGATAATTTTGATCCTGTGGGTATCTTTCTCTTTGTGACTTACGGGTGACAGGTTTAATTATAATTTTGTTTTATACACCTATGACGTATGATCTTTAATTATATTGTGTTAATTTTGTAAGCTTAACATCAGCGTTTTTTTTTCTCCCCGTAATAAATAATAACTTTATGGAATGACCATTCTACATATATTGTACCAGGGTAAAAAAAGTTGTAACAAAACATTTTTTTTATTATAATTCAGTGTTTCAAATAAAAAATTATATAAAAATAACAATGCATAAAAACCATTGTAATATTATGTAATAACAAAAGGATTTTGGGGGGGGGGGGAAGTATTGACGAAATAAATAATTTAGTTTATAAACAGTTGACATTTTTTTTTTCATTTATAAATAATTTTCATTGTCTATTTTGGTAAGCTTTGAATCACGTAGCAGAAAAAACATGATATTATACGGAGTTAGTAGATTTTGCTTGGAGCTAGAATACCTTATGGTTGCTTTTTGGACTAGGTTAACTTATGACTTTAGTAAAATCACTTTGTATGGTTGGTGTTATAAAGAGAAGAAGGCTTGCTGATATGCAAAAACCCGGTGGAGCATTAATTAAAAAGATCCCTTGTGTAGAGGCCATAATATACAATAGAAGTAGCTAACAGTATACGTATATATAGTGTTGGTGTATATATATGTATATACGGTGGTATAAAAGTATAGCGACACAAGCTACAATTTTATTTAGAGATATGAAAACTAGGAAAAAGCAGTAAGAGAAAACTGAAAATGAGAAGAAAAAATAAGTTTCACTACAACAGAGGGGGAAAAAATGTAATCAGGAAAAAAGCAAATTTTTAAAATATAAAAAAGTAACGCAATGTTTGTGGTTACATAATGAAATTTGTATACGAATAAATATTATTTATAGAATTAATGTTAGTAATTAATTTACGTTATTACTGTAAATATTACAGTACTTATAGATAATTATACAGAAAAATATATATTTAATTAAATTTATTTTAATAAAATTGTATTTTAAATACTATTTAATATTTGCATTTTACTTTTTTCAATTTTAATTAAGCAAAAGATATAAAGAAAATATTATAGCACTAACTATAAAATTAAATTTAAAAGTAAGACTAAACTTAATTAAAAAGCTAATAGTTCTTTTTCGCTCTCTTGGTAAATTTATTATGTTTCCTCACTCTGCCGGCCTTGAGTGGTATCTTTGAACGTGAAGATAACACAGTAATAAAATCATCGTGTACTCTTTTTTTTTATCACTTTAAATAAGTCCCTTTTTTAAATGGAGCAATCATGCTTTCGTGACCTTGAATGACATTGAAGTAATTATAAAAACCATGATAGTGTTAATAAGGTTAGTCGGTTATCTTCAAAATTTAAGTTTTTTAAATTGCTAAAAACAGTGAATAATTAGGTATGTAATTCCTGTATTTGATTAAAAAGCAATCACCGGACCTTTAAGCATTTTACAATTAACAATAATACTAAAAACAACAACAATACCCTATATATTGTTATTGTAAATTTTGAGGTTTGCAAAAAATCACCATTCTTTATTATGACGTACTAAGTCTGGTGATACTGCACACCACAGATTTTCAGGTATGTGGCAAGTGATGCTAAACATTTATTTACTCCTCACTTTTGTTCTTATTTTAACAATTCCAAAATGCAGCAATATAAAATAACATAATTGCTAAAATTACAGAGTTACTCATTGGCCATTGTTCTTGTGGTTTAAGATATCTTCTTTTTTAACTTTCCTTGCATTAAGTCAGCTGTTCACTCCAAGGTTTTGTTGTTTGTCAGTCTCACTCCAGCCTCACTCTGCCACACAGCACATGAAAAACGTTCTCCAATATGGCGAAAGTAACCTCTCCAACTCTTGAATTAAGTGAATGTGAGTGTATGGAAATTCTTCAAGTTGCTTTGAAATCTCAAGGTATAAAATTGATTGAACATAAACTTACATCAAATACACCAAATGGATTTAATGGACTTTATTATAATGTTTTATTTAAATATAAATTAAGTGATTCAGAAGAAATTAAGGAATTATCATGTTTTTTAAAAACTGTACCAAAGAATGATAGACATTTATGGTATATTACTGGTACAAAATTATTATTAAAAGAATATGAAATTTATCAAAATATTATTCCAGCAATGCAAAAATATCTTAATTATAAAATACCTGTACCTGAGTGTTATTATATCAGGTATATACCTGAAGATCAATTTAATAATATTATGATAATGGAAGATTTGAATACCAGAGGATTTATAATGAGGAACCCTCGAGAAGCCATGGGCATTGAAGAATGCACTCTCGTTATGAAAGCTCTGGCGAAGTTCCACGCTGGCTCGGTCATATTCGAGGAACGCAGTGGCCATTCCATTTTAGATATCTGCAAACATCCTCAAGAAGCCCTCTTTACCACAGATCCTTCCAGTCCAGCATATCCTTGGGTACGTTCATGCATTGACACCATCATTGAATTATCTGAAAAAATTCCAAAATTCCTAACACGCCTTTCATCAATTGAATCACAAAGAAAATTAATCGAATCATGGAACAAAATTGTTAAATTAATACAAATATCTAAAAAACATATAAATGTTATTTGTCATGGTGATATTTGGTCTAATAATATAATGTTTAAATATAAAAATAATAAATTAATAGATGTTTTATTAATTGATTTACAAGTATATAGATATTCACCACCAATAACTGATGTATTAATGTTTATATATTTAAACACAACACGTAGTTTCCATCAAGAATACAAAGACACTTTGCTAGTTGAGTATTCCAACACTCTCAAATATAAGGTTGAAGAGGCTGGATGTCGTTTACCAAACGAGCTCTCTCTTCAAGGGTTGAAAGAACTTGAGAAAGAGTTTACGTTGTTTGCGTTGTTGGCGGCAACTGGGTACGTTCCCATGACACAACTTCCTCCGGAAGCCAGGATCAAGAACAAATCAAGCGAGGACCAAGTGGAGGGAGCCAGAGATTTTGACGTGCTTGCTGATTTTCTCAATAGCCGCAGTGAGCAAGTCTGGCGCGGTATGCAAATGGACGAGGATTGTTTCAGTCGAGTTACAGAGGCAATGGACGAGCTTTTTTCTTACATCGGATTGTGATTTGGTTTTAAATATAATATTGGTTGGTATTCACGAAGAGTTAAGGAGCGTTTTAGAGATATATATCTTAAGAAGCGTTTTTCTTACCTGTTACCTGGTATAAAAAACGCTTCTTAAAATATCTCTCCTAAAACGCTCCTTAACTTTTCATGAATACCAACCAATATTATGTATAAATAATTATAATATAAATTTTTGTTTCAACTGTTGTAGGGTAATGGTCACAAGTGATGATTTTAATTTACAGAATAACTAATCCAAATATAAATTTATTTTAGTATGTACGAACTGATATAATAATATCCTATATCCTAGTAATTTTTATGTAATATTAGTATGTAATTTTGTATGATCTGAATGTAATACCAATACTCATGATATAATTAGCAAAAGCTATCAATAAAGTTTTATTTCATTCCATGATCAGCCTTGTCATAATATTGCTTAGGATTTTGTAGGTCCGTTATTTCCAAACCGGGACGTGGCCATGACCTATATATAGCAATTCATCCCAGCATTTGCCTGCTTGTAACTGAGGAAACCATGGAAATCTCAGTAGGATTGGCAATTGATGGATCAATCACCTCCCGGATGCACGAGTGGGTGTTCCTTATCAATCGCCACTTGTGAAAAGTTTATAAATATAATACATGCAAAAGGGTATTGATTCTTGTATGTATATAGTGTATATAGTAAATATAAAAAACCCAAAAAAGAAAATGTTTGCGTATACACGTTTTGTAGAGTTTGTTATTATAGCATGTACGTCCATGTATTATACTGATGTTTTAAAAAAAACTGTATCTTGGAATTCAAGATTATATACGAGACCATTTTTTTTAACCAATGCACTCTTCGCACTTCTGTCTAATATTATTGTATAGTTAACAAATCATGTTTTTTAATGCTATAAATGAAACTAATACTTCTAAAATGCCCTTTTTTATTGCCTTATACAAAAATACGTTGCAATTTATACGTAATTATGCTATGATGTAATAATGTATACTGTAATTAATTGTGTAATTATAGTACGAATATATTAAGTTAATTAAACAAAATTATTACATAATTATAAATAATTGTTGAACAATATACTTGCTATTATAATTTTCATATAAATTAAAAAAAAATATTGAATAATAATAAATAATCATTATACAATAAAATACATATACTTGATATTATAATTTATAGCAATGCTCTACATTTATATATCAATAAATAAGCTTTAAAAGTGGTGATAAATTGAACTAGTCTAGACTAACTAAATTCTTGAGATAAATATAGAACAACCATTACAATAATCGACTGTCAATAACTCTTTCCATACTTAGGAAATAAAATCCTTCGATTGATCTTTTTACCACCTTATTGAGTCATTCAGATTTAGTTTACTGTAGATACCTTCATTTTATATTTACATTTAACTTAAGTCTTATACTTTAAGTATTAACAAATAGCTCTTATAATATTAAAAAATGCTTTCTTTTCTTTTTTAAAACGAGAAGAAAGCTTTGAAGAAAGTGAATTTGCACGTCGCCTTGATCTCTTCTCCTCGTCTTCAATCCTACAAGAGGAGAAGAAAGGTACGGAGCTCTCTTACCTAACAAAGTTTAGAAAGAGCTTACAATAAGTTTCTTGAGGTCTTTTAGAAGATTTTTTTTATTCTTTAATTCTCTTTTCTGCTTCTATAAATTTAAAGCTTCTTTTAAAACATTAAATTCTAAAGTGATACTATTCTCTGATTCCTACGTATTTTCAAATGGTTTTGTAAGATGACATGAGAACTAAATATTAAAAAAGGATAGTAATTTATTTAAGGTACAACTTATTTTTTAAACTTGTCTGATTTTGAATTTAAATACAAATTTAGTTACAATATATTATGAAGAATATTTTTAAACGATTGAAAATTTTTGAAAGAATACATATTATTTCTTTTATCAGCAATTAAAAAATCAAAATAAAATAAACATATTTTTTTTATAATTATTTCAATTGTATAAAATTTGAAGTTTAATATTTTTATTTATAACATTGAAGTCAATAAAAGCTACAATTTAATCATTATGGTGTAGTTTAAAGGGAAACAAGGCTATTGGCACAGCTAAAGCTTATCTCTTGTAGTTCAGGAGTTCATCTGTTAAGTCCAATGTCTATAGCTGCAAAAATTTACATGAGCCTTAAAACAGCTACCCCCAGTAAAGAAAAGGGCTTAAATATTTTTCAATTAAAATTTTAAAACATTTATTTTTGTTGACTAGAAACATATAAATATATTGACTGTTATAAAACAATTCATCGTATATATATATATTATATATATATTGTATAGTTACAATAATACACGGTTACTCTAGTACTAAATATGACTTTATATACTTTTTACTGGAGAAAGAGAGAGAGAGAGAGAGAGAGAGAGAGAGAGAGAGAGAGAGATGAGTTTTGGTACAGGTATAATATTGAAACCATTTTTATAAGCTGAGTGAAGTGCTTGTGCTACGTCTCGGATCTGGCCCACTCACGGCCTGTGTACTCCAACAGGAGCAGGCAAGCAAAGCCTACACGCTTGGCTGGCAAGTAAAAGCTGCAGGCAATCAAACAACGCCACAGTAAGTGGAGGCAGATAGCAGTGATTGATGCAGTAGGCAATTCAGACGACAAAAAATCGTGTTAAATAAATTTCATTGTATACTTAAGAGGAAATGGAATTAAAACAATTACCGATAATAAAATTAAATATACATTTAAAAGAATTCTATTACAATGAAAAGATTTTACATGAAAATATAGAATAATAAAATAAAAGTTCTTATTTAATATGCTGATTTGATAATACAATGAACTCATTGAATTGGGTTGTTTAAAAATTTCATTCCTTACTTTTTGTAATTACATTGTTTGTAAAATGTAACGTTGCGATGGTATTTAAAGTAAAGTACGTTAGTATTTTATTAATGTTTTACAAATATAAATCTTTTCTGAGAGGAGTTTTAAAATTATAAAACTCAAAATAAAAACGTTTTCCACTTAAAATAAGTTCTTAAATTTCAATGGAATTTTATCAACACGTGCAAAGCTTTTAAGAGCAAGCAGTAATATCGACATAAAAGTAACTTTTATTTAACATTCTATTATAAATTTAGAAAAAAAAAGAAACTCGTGTTTTTTTAGTGATTTATAATAGGGCTGTAGAAAACTCGAAAAATTTTCAGCTCGATCTCGAAAAAAAAAGCTCGAGTTGGCTCGAAACCCGATATTTCGAGCCGAAGCTCAAAAATCGAGCCAGGCTCGAAAATCGAGCCAAGCTCAAAAATCGAGCCAAATCTTGAAATGGCTCAAAATCGAGTCAAAGCTCGAAAATATTATTTTTTGCTTTATAGATAACTGTGCAATAATCTTTATAGAATCCATAAATACGCAAATTAATCATAACAAACTAAGGAGAAATGTTTTTAAATTTTTATTTTTCGTTTTCTTTCAATTTGTGTGTGCTATAATTTAGTAGAAAAAAAACACAGCGGAACTATAAGATTTTTTTTTCTGTTTAATTGAGGACCTTAAGTTATGAATTGTCAATTGAATTAACTATATTAAACCCTCTGAATAACGCCTATTTCATAGTCAAACAATTTTATATATTCTTAAATTTTTTATTTTATTTTTTTCCAATATGTTAGCGATGCTATATTAGTTCTGCTATTAGCGTAAACATTAAAGCATTCAAAGTTAAACACAGTATTTTTATAACTTAGTCGTGTGAGGAAGTTTTAAGAATAAGTCGAGATAAAAAAATATATATTTTTTATAAATACCTCATTCTCATGCTAACTTCTTGAGCATGTTACCTGCTTGTGTCCTTGCATGTGTCAATCGCAGTGTGATAAAGGATTTCCAAGAAAGAACTTAACATTGGCAGAAAATTAAGGGGCGCGTTCATTTTTGTATTGAATAAAAATTTTAAAGCAAAGCTCTTTATTTACATTTTTAAATGTCAGTCAACCTTAAATACCACTACTTCCTCCCTGCGTGTCTGTCCATCGGTGTTGGACCCTCCAGGTAGTATTTTTACTAGGTCAACAACCCCACAACACAAGTTAAATAACGTAAATGTATAAGAGAATATTCAACTAAAACTTCCATTAAGTGAAAACATGTGCAGTACCTATAGCGTATAATAGCATTTAAGTATATAAAATATATTTTTTCTGAATTTTAGTAAAAATAAATTAACAATTCAAGCAACGGCCCAATACTCGAAAAGCTCGGATTTGGTTCGAATCTCGAGAATCTCGATTTCGGTTTGAATGTCGAAAAGCTCGATTTCGGCTCGAAACTCGAAAAACTCGGTTTTCGGTACACAATAAAATCGAGATCCCAATATTTTTGGCTCGATCCGACTCGAAAATCGAGATCGATTTCACAGCCCTAATTTATAACTTTTCTTACATTTTATAATAATATTATAGCTATTTCCTGCAAAATATAACTCTATGTAGATAAAGTAATATAACCATAAATTTTTAATAATATTCATATAACAATCTCTATTAAACTTGTGGCTATCAATTTTCATGTATTTACGACTAGTGATTCAATAATATTTTTTTACAGGCTGGTACAGTCTCTCACATGATATATTCCAACCGGAAGTAGCCGGAAGAGAGAGATTTATGACTTCACTACGGATATTACTACTCTAATAAAACGATGCACTGAGCTATATAATACTGACCCCTCTAATCTTACTTCCGGAACTGATATCTTATTTGTGGGACCGTAGTTTTAATCATATCAATGATGCAGCGGAAATTTTGAATATTAGTGAATGACACGAAGTGGCAAAACGGACCAATAGAAATTGCTGCGCGGTGTCCAAAGGAAAGACGTGCAGTGTTGTAAAAACAGCTGTTGGTCATTTTAGCCACCGCATGACGTCAATTTATGTTTGTTTTGCCACTTTACATCATTCACTGCTGGTCAGATTAGCTTCAGCTGCACCATCGATAGTAATATTATTTTATATTATATCGTACTATATATAGTAACTAACTAGTACAATATTAGAGCACTTAAATCAAGTTTTTATGTATGTATTTCTTTTACTTTTCTAGATGGCGTGAATTAAAATAAATGGGGGATTGTTTAGGCCTATTTCACCATCCGTTTATTGCACCGTATGATCCAAGTATCACGATTTGAAAGAAAATAATACTCGCCACCTGGCTTCGAACCCCGGATCCTTCGGTGATGTCCGATAGCAATAAACAATCCCCTATTTAATTATAGCACTTGTGGTGCACGTGTATTTGGAGTAAATTTTTTTATATAAACGTCTTGTATTGCATTTTCATTCTCTTCCAATTAGTTTGTACTGTAATGTAAATTTTATGAATTTATTAAATAGCAAATTACTTTTTAATCTCAAAAGTTTTTCTGCGGCATTAATTAAGTTAAATATTAATATTTTTTTTTTAAAAATGAGCACTATATCTGCAGATTCAATCTCAAATTACAAACTTATTAAGATTGTTTTAGTATAGGGTTTGAAAAAAAATTGTAAGATAAAACAAAGTTGGATTATAAAATATTTAGGTACATAAATATTGAAGAAGCTATATTATATATACGTAATTATGTTTGCATAATTAAAATTAGAAGAAAGTAAACAAAAGTATACTCAAGTAAGACAAACTTTCTCCCTTTTTGAAAAAATAAACAAACAAACAAATATTTTTCTTATGCTAAAAGTTGTAGTATTCTTCCTATATGTTTTTGCCTTCCTTTTAAATCTGCTACTTAAAAAAAAAATATGACAAATTTGTATGACATCACAAATCTTCCTTAAGCCTTTATTACACCATACAATTTTGAATGCAATTTTTCCTTGCAAGAAAATTTCATCTCCACACAAACAAATGGAGTTCAAGTTTTCTTGTAAGGAAAAATTGTATTCAATAGTTAGAAAAATTGTATCGTGTAATACCGGCTTTAGTTATAGAATTTTTGTTGAGAATGATATATTACATATACTTTACATATAGAAGTAACCTTGTCAAGTTATGATCGCTCCAACATTTTGTCTATATATTTGTATGTAAGGTTGAGCAAAGAAATGTTGATAGTAAAATTTGATGTCGTCATCACAAGGTGTCGTGAGTGAAGCTCCTTTTTCTTCTTCTTCCTTCGTCGTACTGCATAGGAATGACAAATACGGTAGGCAAGCATACAAGAACATTCCCCCGCGAGTTTGTGCGAGATGGTATTGAAGACGAGAGATGACAGGAGTAAATTACGGAGGTGGCAGAGAGAAGACGAGTTGCCGGAGTTTACGTAAGCAAAATTCCGTCATCCCCTTCTACCACTTTCAAGACGAAGAGGTGGAGCAGATAAATATCTTTGCATCTTACGCTTCCACAACTCTGATGAGAAATATCACATAGTTTTGTAGTCATGCAAAACCATATAATACACTATACTATTATATATCATTATCACATACCATATAATATAATGTGATATATATATAATATGTAATAATAAACTAAATTTATATATATAATATATTTATGTGGTATTACAAAATATGGTTATAGTTATTAGAATTTTGATATCATTGTGTTATTCATTATTAAAATTATTGAAGTAGTAAAATAAGCTAAACATATTTAACAAAGTTATCATTTATAGTTTGTTGCACCAGATAATCTTAACAACATCTTTATCCAAGGACAATTTATGGCAACGTGTACTTCATTAAATATACTTTACTTTAATTAAATTATTATGCAAATTTTAAAATTACAAATCTCTGTACGTTAAATCTATTTTATGAACAGTAAGAAAAAGTTACTTAAATTTTATTTTGTTCGATTTTGTTAAAATTTTAAAATGTTATTTTTTGCATCAATTTAAGCTGAAGATAGTTAAGATACTAAAAACGTTTAAAAAAATAAGAAAACAAGCTTATTATAATTGTACACAGAAAAAAAAAAAAACAAAGGTGAGGGGAAGTTGTCAATAATAATTTGTTGTTAATAATTTGATTAAAAAAACCAAAATGGCTTATTGATAACCCATGGATAATTTTGGAAGGGGAATACTTAAGAAACCTACATAAATATGCAAAATATACAGATAAATCATTAATGCCTAAATATAAGCAACTTATGATTAAACATAAACTAAATATACAAGCAGCAATAAAAAAGGACAATAGCGATATAATTGATACAGCAAAAAATAAAATTAAAGCAGCATGGCAAATTATTAACAAAACTTTTATATTTAAGAAAAAAATGTTACGGAAATATCGGAGGTTTTAATAAATGGTATAAAAATAACTGATCCCCAAGACATTTGTAATCAATATAACAATTATTTTGTAAACACAATTGAAGAAATTATTGCAGAAAAATTTCCCGATCCAATTAATATAGACCTAAATGTAAATATTAAAAATAATTCTGAATTTGAATTTTACACCTCCACGCCAGATATTATACTAACAATTATAAATAGCCTACCTAATAAAAATGCTGCGGGTCCAGACGAAATTCCATATTATTTAGTAAAATTTTGTTCTTATTTATTATCAGTCCCATTATCTTATTTAATTAACGAATCTATAAATAATTCAATATACCCCAGAGTATTAAAAGAAACATCAACCACCCCATATCACAAATCAGGATCAAAAGAGCTTATGTCAAATCATAGACCAATAGGAAAGCAGTCAGTATTTTCTAAAGTGTTTGAGGGGTTTATCAAGTTACAATTGGACGAACACAGAAAAGATAATAATTTAATAAGTGAGACCCAACATGGATTTGTTGCAAGCAGGTCTACGGAAACAGCAACTTTTGATTTGTTAAAGTCCGTTTATCAAAACCTGGAAGAAAAAAATAAATGTATTGGACTATTTTTTGACATGCAAAAAGCATTTGATTCTCTAGAGCCCCAAATAATTTTAAAGAAATTAAACGAAATTGGGTTACAAGGAAAAAATTTAGAATTTTTTAAATCTTATCTCACTGACCGTACTCAATATGTGGAAATAAAATTCATTGATAGTCAAAATTCCACATATTCAGTAAAATCTAATAAATTAGGGTTGCGATTAGGGGTTCCTCAGGGTACAAAATTGGCTCCTGATCTCTACGGAATAACTACAAATGATTTTTCAGAAAAAGTCCCTAGTGCTAAAATAGGCCAATTTGCTGATGATACTAGTGCCATTGTTTCAGCTAAAAATGATAAAGAACTCACAAAAAAAGCTAATAATGCAGTTAAAGAATTAGAAAACTATTATTTGCAAAATAGGTTAATAATCAACCCTAAAAAAACTAATTATATTCAATTTCATACTCCAAGAAATATACCTGATCTCAGCCCATTAATAAAATTATCTGATTCTAATATACATTCCACGCCTCAAACAAAATTTTTAGGTTTAATTGTTGATGAAACGTTAAGCTGGAACGACCAAATAGACTTTTTAAGGAAAAAAATTAATAAGGCAAATTTAGCACTTTATTCCCTTAAAAATGTAGTATCAGATAAGACTTTGTTAACAGTATATTTTGCATTTACATACTCTTGTCTTTCTCTTAACAGTATTTTTTGGGGTAGTGATTACTCCAATATAAATAAAATGTTTATTTTGCAGAAAAGATCGGTTAGAATTATGAAAAAGTTAAAGTCACGTGAATCTTGTAGATCACATTTTGCTGATTTGGGTATTATGACAATGCCATCTATATATATCTTTAATTTAATAATGTTCAAAAAAAAAAATATGGACCAATTTACAGAAAATAGAGATGTTCATTTATATAATACACGTAATAAAAACAAAACAGTAGTACCATCTCATTTATCTGCTAATTTTGAAAAAAGTCCATACTATCAATCAGCAAAGTTTTATGACTTTCTGCCTGTCTTGTTCCGAAATGTAAAAAATAACACTTTATTTAAAAATGTGTTAAAAAGAGTACTAATCTTTAAAGAATATTATGATGTAAAAGATTTTTTCACTGTGATTACAGAATAACATGTACTGATATGCTTAAATTTGTCTCCAGAAAAAATATTGAACAATATTCATAATAGTCTATTGCATAAGAAATTATATATTTGTGATTCAATCTATAATAAATAATACAATAATGTAAATATATCTAACTTGTAAGAATCTGGAAATGACAAACATATTTGGGCTTTTATATATTAATTATTATCTAAATATATTATTTATTTATATATTGTATTGACAAGATCTATGTTTGTATTGTGATTTACTCACTGTATACTGCCTAACGATCAAATAAATATTTCTAATTTCTAATTTCTAAAAGATATAATATACAGTGATGTTAAATTGTATTGCTTAAATTACTGTACTAGCCAAGTCAATTTCAATTTTTAAATGGACACCCCCCTTTTTTCTTTACCCTGAATCAAAGCGTAAAGTAATTAGGCCTGTTGAACAAGCAAGAATCAGATCAACCTTATTTTTTCAGTTCTTTTGATTATTCATGCATGAATTGATAGTGCATTTTATAACAATTCTTGATTTGGTTTTATTATTAACTCTTTTGTAAAAAGTTTCAATTATCTTGATTTCAATTTCTTAATTTTACATTCTAAGATTAGACGTTTGTAGCTGTTAATAAATGTAGGGTATCTATGTCTACAGTTTTCCAATTTTCTCTTCACTCTGTGTTGAATTAATTAACTCTTCACTTTCACGATATTAAAAGCCTTCTCTTTCATTGTATATAAAAGTTATATAATATAAGAAACCGAATCTCTCTATATAACCTAATTTTTTTTTATCACAACTTCTACTTGTTTCAATCTAACTCTCAAGTTAAAAGAAATATAAAATAAAACAAGATACTTGAAAAAGGAAATACGAAATGATAATTGAAATTCACTGGAGGGTATTGAGGGAGGGAGGTACTGATGGAGGAGGAGCTATTTTAAATTCAGGGTCTTGGAGAGCCGAGTGAAACCAAGTCTGGCTGCTGCCACCACCATCGTGATCTCTAGGGCTTTTTAACCCTTCACCATTCATGTAGAGCAAAGAACAAAAAAATACCATGTTTAACATATTTTTTTATATATATAAAATAAAATATATGAAGCCATATTTTATATTTACAAGGATTTTTTTTCTTCTTCTTTAACTTACTTTATGTAACTCTGCATACATATTTTGTGGTGAAATATTTCTTCTTTTTATATTTTATTATTATAACAATAGAAACACTAAATTTTATAGTTTTTGTATGACGAATACTTTAAAATAAAATGTATATTTTGGAGAGTTCTTTTGTTTGCCATTTTTTTCTATTTCTTATCTTCAATTGTAAAGTCTCTTATATAAATGAATAAATAATAAATTTAAAAATATATATCTGCTCTTTTATTTGTTCTAACTTAAATAAATAAATTACTGTCTCAAATTGAGAGTTCAATTACAGACATGGTTGTTTTACAACAATAATAAAAATTCCATAACATAAGATTTTTTTTTTTGATGATCTTAGAAGCCAAATTTGATTTATACGAAATATAATATCCATTTTAACATTTACGAACGTATGAGGAAATCTAGCAATCAATCATATCTAAATCCATTTAGAATGTCTCAAATGTAGCGTGAGTGTGTTGGCAATCGTCCAACTGTGGTGTACCAGAATCGAACTTCAGGCCATTCGAAAGAGATTCAAAAACGCCATGCGAAATATTTCATGTAGAAAGATATTTATCTTTGTGATGTATGACACAATGATCAGTAGGCCAAGTGGTCAACACATAATTCAGAAATGTCACAACTGACTCAAGCTATCAGATACATTTATATTATAATATTTAAACATAGCAAAAAATGAAAATAATTGTATATACGATAGCAGAATCTGTAAATAAAGCCGGTATTACACGATACAATTTTTCTAACTATTGAATACAATTTTTCCTTAAAAGAAAATTTGAACTCCATTTGTTTGTATGGAGATGAAATTTTTTTGTAAGGAAAAATTGTATTCAATAATTAGAAAAAAATTGTATCGTGTAATGCCGGCTTAAGCCAGCCATAATTAGCGTTGTTTACAAAGTACATTTTATTTAATTGAAAACTCAATGTATCTATGTATCTATTGCAGTCAAGAGTTTAGTGTTTTTTTTCCTTTTTTTTTTTTTTATCACCGCATCACTGCCTCTTGGGTTTTATAAAACACCTACTCGACGACCCGCCTGCTTGAATCTTTGAACTATTGACTACAATATAATCCAAGTATGTAAAATTTTTATCCCCTTTATATTAAACCGTTGTTAATATAATGCATGCAGTGCAATATATTGGTAACTGTCTGCTGATTCAAATGTAAGCTGATTTGTGTGCAAGCCTTTGTCTGCATTTCCTTTGTGCTAGATTCAACACCTTACCGTTTAAGCCAGCCGTTGCCTAAGGGACATGTAGTAAGTAGTGTGGGTGGTCTAATACTCAGGGGTAGAAACCATGATGGCGGCTGCAGTTTCAATGGTATTTATTCATTTAAAGATACATTGCAGATTATTAAATACTACAGTCAAATTAATTTGACATTCCTTCCGGAAGTAGCCGGAAGTATGAATTTTGTGGCTCTTCGGATTGTAATTCAGTTTTGAAACTTTGCAGAGGGGTATGCGGTAGAAGTACTGATCTATATGTGGAATTTTAACGTGTAAATGTGCATAGGAAGGTCAGAAACTCTAAATTTCCAGCTACTTCCGGAAGAATATAATTTAAATTTAACTATAATATTGTTTGTTTCAATGCTATATTTAATATAAAATTTAATTTATTTTATACGTTTTTTTTATTGTTTTCTATAGCCGCTAATAATGAAATTGAGCGATAAGAAATTATCATCCTCCATTAAAAAATATATTGTTTGCTTGTAGTTATAGAAATTGAAATTTTAGTTAAGAATTTTTTAATTTCTTTAACACATGATCAATTGTTAAAGATTTTTTTTTTAAATATGAAAATTACAAAGATTATCAATTGGTTAAGGGTAAGGTAACACGCCCATGTTGAAAAAAATTCCACACTTGAAAATTATGAAACATATCGTAAAAATATTCTCCTCTACATCCCCTATCAGTAGCTAATATATCTGCAGAGCTAAAATATCAGACCTGATATTTTAGCTACTGATAGGGGATGTAGAGGAAAACATTTTAAAGATATGTTTCATAATTTTCATGTATGGGATTTTTTTTAACATTGGGCGTGTTACCTTACTCTTAAAAGAAAAATATAAAAATATGATCGCATGCATATGCGTATTAACACACATACATCATTCATGCATGAGTATTGTGAAGTTATATTTGTTTAACAGCTGAAATTCTTTATAATTAAAAATAAGTTATGAGGTCAATGTTTAGAAATAGGGGAGAGACTAATTTGTAAATGCAATTGAATTAAATTAATTTGAAAGGGGTGTAAAACAGACGCATATATACAAAATAATACAAGCTTTTGAGAGGATGCTAAAAACAACAATATTCAGTATAACTTGCGCTAAAACCGAGAAGAATTAATTAGTTAATTAACACTTTTGGTATTTGCATTTATGTGAGAGGATTATATAAAAAAAGCATAATTAAATTTGTATATTAACAAAAGAATGATAAGTGGCCAAAGCCATGAGAAGTCAACATTAAATTCTATGTTATTTTGTTTAATAGTGAAATCTTTAATTATATTAATAATTATACTTCCCTTTTGAAAATAAAATTACAGTTTATTTTTACTGGTGCATTGTATAATATATACGTTGAGCCTTTTAATGGCATTTTTATTTAGAATTTGAAGTTTTTTTTTACACAAAAACGTTGTTCATATTAGCCATTAACAGTGAAATAAAAAATACGAGTAATAAATTGAAGGTAGAAAAAAATACCCATTTTCCGTGAAGGTATAAGATAGCCATTGAGCACCAGTGGAACAAGCTTAAAGTTATGAAAATATTGTACAGCTGACTGCTATAACAGGACTATTTTTAATGGAATATGCATATATAATAAGAATATGAAGAAAATTAGAAAGAATATTATTTTTTTAAAAAATACAATGATATATTTTATATAATACAGTTTATGGCTGATTATAGTGATTATGTATCCCACATCACAATATTAGTGTCATTGAGTTAGGTTGTCAGAATAACTTAATATCAAAATATGCTGCATGTATAATATTTTATAATGGTGGCCAGTTAATAATTATTTTCTTATATCATACGAGTGGAACATTTCTGCTTTATAAATATGTATATGGTTGTATATTTATATTGTATGAATTTTTTTCTCTGCATAATTTTCTTTTCAGTATTTTTATGTTTAATGTAAGAATTTTCTACTGCTTATAATTATTTAAGTTATAATTAAGTTGTGTCACTCTTTTTCCGCCCGCCATATTATATGATTTAATTATAATATTCCCTCTATTCGAGCTTCAGCTCATTGAGGTATAAATGCAAATTGTAACTTATAAAATGTATTATTTATAATTTTAATGAAATAATAAAAAAAAACGCGTTTAGTAGATCTGGATATCTTTCTGCATGGATAACTCGTTCCTGAATCGCGCCCAATATGACTTAATTTTCTCACTCTACTCATAATTCATTCTCAAATTCATGTACTACCTTAAGATTTTCACGGAATGTTGATTGATTTATTACAGAGATTTTTCTTGATGGCTGGTATGGTATATTCATCATTGGTCTTGTGACGTGTCGCCTCGTGGTTCGTTCAAAGTATTGTCAAGAGAATGATGCTTCAAGACGAAGCGCTGTAAGACGAAAGAGGAGAAGAACCACCCACGGTTACTGAGAAAATTTGTTAGCAATCAACAGCGCACAGTGATAATCTTCATCAATATACACAGGTATATATAGTTCAAAAAATGAAAGTATACCACCGGAAATTGCAAAAAGTTTCTGGACTTTATAGTTTAATTTTGATCCTGTAACTTTGCAGGGAGATATGTTTAAAGAATTTCAATCTTTGAACAAAGTTTTCTAGTTTTTGTTTTTAGAGTTCAATCAAAATCCTTCCACTTCCGAATACTTCCAGTAGTAATCTTTCATTTGTTACACTATATAAAATAATCAAACTTATGATTTTTTTTTCACTCGTCGAATGGTGATGATTACAACGGTAAATAAAAAATACGTATTATATAATATGAATACAAAGTACATGAAAATGTTTATTGAAAAATATGTTAGCTATACATTTGCAATAATATAATTAAAAAAAAATCAATATATACATTTTAATATTAAAAATAATACTTTTTTTTTAAAGCAAAACAATGTAGCCTTGCAGCCTTTGTAATATGATATGTAAATACAAATAGGATTCGTCAAAGGAAAAAAAATTATTTATACAAATTGCGTAAACAAAATAATATTCCATCTATATTATTAAAATAAATCCAGGTGAATAATTTTTAATTTAATTTCACAACGTATAATTTATTAGAATAAATTATTTCATCCACACCTGATAATATTTTTGTTCTATGCTTGAATAACGTGATGAAGCATGATTAAATTTGAAATATTTTTTTTTAAAGTGGAAGATTGATGAAATTATTGGTCACAATTTACAAAAATGTTATCTATTAAAGATTATAATATAAGGGGTATTCACAAAGTCTTAAGGCCACATTTAAGGCTTGATAATTTAAAGCTTGATTTTAGACGTGTTTTTTAGACCCAAAATTTCTGGTCTTAAATTATTGAGCCTTAATTGTGGCCTTAAGGCTTTGCGAATGCCCCTTTATTAGGTTTAAAATTTCCTCGGTTAGTATGGTTAGAAGTAGGGTTGGTGTGAAACCTGATGGTTATTGTTTCACGAATCAAGTGCATTATTTCTATAATTATTTTCTCAGCGTAGTTTTTACCATCAATGTTTTGAATGTGAGGTAAAAAACACCACAAACTCGTATATTACTTTAGGTAGATCGGAATAGACGTGAATTCTTGTGTTATGTGTTTTAGTATTATATTATTATTCTATATAATTTACGTAATCCTTGCTGTACTTGTGCAGCCAGAGATTGAATTGGATTTCACCGTTGGACAGTAGCTTATTCTGTCAGTGAATTAGTGATATTGCTGGCAGGTTCAACACTTTTCTTATCAATTATTTAAAAGATCTGAGGTATTAGTTATTACAAAGTTCCAAAGTTCACTTAAAAATATTAATGTCTTTAATTCATCAATCTACTTATGTCAATTAATTAAATTTATGTTTTTTAATACACATTTTGATTAAGATAGTCGTTCCAAAACTTTAGTCATTAACAATAAAGCACTTAACAATAAAACTGCACAAAAAGAAAAAAAATGATAAACTGCAATTTAAGTTTTATAATATATAAAGATTTGAATCGAGAGAAAGATAGAGCATGTTAAAAGTTCAATGAAATGCAAATGCAATTTACTATTGGCCATTGCAATGAAGTAGCGTACCTGCAATGGCTCGATAATGTCAAGACTGTCGTCACACAAAAAGATAGAGAGCAAGAGCGAGCGATTTCTCATTGTTTTTCTCGTTTGGCGTCACTTTAATACCGGCCCAGTGCCCCAGTTTATGCCTTACATTAAACGCTTGCAGCCAAGCGAGCAAGCGAAAGCTCTAGCCAAGACGGTTCTTTATGCCGAGACATTGTAGTGTAATTCATGGTTCTTGGATTGCTATGATTTTGTCTACATCTCTCTTAAACAACTAAAAACTGTTTTATTGCTTCTTTAAAAGAACTTTGTGTATAAAATATGTTATTTTATCTTATATGATCAATAAAACATACACTCTAATGACGTTGAATAGTGTCAAAACTTACATTATGTGTTTAGATTAAAATTTAAAGCTCTTCTACTTCTTATATAGGTGCGTTGTGTTAACACATAATTTTATATTTTTTTTTATTTCATTGTACGAATATAATGGATTTTTGTAATATCTTTTAATATACTTTTTGCAAAATTTAAATATTTTAATTTTTTATTTATTTATTTTTTAAATTAAACACTATCCAAAATGTAGGGTTTTGATTATGTAGCAACAAATTAAAACAAAAAACACTAAATTCTTCAACTAAATTTTATGACGGTGTTTTAATTGAGTTTTGTATACATTAATGCAAAGCTCTTAATAAGGGGTGAATACTTTGACTTGCCTTCGATCATAAAATAATTATGTTTAATATCGTTGTTTGTAACCTTTTTCCTATTTCACGTGAATTTCGCTTTTACTAGAATTTGCTTTCAAATTTCAAACTAACGACGTATTAAATATAATTAATTGTTAATAAATAATTAAAATTATCGTTAGTTACAAACGGCGGAAAATATATTATATGTTTTTCAACATTGTTGAATGTGCTTTCTGTGACTCTTAAGGTAGAGATAATGTCGGTCAGCTGTTTTTTTAGCTCCATTTGATTAACATGTAAACCTTAGCCAATTCACAAACATTCTGAAATTGTTTTGAGAAATTAGTGCCAAAAAGCCATAGAAAAAATGTCAAAATAATTTAACGAGCCGATTTTTTTTAATTAATTTATTTAATTTTAAACATAGGGATTTCCCATGGAGAGACAAACTAAAAAATTAATTAAAAAAAATCAGCTCGTTAAATTGTTTTGAAATTTTTTCTATGACTTTTAGGCACTAATATCTGCCTCTCAAAAAAATTTCAGAATTTTTGTGAATTTGCTAAGGTTTACATGTTAATCAAATGGAGCTAAAAAAACAGCTGACCGACGTTATCTCTACCTTAATACCCAATCTGCACGCCAGACACTTAAGTACCGTTTCTAAGTGGGGCACGTATGTTATATACTTGTATACACATTCCACGGTATTAATCACCCCAGTGGAGTATAGACAGCCTTCCTCTTACCAAATTTATCATCTAGTAGTCAGTCACACCCGTTCCAAGTGACAAAAAGTTTATGGACTGTCTACCGTATTCGGGATTTGAACCGGGGACCTCTCGGACAAAATCAGGCGCTTTAACCACTACACCATAAAGGTGGTTAATAATTATACGCGTAATTATGATTTAAAAATTAATGTAAAATAGATTTATGTAGAAGTATATTTTATTGATTCCCAAAGTTTAGACCAGAGAATTTTCATTTGGGTAAAGCCTGTCGTACACCTAATATTGATACAATACCAGATATAATTTAAAATAATATTATCTTTAAAAAATATTTTATTAGCAATAAATATACCCCTTATAAATTCTAATTTTTACTACATAAATAAGTAAACTACAGGAAATTTAAATTATTAATTAAAAAGGTTATCCTGTAATATTTCTATAGATATTTGGGTGATAAAATGTTATACATAATATCGAATCTATAAATTAAAAGGTAAATTTGCCTGAAGGAAGAAATTGGAAGTCAATATTTGACTCTTCAACGGCCTGGGTTCTTGAAACTTTCTGTTTTATTATAATATATTTTCAGCTTACCAATACAGGAGAGAAACAAGGTAAAACAATGAAATTGTTATATCACCAATTTCAATTTATTTTGCTAATTAATCTACAATTTCTTACAAAGTTGTGCTTACTGACCTAATTGGAAAAAATAACTCCACTGAACTCCTGGCCAAAGATATACTGGTACCCGTATATATAGTCCTGTAAAAATTAAGTAAAAAGTTTGCATTGTACCAGCGTGCAAGAAACAGTCAGCAATGCACTCGTACCGCAGAATAAAATGTAGAATAAACATATTTGTTTAAAATAAATTAAATCGAATAGAAAATTGTAAATGCGGTAGCGGGAAACTTTTTTTTTTTTTTTTTTTTAATATTTTTTACATTTCGTTAGCAAAAAGAACGTAAAAATTTATGCACCGTTAATTATTCATGATATATTATAATGAAGGTGGAAAATTAAACCGTATATTGAAATTAGGGCGTCAGTTTGCATAGTCATCACTGAAATCTTGTAAAATAACATCATCATATTACTAATAAACCATTTATATACCACTCTAAATTGAAATATATACCTAAAAAGAATGTAAAAAAAAATAAAAAGATTTAAACTCATTTTTAAAACTTATGTAAAAACGTAACAAAAAAGAAAATTGAAATTTATATTACTCTAGTGAAGTAAAAGATTGGTGTTTTGATAAAATTGAATTGGGGCTATTTGTATGGGTGTGACATCTTGATCCCCTAGGGGATGTGATAGGATGGGGGTGGAGGGTTGTTCTCGTCACATGCAGGTTCTGACCTTCTCCCCTTCTCAAGCTGTCAGCGAACGTCCACTAGCTAGATGACCTTCTAGTCCCTTGTTGGTCCAACCGGACGTGCGGCTTGCCTGCCCTCTAGGAGCAGCGAGAGAACTTGAGTATCACTCTGCCTCCGCGCTGTCAGCATCCCTCTCACCCTCCCACTTCCATTACTGCGACACTCAGCATAATTGCCGCCTGTGTTCTCTGATGTTCACTCATATCACTTCACAATTCTACTCGTGGATTATATGAGTATTCATGTACTAGATACTTTTTTTAATAGTTCAAATGTATATGCAAATATCTCACTTTAATAAAATTAAAAACTATTTTATGATATTTAAATTTAATTGTGTTGTAGTGAAAAAAACTACAATATTTTTTAAAACATTATTCATTCATGTTTCGAATAATAAAAAAAGAAAAATTACAAGCTTTGTTTATAATTTTACATTACAGCTCTATTGATTACAAAGCTTTGCTAATATCCTTTATTATATTACAACAATAATATTTGTAATATATATATGAAAGTGTTAAAATATTGATTATAAACAAACACAAAATACACAAAACCTTTATTATATATAGTAACGTCAAAGTACATGCAATATTACTTCCAAGTTCACAATATTATTTTAAGCTCCTTACTGTTCTTTGCAAGAAATTGGTGTTACTTTGTTTCCTACCACAATGAATATTGCCAAAATTATTTATAGCCACCGTCTTCTTCTTCCTAAGTAGATTAATTACGATACTTACCTTGCTCGTTAAGAAAGTGTTAAGATAAAGTGCTACACATATTCAGAATAATTTCCTTCAATTTCAACACTTCATCAGCAAGTAACAAGAACATAAACTACAATGTTCTAAAGCAAAAACAATACCTTAAAATATTATGATCAATAATAAAAGACATATACCTAAAGTAATTTTCATCAAGATTCATTAACTATAATACTGTATTTTACAAATAATGGAAGTATTTGTATAAAATGAGAGCAAAGTAAAAGGAAATTTAAGATCAGGTCTTTACAATAGATAAACTACTCAAAAAATTTGCAAAGCATTTTTGTGTGGAAGATTGTTGTTTCATTTCACTTTATGTAAATTCACAGAGGAAGGAATATTAAACCTATTTGAATATAATGTACTGTACACTCGTCGCATTGGAAAATTTCCTTCTTGCAGTCTTGTTAATTACCATGACCTGTGTTATTTTTACGGGGCATGGTGATTAAAAAAACAGCAAAGGAAAATTTTCAGAGGTGACGACTGTACTTTGCTAGAAAACAATTTGAAAAATATTTGTAAAAATTAACAAGAATAAGAATTTTAACATATATAACTCCATCAATTCATGACATCCATCATCTCGAATTCGGCAATACAGGACGTCAAGTAATATATTTTAATTTTTAATTTCAATTTCAGTTCTATTTCGTATGTTTTTTGATGACATTTCTAACCTTTTAATTCAAAGTACTTGCGTTTTTAGGGGTCTAATCTGTATTTCGGGTATTTCATTGTAATATGTATGTTTTATTTCTTAATAAACACATTTTTTTAAAAAAATATTTATTTGTTTGAAAATGATAAACATTTGACTTAATTAATGTTCAATTTTTGTTTTTAATTCATGCTACAAAAATTCATATTAAGATAACCAAGAAGCAATTTTCATTGCACCTAATGCTATATATGTTGTGTATGATTGCATACAATGAGGACTGTCATAAACATGCCGTGCATGAAGAAATGTTTTAACTCAACTTGAACAAGAATGTAGTGTGTTTAACCAAGCACAAACACTTTCTCTCCTTTTGCCTTGCTTTTCAATGCCATAATAAATAATCTGCCTCCACAGGGGAGTTTAGATGGTGGAAAATTATTTTCTCTCCTTTTCCCATTATATTTCCTCTTTAAACAATAATATCATGAATTTATAAGTATAATATTAAATACAAAGATCTCTAGATGATTAATTGAAACATAATAAAGGGTTAATGTTGCATGGAGAAAGTTTGAAATTGTTGTATAGCACAATTATTTATGTGTAATATTTTTTCTCTCTTTACTTCTCTTTATGTAAGAAAGTCTAGAGAGCGCTTCAACGCCTTTATACTGCTTTTTATTTATTATTCCTTATTGCTCGCGTCGCCGGTTATGTGATAAATGATATATAATTGAAAATTATATTAAACATTAATTATTTTTCCTTCACTTATTTTGTTTATTTATATTACATGATAATGCTAAGTACAAAAATTGTTTACTAAATTAAAAAAGGAAACTGTATTTAATGTAGAAAAGGCTGAATTATGTGAACCATGTAGAAAACAACAAATGATATAAATAAAAACCACACATTTATTTTGTTAAAATGTATTTTCACGGTAACAAAACTTTAGGAATCAATAAAATCTTTGACACTTATTTTATGTCGTTACAAAATAAAGTTATTCAAGAAAATACAATAATGTATTCATGAATAATTTATGCTAAGGAATATTTTAAAAATAATAATTTTATATGGTAGGAATAATAGCTAATTAAATATTTTTAGTCACTAAATTTTTAATGCTTAAATAAAATTTTAATTTTAATTGGCAGAAAATAAGCTGAAATCCGAAATAGAATGTGACATTATAATATAGTACACTTTGCGACAGAAGCTACCGATAAGCAAATTAGAAAATTTCAAATTATTATTTATTCAGAAAAGGGGGTAAAAAGAGCATTCTGTCCAATCCTCCCATAAAATTTTCAGATTTTGACACCTCCATATGTGTGAAAACTCCTGACAGTGAAAATGAGATTTATCTCCTCAAACTAACATCTTCAAAATTACCCCTAGTATTCGTAAATTATGCAACTTTTGAAACACACAAGTGATGTGGGTAGACACAATGTAGGGGCTACTCTGTAAAATTAAACACTAACTTCTCATACAATTAAATATTTATATCATACAGCACTCATCTCCATGCCCCTTGTTATACAAGTATAACCATATGTTAAGATCACTTTGTCCCTTGCCTGATTTCATATGCTAAACCTTGAGATTTGCATGACGTTTTCTCTCGAGACGATGGTCAAATCTCCTCCGTCCCTTGGAATTTCACAGATCGATACACCACATCTGGGTCCTCACGCACGGTCTAGACGCCCCAACCCTACGCAATCACTCATTGAACGCTGCTGCCAAGTCATGATAGCATCTCTTTTTGTTTGAACGCGTCTGCCGGCAGTGACATGATGGAATTTAATGCAATATCTGACCTAACTTCATTAACAATTTTACATGGTGTACTTTTTTTTATCGTTTAGGTCTGTGTCAATTTATATGTCATGGGAAGGTTATTACAAATCGGTAATATAATTAAAAGGATGATAGAGTAGTGTAAAATAAATAAATAAAATACTATGAAGAACAATACAATAGGATCCATAGTTTAAAATTAGAGTAATTAACTGTAATTTATTTAAAAATAATATTTATATTACATTTAAGGAAAATGAATATATCATCGATGTATCGGAAAAATAAATATCCTAATGTCCATTGCTATATGAACATTATACGTTTAAAATTATGTATTTACATATTTATTAAATACACTTATAATTATATATGTATATCTTAAAAAAGGCATATAAAGTAACTGGATTAGAGGTTTTTAAAAAAACAATTTTGCCAATGAACCTTTTATGCTACCACGTTCAAATATGTACACACGTTATATACGTGATTTACATTATATACATACAAAGTTATGAAAAAGGAATATTTTGATGTTGTCAACACTGCCCTGCTTGATTTTACAAAGGAAAGATGATAAGTTATCATCAGTGATAACGGAGCTTAATTAAAAGTAACGTTAATTTAATATTTTTAAGGCATAGGAGAAAATTGACTCCTGTGTTTTATTACAGGATAATTAAAAATATCTTGCATATATTTAAATACAAAAATAATTAAACCGAGGTATTTACGAAGTATTTTTTTTATATAAAATGAGGTCATTTTTTTCTTGTTATTAAAACTTCTGAGTATGGATTATGTATAAAATCTATCATATTTTATACTGTATATTTTTGTGCACTACCATTTATGTAAAAATTCAATACTTAATATTACTTTTTATAACATAAAATATGTAATAATCTATATATAGTAAAAACTTTAACATATTGTTTTGAAAAGAAGTAGTATACATTTATATTATTTATAACACTATATAGCAAGCAATGATACAGTAAATATAGTTTGTTTGTCTATAATATATAGGTATATATACGATGTGTTTTTATATATTATTACATAAAAATTTTACACAATAAATATTTGAACTACTTCCATTTCAAGAAAAGAGATAGAGAATGAGTATAGATATATACAAAATAGTGGTATTGCAATATAGAACTTGTATATATATATATTCTTATTTATGTATAGAAACATATATATAAAGCTTAGCTTGAAGCGAGCTAGCAAATGTTAGGTTCGTATATATAACAGTACAAAAGTATCGCCAGCAATACAGCAAGTGAATCCTTGGTTCATCGTAGTGAGAGAAAAAAGAGAGAAATTTTGGGAGAAAGAGAGACCAGGCCATCTAGTGCAGATGTTTGTTCTCCATTTCTCTGGTGCTCACGACGTCTCCTGTGGAGCTACCGTGCGTTGTCTGTCCTTTTATTTCTCAGACACATTAAAAGTAAGATATAAGACAGACTCAAGAATCCGCAGTGATGTTTTTTTTTTTATTTTTATATTATTTTCATTGTCAACTTATGCTAAACACTTTAACACAAGTTTTTATAAATAATAGTGATACTATATACAATAAAATGTTAAAAATAATTTCTTTTTATTGTACCTACATTTATTAAATGCCATGGTTAAGGTTGCTACATTTACCAGCGTCATAGTTCTATTGAAACTTCTTGAATGTCCAGCCAACCGTCTCTTCAACAGCAAAATATTTCTTTCAGGTACCAAACTGAAATTCCTTTTTCTTCAGGTTTCATTCAAGCAGCAGTAGAAATAAAAATCTACAAGCTATGTGGCGTAGTCTTAAAACGTGCATGGCATACAATGATGTTCTTTCTATCAAGCAGCTCTCGTAGACACATGATAATGTTATTACTTATTGCTCCTTTGTTGTAGCTCTGTAGGACAATTTAAAGTAAATTAATTTAGCATAGAAAGAGAATAAATTTAATACATGTTGTCAATTAAATTTTATTTTAACCTTAATACCATATATATTGTTTTAATTTTTATTAAATAAAATGTTACTTTTCATTACTTGTATATTATTTTTTCATTAAAATAATATCATAATCAACTCGTTGGGGTCAGCAATATTTTATTAGTATAAATGAATTTTGCGTGCAAAGGGTATATATTCATGTTGAATGATTAAATTAGCTTTTTTGGACATTTATCTTTGCCAGTGTTCGATGTAAGTCTCCTGTATGTAATATGCTTGATAATCACTAAGTATTCGTGCACGTCACTATCACTTGTACTATATTTCACAATATTTCAGGAGTCGACCTGAGACTCAGATCACCCAAAACAAAGGTAAAATTTAGAAGAAGCTTAATTTTAATCATTAAAAAATCATCTAATCATCTATTAAGTTTGATTGTATTGACAAGCAAAAAAAAAAAAAAACAAACCCTATTTAGCCAATAAGAGAACTGAAAACAAGAAACATTTTTGTTGAAGTGCCCATACAGTATAATACCCGGTTTAATATCGTATAGCTTCTACTTGCAAGTGAGCGCACATGAAGTATGTATTGTTGCAATATTATAACATATTGTTGTCCACTCCAAACTTTCAACGTTTATGACAAAGTTTTAATAAAAGTTTATCATTGTTGCCGATATTTTTTTTAAGCTATATATAAGCTGCTTGCCGTACGGCTTGCTGCCAATATAATTATGTTGATATTGGACAAAGAAGCTTAACATTCAAGATTAACTTTTCACATAAAAAAATCCAAATGTGATGTCATGATATTCAGACGTAAATAGATACATAGCGTACTGTAAATAGTTCTCTTTTAAAATGAAATTATTTTAATACTCCTAACAGAAATGAAAGGTTTCTGACTCTCCTCATATTTTCAAAATTTTACAAATGAACTTGAATGCTTAATTGAGATCTCTCTGAAGAGTTTCTCAGTTGAAATACGAAAATTATGGAAGTGAAAACAGGAGAAAATTTCCACTTTTGGTACTTTCCGGCGGGAATTTGAGTTAATTTTATTTTAAAATTTTTAAATTAATAATAATTAATAATTATGTAGTTCACATGGGGTTAAAAAGTTTTTTTTGGTGTAGTTTCAACCAAGCATTGTTTAAGAGTTATTTAGCATGACTAAAAGAATGAGATTGAAACAGAGTTTCCTCATTTATAATTGGCAAATGAAAATGCCTTAAAAAAGTATTGGTTATAGTGCATAACTGACCTGTACTGAATTTGCATGTAAGACAGAGATTTAATATATATATAAGGGTTCATTTTGCACAAACTATAGTTAGTTAAATAAGTAATAAAAATATTTCGTTACCTAGAAGTGTATTTCAGAAAGTTTTATAAAATTATAAAATTTTGGATATCTTATATCATGCGACAAACTTTAACCAGATCATCTAATGAAATGACGAAGTAACTCAAGCTCGGATCTTGCGCTCTGTACGTGATTAGTCTGGTCTTAAAGTTAGTACCCATGACAAAAAAAGCCATATAGACCACTGAAAGTCTGCAACTATTTCTAATAAGTCTAATAACTCTTCAAGCAGAACCCTTTGATCATCATAAGCTATAGAAAGTTTACCAATTTTGTATGAACATTTTCATTTTATTATTTTTTTTTTTTCGTAACATTTTTTTTTATGTTGTTCATTATTTTATCAATTACTTCATAAAATTCTATCATACATTGTCATCAGTTGACATCATGTTTAAAAAATATAAATATATATTCATATATATTTAATGATATTTCGCAACAGTACAGCTCCTGTCAGTTGAAACATTAAAACCCCAGCCTCATTTTTTAGCTGGTAGTTTGTTACATACAGAATATAATTCTCTGAAGTCATACCCCTATAAGTACACTGCGTTGAGCTGGTCCAAAATGTAGCAAATAAACACAGCATTTTTTTTCGTCTACTATACAAAATAAATTGGATTTAAAAATTTTAAGTGCACGATATGGATATATTAGAATAAATTCAAATTCAAATTCAAATTTTTATTCAATCATTTTGGTTGTAGATAGACGAACTTAGATCATGTCAAGTAAAAAAAAAAAAAAAACGAAAAAACACAAATAAACAGACAAAGCAAAGCACAACACAACAATCACAGTGCACACAAATAACATATAAATACATTGCAACTATAGAATCTGAATTTTATACATCACACCACTAAAGAACAATTAAGACTATTTTTTAATTTTTTTTAACCATTATTGCTCCTATTTTGCTAACACTATTTGGGCCAACACACACTACCCCTCCATCTACAGAGACTCTCTGATATACCTCCCCCCTAAGTCTCACGTAAACACAAACATCAAACTCCCCTATAAAAGATAAAGACTTGTAATTTCAGGTAAAAATGAAATTCAGTTTCAAGTTTTAATGTCAAGTTCATCACTTCACTACATGACAAATTTCCAATAATAACATTTTAGCGGTACAGAGATATTTATTCAGCTTTTAATAAAACTGATTTGCTGCGAACACATCTCCAATAATAAAGCTGACAGATAGTTGAGGAAGCTTTTTGGAGCTGCCTGTCTGCACAGCCTAGCCTCTTTCCCATGAATTACATATCGTCATGAAATTTTTATCTAAAAATTATAACACTTTGTTCTAATTTTTAATTTACATTTTCTTTCATAATTATAGTAATTTTGTGCATATATATTATAAAATTGAAAATACATAATTTAAAATTTTATCGTAAAAACTAAAAATAGTAATTTATACAACATCTCATAAATTTAAAAATAATTTCATGTAATTTTTATTAGTGACTTGTTAAAAACTACGTTTTATGACATATTATAAAAAGTAAACTTTTTAAAAAAAAAAAAAGTACACCATATAAAAAGTTTGTTTTTAAGAAGGCGTCAAAATGTTTTTGAAGAGTCATTAAATAGTTTTTATTTTGTACTTTGCGAAAGTTCGTGCGGCACGGAGTTGTTTAACTTCCGCTCGTGTCAACTTATATATTTCATCACCACGTCAACACAAAACTTCACATCGCACCTTCGTGACGTCAGCACGCACTTGTCAATCAAATTAGCTAACTTTTCGTACTAGGTACATTTTTTTAAGTAAAATTATCTTATGATATTGATACATTACCCTCCCCTTTTTCTACTACATCTTCATTACTCACCTACCTAGGAGGTATATGGGTGGTAAATATAGAAAGAGATTATATATAATATGCTGAGGTACTCTTGTAGTTTTAAAAATTACAAAAATAAGCTTAAATTTTCATATTATATTATAGAGTACATTTTAATTCGTTTATTAAAAAGCAAACAGATATTAACTAGAATTGTACACTCGTCGCCTTGGAAAATTTCCCACTTGCAGCCTTGTTAATCACCATGCCCTGTGTTATTCTTATGGAGTATGGTGATTAACAAGGCTGCAAGGGGAAATTTTCCAAGGCGATGACTGTACATAAACCCCAAGCGTTTGGAAAACGACTAGGAACATCAGTTTTTCATAAGTAAATTTATGACAAGATGACAAAACATAATATTTTTAAACATCATTATGTTAATGTAATTAGAACTCATTCTCAAAATGACGGAACCTTTACGTTTGAAACAATATACTATATATATTATACTGTTGTATATTTTTTAATTATGACGTCATTGGCTTGCTTAACGAAGTGTAGTGTACATTATATGGTCGTGTTAACTGTTTACCTGCCCTGATCGGTTCACGCCCCTCTTCGTCAGCCAAGCGAGCACTAATGAGATGAGGTCATCTGTAGCTTCCCTTCCCCTGAGATCACGTGACTCATCTGCTTGATTACATCCGCGGTCAATTCGCTACCATCGGGTCAATGAAATTTAATGATCAAGCTAATTTCAAGTAAAAATAAACATTAAAGCATTTAGCGTAATTGGTTAGCAATTGTATTGCCTAAATTTGTGCATGATGTATTTATGTAATCACTTAATTCTTATAATATATTTCAATGGAGGAAACAACAACATATATCATGATAAATTTAAAAGGACAGTATCTGTAGAAAATCGATAATTATGGTGAATGAAAGTTTATTTATCTATTTAAATACAGACACAACTAAGAATGAAACAAATAATTTTTTATCCAACCTTAATCTTGAAAAAAAAAAAAAAAAAAAATGAAAATTTGGTGTAAGAAAATTTACTGTGATGTAAATTTGCTATTGTCTAAAATGATGAACTACAATAGAGAAATAAATATTTTTAAAATAAATATAAAAGTAGTTCTTTTGTGACGGGAGCGAAATTGCGAGTTCCAAATAAACAAAGATGGATAATTTTTTATAGAGACTGTGTGCGGTATGTCTCTATGAAACATCAGCAAACATGTATAGCAAAATAGTCAATTTCTAGTATGCTTAAAAATAAATTATATATGGAGAAAATATATTACTATTGTAAAGGGTCAAACTTAAATAGTAAGGAAATAAAAAAAAAAAAAAAAAAAATAGGTCTGTTCGTAACTACACAATCAGAAAGAATCGATTATTTGAGATGAACCTTCTGTACATATAACATAAGGTTCATCACAGATAATTAATTCTTTCTGATTGTGTATTTACGAACAGACCTCATATTAATAAATAATAATAGTAAATAAATATTTAAATGTTTTGACTGTGTAATTAATATAGTGAAATAATTGACTAAAATTAATTGGCACGATTCTCGAAGGAACATAGTGAGGTTTCTCACTACCAATGTTTAGTACAAATACAACTCAATATAACTCAATACTAACCAGTAACCACGGTTAGTGAGAAATTTGGATATTTGCTTCGTGATTTTTTTTTGCACCTAATAATTTGCATATATGCATTCAAGTTTCATCACAAAAATAAGAGTGATTAAAGTAACTTGAAATTAAAAGCAGCTCAAAGTGTTGCTAAAAGCCCACTCACATTTTATCATAATATGATATTGACTCGAATCTGTAGTCAATATTCTACAAGATAAAAAATATCCATTAAAGCTAAGAAAATTAACTAAAAAGTTACTTAAAGACTCAAAGCTCATAACTTTTTATGTGGTTGTGTTTTGTAAACTTTTAATAAAATTACTCATTCAAATACTTCAAATGGTTTTTAAATTTTTCATATTATTTTAATGTGAATATTATCAAAGAGCAACTGATATTGGAGTTCTTATTATACAATATACACAGAACAATGAAGAAATAAAAATTTTCTATTTTCTCAAAAATTATTTATTAAATCAATTAAGTCGTGAATGTTTGCCTTGATATGATCTGCAACTAGTTTTGCATTTCTTTAATAATTCGTTTGTTTTTTGTTTGATAAGAAATTCAACTAAAGACAATGTTAACTATTAAATTTCACCATCATAAATACTACTATTTTTTTGTCATATATATTTTTTATTTATCTACGTATATATATATTTTTTTTCTTACAAAGCAAAATTTATGATATATATTTTTTATATTATTTATAGTATCCTCCTATCATATATTTTCTTTTTAGAAGCAACTTAATGATTTAGTCTTTAATGATATCGTTGCTTTTGATCTGAATAGATCTTTTGATTTAGTTAGTTGGGAGGACTAACTGTGATCACAGTGCAGGGTTTAAGTTGCCAGCTAGAGAGTAGTGAGAGGTTGGGGGAGGGAGCGATCGCTTGCTTTGATTCTGTCCTTTCATTAGTTGTGATCGTAGTTCGCACTAGAGTCGCGTCCCACTACAAAGTTTAGAACCCACCAGCAGGGTCAGTTGGTCTCAATGAAAGTTAAAAACACAAGTAATACAAAATTTTGTTACTTTATGGTAAATTTATTTAATATTTCCTTCAAATAGACAGAGTATCAATTTTACTAATTTCAGTGTTTTTTTAATTAGCAAATTAAAGCATATTACTTATTGTTAGTTATAGAGCATATTATGAATGTAAATTATATTCGAATTTAATTTCCTATAAGCTTGAAATTACAATAAATTGAACTTAATTAAAATATTTACTAAAGTTGAAAAAAACATGATACAATTTAATTTACATACTCTATTTTTTATTTTAATAAATCTTAATTCCATCATCTGTTAACATTAATTGTTTAAAACTTAATGAAAAATGTTTTCATATTATTAAATCCTAGCATTTAATCGCAAGTTTTATCTCGCGTTTTTGAATAGTGATGTAGAGAAATTAATAAAATGTTCATTTTTATTCATTCTCAGCGTTTTGTGTATTATATTAACGAGATATTCTGTGTAAAGCACATTAAAAATATTATACAAATACTTTTTATTTTAAAATACAAAGGATTATTATTAATGTAAGCAGGAGTACACATTTTTTCTGTGAAATCAACAAAGTAATCTGTTTCCCTGAAATAAAAAAGGAAAGTATCATAAGGAAAAATTATAATAGTTTTTAATTATTTAGTGAAAAAAACAACATGCTTTGAAATAACATTAGTAATAAAAGTTTTGTAACAATATATATTATTATTATGCTTTGAGCAGAACATTTGATTACTTCTAATTATAATAAAGTTTCTGACATTTTTTTAGGAACTCGATACTTCATGTTTTTTTTTTTTTTTTACCTTCCTGTCACCATAAATTAATTAATACAAAATTCAGCTGGTATCACGCTAAATCTCATTTTTTTTATTGGCTCTATAGACCAACAGCGGAACGTAGAGAGATTTTTTGTTCAAAATGATAAAACTCCATGACTGTAGCACGATAAACTTGGAACTCTAAGATTACGAGTTCTTCTTGGGTCCTTTCACAATTTGGTTGTTCATGAGTCACTTACGCAAAAAAATGTTCTGCAAGTGACCGTTTTCATGGTTCCCTTAATGGACAACCTACATGAAAAATTTTTTATTGCAGAAATGAATAGAGGGTACCAAATTATGCTGCTCTGAATTTTTTCAGTTTTTTTTTTTTTTGAAATCCAGAACTACTTTTAAATAATTATTGAAAGTGCGGCCACGCCCCCTGGAGGCGTCAATAGGCGTCTCGATCCTATCCTTTTTATTAAGGATTCAGTGGTGCCAAATTAACTTACAAAACTTTCAATAGTTATTTAAAAATAGTTCTGGGACTAAAAAAAATCTGAAAAAATTCAGGGCAGCATAATTTGGTACCCTCTATTCATTTCTGCAATAAAAAAATTTTCATGTAGGTTGTCCATTCAAAAATAACCTCAGGGTGAACAGATCAAGCCACTTTGTTCCCTATAACACCTAATTTTTACATTGTGTTGACAAGACAAGAATAAAGAACATCATCCAACAAGAAATCAGGATGTAGACTTACCTCTGTCGGATTCCACCTTGCACGGTTCCGCATTTGTGTGCTGTGGAAACGCTCGGGTGCCTGGAGCCTCATCCGTCTTCCTGAAAACTACTCACTTTCAGTGTGAAATCCACGAAATGATTTTTACTGACGTGTTTTCTCAGTTATTTTCAGCTCGAGGGTGTTTAGCAAAGGTTGGATACCAGTACAGTCCTTGCGGGCGAGGATACGGAAATACGCAGTGACTTCTCTCTCTGTTGGTCTGTAAGTTTTTACCAAAAAAAATGTACACCACTAACTCAAGCTGTACACAAATAAGTAACGACTAAGCCATGATGTAGTTTGTAGAGCAAGCTTTCGGATGATTTTGTATATTAAAATATCTCTTTGAATACATTTTATTAAATTTATCTATTCCTAGTTAAGTACATTTATAAGTACTTCATAATATATTATAAAAAATATTTGTTGCTGATTTGTTTTTTAATTAAAAAAACTTAAATCTTTTCCTATCATTTAAAATTATAAATAGCTGAAAAATTATTTTAGATTTGATTTGAAATGTTGAAATGTGCAACATACTTTTTCTTGCGTATTTCTTTCTTTGAGCTTCATTCTTAATTGCCACGCCTCCGAGTTATTATAATATGTGTATGTTTACGTCTGCAAATTACACTTTAAGAAAAATATTATTACATTAAATATAAAGTTTGGGTTGAAGTATTATTTATAAGGTATCGTTACATATGCTGTTTAATTTTTGTTACATAAATAAGCATTTTAGAATGATTAAAATAACTTTAAAAGTAAAATTTAAAAAACATATATATAAATTTAGAATGTTAAAAATGTTGATAAATTGAAAGAAAAGATAATATAGATTTATATATTATAAAGTAATATATCAGTAGCATCTCCCCCTCCCTATCCTTCCTCCTTAATGTTGTGTGTATTTACCCGTACAATTCTCCCCTTGAATTTAGGCAACTGTTTGAGCACCAGTGTTAAGCGGGTTGCAGCACGTGCCCCTTTCCTTGTCTACGACGAAAAAAAAGATAAATTGTTTTTCAATTGCTTGTTGTCCTTTAAGATTATAGTAAAGTTTTTGCATTAATATATTAAATTTGTTTATGTAACTAAGATTATATATTTTACGGGTGACATGTAATTTATAATACAAATCTTTGTAGATATATCATATTATAAAATATAACGAATTCTTGTTGAAATTATACAATTTATTACTATGGCACTTCTACAAGTAGTTAGAGCACCTTTTTTTAGTTAAAGTTAGCAATGTTCATTATTAAAGAAAAGTTTTCTTTTTAAATAAAACCATACAACTATAATTGTAAGCAGGCGAGTAGTTTAGTAGCAAATTTGTTTTACAGAATTTAAATAAATGTTTTAGTAATTTTAGTTAATTTAATTAAATATTTAAGTATGAATATATGTATATAGTATATTCAAATAAAAATGTCTATTTTAACATGGCTGACCATGTTAAAATATAGACGAATAAGAAACTTTTATTTGAATGAAGTATACAAATAGAAAGTATTAGAAGGATGAGGATTAGTAAATGTAAAAGTTTCTGAAAGGACCGGAAAAAGAGAGCAGCTTTTAACTCTTTTTCCTGCTTATCCTCATTTATTCTCACAGTTTCACAGTGTGGCATCTGGCAAGTCGTATTTCTCATTCGTCTTTTCTTGGACGTTTCCTCCACCTTAATACTTGCAACACTTCAAAGTGACACGCCCAACTTTCCAATCTGAATTCTGTACGCCTTGTTAAAATGGAACCAGGCGGAAAATCGTCTTCTTGAATAGCGGGGCGTGTTGCGAGCGAGTGAGTAAGCATTCACAAGAGGAAACTGCAAGCTTTATCAACCACACTATAGTTCTACAAATATAAGATTATGACCGGAAGTAACAGTTTTACAGTCAATCGGTATGTATTTACTTTGAAACTTAGTATTAGTATGGATATATCATCTTGAAAAGTTTCAAAATTAAAACCGGTAAGGTCAAATATAATTTCCGGCTCCGGAAGTAATAAAAGTTTAAAGTACTTTTAGTAGAGTCTCTTTGGCGACCCCAGAGCTGTCTTTTAACATGGCAAGAAATAAAAAAAAAAACTTAAGTATAATACTTGCTTCTGTACCAATCTCTATCATCATCATTATCCGTAATGTTCTCTATAATCATTATATAAAAAAAATACTTGAAGCTTCATTAAACTAAGTAAAAATAAAATAATCTAGTAAGTTATCCTAGAATGTAACGATAAAGTTTTAAAATGTATTCCAATAATGTGTGTTTTTGTCGGAAAAGTTAGCATTAATGAAACTTTCCTGTTGAAACTATGGCGTATAAAGAAAAACTCTATAATACATGTAATGTAATTTTGGAGTTCCCCTCCTTTAAATGACTTAAGATTATGAAAATAATAATGTTCTTATATAAGGACCTAATGTTGAGTTACATTTTTTTCATAATTCTTGTGTATTAAAAGATTAAAACAATACATATAAATTAATTAGTATGTAAATTACCAATAACTTTAAATACACTAAAGTTTATAAAATGCAATTTTCTAATTGGAATTAAATTTTCCGTAGCAAAAAGACTTGTATTTCAAGAAATGTCGGAATTTTAATTTCGCATCATGTTAATTATTATTTCATAATTTTCATGCTGAATTATATTAATGAAATTGATACTTCTAGTTTAATGTAGTTCACTGATACACATCACACTAAGTTCCTACATGAGTCTGTACGCTTGAGAAATTCCTCAGGTAGCCACTGATGTAAGTATAAAGCTGGCTGAGAGATTTCTCTTGGAATTCTCTAAGTGAGTCTTGAACAGTCCCCGACGTGTTAGGCGTCGCTCTGTGTGGCTTACTTATTCTCTCCCCCCCCCCTCTGTCTCTCTCTCTCTCTCTCTCTAAGAATATCTTCACTTAATCCTGTAGAAAAATAAAATAATTAAAGCATGATGTTAAAATTCATAATCTTCTGATTTTCCTTGAAACACAAAAAATCATTAATAATTAATTGATTTATAATGCACTATTCTTGGAATATCATGGAATAATTTATTATACATATAAAGTAAAATCTTGTGTTCTCCTATATACTGTAAACATTTCTATCTTAAGATGAAGTGAGTGTTATATTACGTCAAGTTACTTTTTTTCTTAATAAAAAATATATATATTTATATATTATATAAAAAAATAACGTTGTCGTAGTAGAGTAAAGGAGATTGCTGGCTACATCATGTTAGAGTTGGCACTTACAAAATTGGCCACGCTGGTATATATATATATAAGAGGCGGGTATGAAGGAAAAACGCAGTAGCTAAGCAAGCCAGAATGTTGGCTGGCAGGCATGACTATATGTGGAGAGAGAGAGAGAGAAAAGAGAGAGAGAGAGAGAGAGAGAGAAAAGAGAGGGAGAGAGAGAGAAAGACGCCACGCTTACTCGTAGCCACTACTGCGGTTTGCTGTAACTGTACCTCCTGTGGAGATTTATGCTTTCTAGACCTTCTCCCGTTCCTCTCTCTCTCTCTCTCTCTCTCTCTCTCTCTCTCTCTCTCTCTCTCTCTCTCTCTCTCTCTCTCTCTCTCTCCAAGAGATAAACCCTAGGAGATAGATCGGCTGGACCCTGTGCGTGTTCGCGGTTCTTTAAGCTCGACTAGCCGACTCTTCTCCTAAGACCAGCTAGCCATTTCCCCAAGCAACCTTCTCGTGCGAAAGACGACCAGAAAAGGAAACTTGCTTGTACTACCACAGAAATTCATTCTAGACTTATAACTCCTGCTAACTTAAGTCAAATGTTATTTTTTTTAAATAAACTTGTTGAGATTTTTTTTTTATATTATACATAAGTAGTATTGTATTTTATATATATTAGGAAAAGATGCTACTTATGTGGCATAAAAATATGACATTTACGTATGTATTGTTATTTTTTTGTTTAAATGTGAAAAGAAAAAAATGTATTGGCTGATTTTCATGTTATTTGAGCCAATTTTTTTCTTGTTAAAGTATCTTAAGATTTATTACAATTTCGAGTGATTTATATTTTAAAATTTCTCTTAGAAAAGTTTAATAATTCACTTTTTTTTCTTTCTTTTGCTTCTCTTTGACACCACAAGGAAAGTTTTATTATGTGACACATGTAAGAATTTAACATTATAATGAATATGAAAATTTTTGACAGTATAATTAAGTAATTATATTAGTATCTATAACTATCTCTCCATGATGTTTAATACTGTATAAAATTTCTTTTTTATAAACTTATGTGACATCCCTACTACCAATGCTGCAACTGTTTGCGACATAATAAATTATATTCATTTTCTCTCCTCTATATATATTATATAAGTTATAACATAAATTAGATTTGAATGAATATGAGAGAAATAGAACGAATAAAATATAGAATACTTGATATGACAATGACAAACATTGTTTACTCTCAAGTATGTACACTCACCTGCAGAAATAATGTGATTATTTTGTTTATACAGATGCCAATTAGTGATTGACCTATATCCTATATGTACATAACAATGATTTTGATTTTTATATAATTCCATCTGAACTATTTCAATTGTTTACTCAAAGAACTCTTTCATGTTCATGTTTAGCATAAAAAAGAACCAGTATACTCATTATGTCAAAGTATTGATGCTCAGTTTTCATTCTTAATAATTTACATAACCTCATGACAATATAATAAAAAATATGACAAATCGTCCCTTGTCCGGAATATTGAGCCATCTCCCTATATACTACGTAAATGTGCAACGATGAGATATCTGTTAAATCAAATTTTTTATTAACTGATTTACAGCTTTTAATTGCACTCATCTGATATAGCAGACAACTTGATCATTTTGTTGCCCACAAGCATGGTACGTAGAAAGCTCATTATTCTTATTCTAAGCTCTCAGACGAAATATTAGGAGCGATTCAGCAAGCGTTAAGGAGCGATTTAAGAAGAGTTTTTTTTAAAGAAGCATTTTTTTTTTACCTGATGCTATATCTTGAAAAAATGCTTCCTAAAATAACGTTTTTAAAATTGCTTCTTAACATTTTCTGTATCGCTTCCATTATTTCTTCAAGTGTACAAAAGTATTTACAAAAACTCTGGAAGTATATGTAAAAACATCAAACATTTTAAAACAAAAAGTTATTTTAATTGATCAAGCTGCAGACTTGAATATAGACAACAAAAATTAGACGGTACTTGTAACCTTTATCATATGAGATATTACGGAAGTTTGTTATTCCCATCAAGTATTTTCTTAATTATTTTGTCTATCTACAAGAACCACTTGCAAAGAGAGTTCATTGCACTTACTAGCACTAGAAAATGTGTTTTTACTAGAGAGAGCTTACAAGACGTCAATAAATTTCACCAAACAATCAGGCGTGTAACCACCTTTTTTTGCTCAATTACTATCAGCAATTCTCTACGTTAACAAGTCCGTGGATTGAATCAAAGACGAGTTGCGAAATCCACAATAAATTGATTGAACTTAAGAAGTAAAGCCTTGATAATGTGTTTTATAGTGAATTACGTCTATCTTTAAAGAGCAAACTTTTGAGTTAGGTTTTACCTTTTGCATTTGAACTTGCTCACAGGACGAGTGGGATGCAGAACGTGGCAATACTGAAACATGCAGTAATTTAAAATTGTTTTGTTTATGGTTGCAGGTTGATGCAATATATTTATATACAATATGTTCTATACATACTCATAATAAAGATAAAAAATATACTTTAACAAAACTCTTAATATGATAAAGAATTAAGCATTCAGCAATAAAAACTTAATTAAGTATAGTCGTCGCCTCGGAAAATTTTTCTTTGCAACTTTGATAATCACCATGGCCTGTAAGAATAACATAGGGCATGATGATTAAACAATGCTGCATGCAAGTGGTAAAATTTCCAAGGTGATAGTGTACATCAATTATTGTTATTTTTTATTTAATAACGAAAGCACTTATAACAAAGTGAGATCTAGATTTTATATAAGTATTCAAAATGACAAAATGAGTAATAATGTATTTTTTTTTTTAAATAAATTATTGAAGATTTCATTGTGTTTTTCCGCAGCGTTAATGTGAAATCACTTGACCTGAATCTTTCATTGTTCAAAATGTTTAAAAAATGTTCAGTGTTTGACGCTCAATTTTGTATTTACTTTATTTAGGCTTGTTTACGCTGTATTATCATATTGCGTAATTATTGTAGGTGCAGATATTAAGTAAATGGAACATGGTGATGGAAGTTCATATAAAATTGACTGGAGCTGTACATTAGTCTTTACATTTCTCTCTGTCATAAACTTTACTTCTGATAAATCCAGTTTTAACAAGATTAAAGAGATAAAAAAGAATGTAGTATATAAAAGTGTAATTAATCACAGTACAAGTATACTGTTTGTTAGATGAACTGAAGTTTAATGAAAAATGTACGTTGCATCCAGCCACAACTGTGTCATACAAGTTTGTACATTGCAAGTTTGTCTTGACTAAATGGCTTAGTGGTGTGTTATGACAGTAGAAATACCCCAAGGGGCGTTACTAGGGAGACGACTAAATGAATTGTATTGCTATATGACAATTCATTAAGATTGACCGAGCTTCTTATTATTGTTCTGTTCTTGATGCACACTTAGCGTTCTTCATCTTTTTATTTTCCTTTGAGAACAAATTGAGCTTTTGATTCGATGAAATCTAAAATTATATATGTTTCATATTATTTGGAAGATATTAATAATGGTTGCTAGAAAAAGATATATATATTGTATAATATATATTGTCTTTATTGGTGTAAATCTTTCATGTGCAATAATTAAGAGAAATAATAATAAAAAAAATGAATATTTTTAATTATTTATTTAAATAATTGACGTGCATGCATCATTATCTCATTATACATTTTAGTGAAAAGAGCATATTAGCAGAAAAGAAGACCATCACAGGTGGAACTCGCATCTACGACCTCTTTCGGCTAAGAATGCCTAAAACTCTAAAACTATAATTATAATTACGCTTAAATAAATGCAACACTTCAAATTCCTAAATTGTGTGATAAACAATAATTTTTTACGTTATCAATAGCTAAAGAGCAGTTTATTCAATTATAAAGGTATTTAACACATACACTTTGATCTTTGATGAGCCAATATTTATGTACAGAATACAACAAATTCAATAAAATATATTATATTGCATTTAAGTTATTTTAATATATAAATATATTAATTTATACATTAACTCAATTTTTTCATTAATTTCTTATATAATACAACTAAAAATAGCATTGCTATAATTAATAATATGTAAAATTATCTTAATTGTGGAAGTAGAGACCACAGAGTTGTACTAAATAACTTACGGAAATAATAAATATACGTAGAAAATAGTACGACGAAATCTTTGGTATAATTTCCTGTGAAATGAATTCACTTTAGTTGTGACGTCAGAGAAGGCCCTCGTGACCTCCATCCAGGTAGGTCTCGTCACAAGGAGGCGTGGTTGCGATAAAAGGAGCACAAATCTGCTGATAGACGCGATCTCCAAGTGGAGCTCTTCAACTTTTAATTTAACGCCAACCTCGCATTTTTTATCACATGGAGAGGAAAAAAAAAAATCTTTTACCACTAAAAAATGTAATTGACTATAAAATTTATGATTTGCTTTTTTTTGAAGTTTACGATTACATTTGATATTATTTTAGCTTATCAGTATGATTTTATACAGAAAAAAATTATTAAAATGAATGTTACTGCAGTATTGGTTTAATAATAGCTAATATAAAAAAAAATCATAAAATGATGCCTTTTTATTCTTATTATTTTTTCGAATAGTATAGATATCAATCTTTCAGCAATAATAAAAATAATAATAATAAAAATGCACCCATTTTATTTATACCTCAGAAATTACGCATGAGTTTTATCTGAAAATTTTACAAATTTCAATTTTTGTTTCATATTCTCAGATTATTGTTTTGAAATGTATACCCAACACTTAAAAGAGGGATTTACAATTGATTAATCAGATTAACGTCACTATTTTGTATGTGGTAAAGTTGTTTTTCATTTTAAATTTTGGTCCCTACAATAGATAATCCTGTACACTAAAAAGTAAACAAGCCTAAAATTTTAACAGAAAATGTTTTGTAGATTTAATGATAATTAAATTTTGTAATCTATTTTAAATCTAAATTAAAATATATTTTATTTCCATATAAACAAACAACATGACAATAATATTTATACACTTTATCCTGTATAGTATACAGAAAACGAGGTCAAATTTAATTGAGTACTTTCATATTAAATGTCTAACTGCTTTTATTTGACTGTTGCATAATAGTATATATACAGTATAAACCAAACATGTTAACTTTAACAATCAAATTTTAATCGCTTCATGTATTAAAATTTAAACTAGTTAAAACATTAGAGCCATGATATTGTATACTTCAATGCAGGAATAAACATTACGTTATTTAGATTATTATTATACTCATGGGTAATGTTTAATTTAGTTATTCAATAAATAGCTTACAATAAATTTAATTCAGAATGCAAAGTATCATCAAGACTTAATTCGAAATAAACCCACAAGTTTATTACAATGACAAAAAGAGAAATAACTCAATTAAGCTAAATTATGCCCAACCATAAAGAAATACTTCAACATAAGATGAGGATATATTCTCTTTCACCTGGTACTATCAATTTTTGCGTGTTCTTACTATTTACCCCTGTTTTTATCGATATAGATGACTCTCTAATAGGCTAAACCCACCTGAAGTCACTGTAACGCATATTGCATAATTTACAGGAGTCTGCCGGCCACACCATAGCATCAGCAGCGTGTAAGGGAGAAAATGTAGAAAGAAAATTAATTATAAATTATAGATGGCAATTATTCAATTTATATCATTTCCATATCATCTGCTAGTCTATAAAGAATACACCAGCTAAATTTTTGTGCCCTTAATTAAATAACTATACCTGGCAACGAAGTCAATTGTTCTAATTGTTCTATTTTGTTCAATGCTTTAGAGCGTACGATTTGACAAGACGAGGGGAAAGGAGGGTAGGTAAACAGCTGGGCGTTATCCTGTAAGTAGGCAACCCAACAATCTCGTGGCATTGCCCTTTATCATGATGACGTCACAGTCAATTGTTGTCTTTTGGCAGATGACGTCATCGCAACATCACCAGAATCAAATTTCAATGTGTATCTCGATAAAAACAAGGGTAAACAATTAACACAGGTAAAATTTGACAGTATCAGGTGAAAGAGAATTATATCTTCATCATTTGTTGAAAGTTTTAGGTTTAATTCCTTCAGTCGTACAAGAAATAACTGACTTCCTTATTGAGGACTTCAAACACCAATATAAACTAAAAATTTGTAATTGCTAACATTTTAGGACAATACTTTAATTATGAGAAACATAAAAATATGTAATTCTTTAATTATTTTCGTTTAAAATGTATTTGTTGAGTTTAAAAAAAACTTATTTCACAATTACTTATGATTTCTATTATTTGCTACTAACAATAGATTTCTTTTACATTGTTTTGAGGTGCTTTTACATACTCCGAAAATTGTTGCGGAATCACGCTGCCAAACGCCGCAAAAAATATAGTCCGTAAGAGAGTCACGGTGATCTTGATTTTTCTAATAAATATTACATTACAACTGGATAACATAACGAATCTTCAGTGTAAACAACATCATAAACATTAGAGGAATATGTTTGGTTACGTACGTATATAAATCCGAACTAGCTAAAGTAGATACAGATTGTGTGTTTTTTTTTTAGAAATGTTGCACAGAAAAAAACTACACATATCACGATAAACATTTTGGTTCCATGTAGGCGTCGTATTTTGTTGGCAATATCGACTTTCGGATGGTGGTGTAGTCTGTGTTACTAAATTGAATTCAATCACTAAAGCGTCGATAACTCACGGTACCTCCTCCTACTTCTCTTTACAACATTATATCTATAAGTAAATAGCATTACGAGCGCACGTAAACATCAAATGTATATTTATATATGGAGTACTGCCAAAGATATGATGGATGGTGCCACAAACAATAAGTTTCTATCGAACATGTGTGTTGATAAATACAGTTACTTCATTAAAGGAATCAATTATACTTAATACATCATATATCAACTACCACATAATAGGTTATTTTGAAAGTACGATTTTTGGGAAATTGAATTTAAAATATGACTTCAAAATAAATAAAATATGAATTTCAAGCTCTTTCAAATAATAGCGACTACAATAATAAACATTTTTCCTGCATGATTGCTTGTTCCCCTTAATGATTGATATCCTTCCGCTCTGCGAGTCAAGAAGAGATTCCATTTAAATATGATGATTAAAATAATAAATTTCTTTATTATTTCTAAGATTAGTTGTATTTTTTAGTATAATTATATAATTATGCTCTCGCTACTTCGTATTTTTTGTGTTTATAAAATTCATTATGGAAAAACCATAATTATATCAGTTCTATGAATTTTTATGTATTTTTAAACATAAATTATCAACTTTATTGATTATTTATTTCTCGTTGCTAATTACGTAATTAATAATTATCATGACATTAATTCAAGTATCAAGAGTACGTTTGAAACGTTATATTATAGTTCAATGGCTTCAAAGCTTAAACCATATAATGTGTAAACACATCTGAATGTAAAATTAATTACCTAAACCTGGAAATTTAAATAAATGTTACAACCTCTTCATATTTACTTGGAATCAGACAGCAAGTTCTTAATTTACGTTTGATCTACTCGAGCTCTTAGATAATCTAGAAATTAATGAGACATTTGCTTCAAGTAGAATAAATTAAACCATCCTGTATTTTTTTATCTCACCTTGTTAAGTAATCAACATTTGACATTTCTCTCATAATATGTACACCTCAGTCAGCTCTGTTTGTGTGACTTGCGTTGTCAAGCAGACCAAGAAAGGGGAGGAGGGATTTTAATACAAGTGTGATAACTATAATAACTATTAATGTTATTACATTCAAATTCTTCATAACTTTCCTTCCAATCTTGTTAGCTCACAAAGATAAATTTTGTCGTAAAGTTTTCACAGCATGTATACCAGGTACGAGAGAGAGAGAGAGAGAGAGAGAGAGAGAGAGAGAGAGAGAGAGAGAGAGAGAGAGAGAGAGAGAGAGAGAGAGAGAGAGAGAGAGAGAGAGAGAGAGAGAGCGAGAGCTAGTGATTGAAAGTTTGTATGATTGGAAAAATATTTTAATCTAGAAACTTTAGTATACTTATTACTGTGGTATAAATTTTTCTCTATTTTTTACATACTTGGCATAATACAAGCACATAATTCATACGTATAATAATATGTTGTCACGCAAACTGCATGAGAGGACAGGGGGAAGGGGGAGAAATTAATACCATTTTGGTAATTATTTTTTATTAATAATTATTTGTGTAGACGGCACAAAAGTTTCATGCGTATATTTGAAGCAAGCGAAGTATGTAAGAATCCAGTGCAGTGGAGATCTATTTGTGAAGGGCAGAGGTAATATAATGCTGCTGGCTTACCCCGTGAGGGATATGGTGTCATGTTATGTATATGTAATTATTTAATTATAATTTCTTTGAGGTAATTTATTATGTCACAAGCAGGGTAACGTTCCAACTATAACAAGATATGCATGATTTCATTAATTTGAACTCAAGTGATTGAAAGGAGGGAGGGGGGGGGAGCAATTGATTGATTTGCATCACCGATTCTAAATATCAATTTAATATAAAAATTTCAATCTTGAAATCATGTTACGAGAAGTAGTGTAAATAAACTTTCTTCAATACTTTGTATACACATCATTATAAATAACATTTTTATGCCTGAGGTTTTCTTTAAAAAATATATATATATTGACTACAGTGCCATTAATACAAAATTCAACCGGAAATAATTAGAAGTTCAAAGTTTTTAACTAATTTGAAGTGATTCATATTTTGACATTGTAGAGATAAGTTTATTGACCTGTCTTTCAATGTAAACAGGAAGATTAAAAACGTGATTTTCTAATTACTACGAGGAGAAATGTTTCATTCGTAAACTATATCATTGAAAATTAGCCAAGAGATGCTAGAAATATTTTTGTAGTACTGTAATATAATCCATTTATAAAATGTTTGAAGATGTATGTAAAATTGAGTTCATGTCTTACATCCCAGCAAACCATGCCTTGCTGGCCTGCAGCTGGCCGGTTGCTGGTCTGCTGCTGGTACTGCTGGCAGAGGGCTTGCCAACAGAGGCCGGCAGTCGGCCATCTGACGGTGTACCAGCATGCGGCTTGCCTTCACAGGCCCATATGCTGGCCAGCACTGGCATGCCATCCATAAATTTTGATCTTGGAATTTTTTCGGGACAAAAAATTATTATTTTTGAAACATGTATATCTAACATCCCTCAACTTAAATTCGTAAGAAAATATTAAAAAATTTAAAAAATTATACTTTTATGCTACTTTTCTTACAGTTTGTGTAGAAATCTTCATATCCGTATAAGTTCAAATATTTTGAATAATAAGTAAGCACTAACATCAAATATTTATTAAGAATCACCCAAGTGTAGGGGATAGGACACTTGCCTACGGTGTCAATGGTCCTGAGTTCGATTCCTGGTGGTGACAATTTTTTTATCCAATTTGATAATTTTTTCTTATTTTGCTTATATTAATTAAGCATAAAAATAATTTTCAGGTGATACTGATAATGATTTTAATTTAATTGCCAATGAAATTAAATTTGTGATGGCATGCCAGCGCTGGGTCCAGCATCTGGCCGGTATACAAGAAAAGCGCAGAACCAGCATGGCTTGCCAGCGCATGCCAGCAGTGGCAAGCCGGTCTGCGGCCAGCTGTAGGCCAGCAGGTTTTGGTTTGCTGGGATTTCTTATAAAAAAGGGTTTTAAATTAAATAGATTATTTCACCTTTTAGTAAAGTAAAAAGGTATTTTTTTTTTATTTTTATAAACATCAACTATACAAAATGTTATAATTGATGTATAATTTGTTCACACTGGGAGGTTTCTATGAAGTCTTTCAATATACGCTTGACCTATTTACGATTCAATTAAGAAAGCCACAACAAGCAACACATAGAAAATGCAAACTAAAAAGTGTTGTAACTTATTAGTTGAGAGTAATTAGTTGTATACTATTTCAAGAATTTAATTTATTATATATTAAAGCTTTACATTTCTAAATGTTTTTTTTTAATTAAATTAAATTAAAGCAGTTTTAGTAATAAAATAATAAAACTTAATTTAATTAGCTTTTAATGATAATTAAAAACGATAACAACGTTATGTGATCTCATGAGAAAAATTATAACTAATCTAACAAAAGTATTACTATACAATTTTCTCTGCTATAGTTAGAAAGTTGAGGATAAGAATGAAAGAGGATTTAGTAACAGTGTTAGAAACAAGTGAAGCGACAGTGCTTTGTTGCTGCTACTGCTGTGAGTTCCACGAGTTTCAACCCCCCCCCCTCTATACCACGGAGTGCCCAGAGCTTGTCAATTAGCCAACCGGATACGGCAGCACGAGAGAGATACTCTTTTATAAATTTAAAAATAGTCACCGGAAATTGTAATATCTCACATCAAATATAACTTATGTAAAAGAAATTATCATTTACTTGATTTCATGCACCTAATAATTTTTTAAATTTATACAAGTGTTCAGAAATATTGTATTTCCGATTATTTCCGGTAAGTTTCTTATTTTAATATGAGTATATAAGTAACAACAAGGAGAGCTGGCTAAAGGATGGGCGTACCTCCCTCACAACAGATTATTGTGTGCAAAGTTTAACACACGAAGCATGTTTGTGTTCTGGCCCAGACCAACTAACAAACTTCGAAATGATATTCGTTCTAGTCATTGTAGTAGTTAGCTCCGAGTTAAACAGGAAATAATACAAGTGGAAATTTAGCAAACAGTTTAGCAAAACATTAAGTTTAAATTTAAGTTAATTAATGTTGTATATAATGAGAAACATTTAAACAGTTTTTTTAACTCACCTAGATGTATAAAATGTTTAGTCTAGTTAAAAATATTCTAATAGATGTATAAAATGTTTAGTCTAGTTAAAAATATTCTAAAGTAATGTTTTTCTTTTTAATTTGTCTCTTTCTAAGTTAGATGGGTAAAAAAAACATAAGATTTTAATCAGCTTTAAATATACTTTATCTCACTGACTTTAAAATATTGAATATCACCTGTATAAAAAAATATTTATTTAAATCGCTATAAATTTAAAACATTTTGTATTTAGTTATGAATGAATGAAGAGAGATTTAAATTTTTTAATGAAAATAATATACAACAGTACAATAGAATATAGTAATGTAAAAGTAAGCTGTGAAAGATAAAAATGAAGCTAGAATTTACACCTTAAAATGGTAAAAAATATGATATCTTAAAACTATTAAAAAAATAACTTAATTAAAATACTGCGTGATTTTTTTTTAACATTTCTTTCAATGAAATGTTTAAATATACGATGCTATCTTCGTATGAAGTGAAACATTTTAAAGTTTGACGTAACGTTAATTAAAGCCGTATTTATTTTTACTCTCTGTGAATTTTGAATCTTCAGTACAGTTTTGTCCAGTACGTGGCATGCGGGAGTGCTGCAATGAGCACCATCAGTCCACTCGCAGTGCTGATATGCACACTGCCTTTAATGTAAACTCGGAGGAGGAGGCTGTGATTCACCTTACCTGAACTCTTAAGGTTTTGTCAAATAAGTCAGGTGTGTTAACTGATTGTGTTCATTTTAACATTAATACATTCCTACTAGTAGTATTCCAGTCTTATTGACCATAACATGTACACCCAACGCCAAATCTAATGCGAAAATCTCGGGGAGGCAACTCTGTGTTTGTAAGGGCTGGGACCAACACGATAACGAGGGTTGGCTTCGCGGTGATCTTTGATGTTGTTTATAACTTAATTACACTTTTATTTTTTTATTTTTTTTTCATTATTATAGAATACATATAATACAATTTTAGAAAATTACAATTTTGTAGTTTTGACCTCTATGAGCTTTAAGCTCGAGCAGAGCGAAAAAGAAAAAAAATTAATTGAAACTGACTTGATGGCGGAAGTACAGGAAACAAACTATATATTCTATGCAATTTATTTCATTGTTCCGCAAAAAGATCAGGAAAAGCAATAAAGTAACTCATAAACAACATCAAAGGTCGTCAACTTTCATCATGAGTGACAGACAGGTGGCTCATCATCGTGATGGTCCCAGCTTCTACAAGCACAGAATTGCCCCCCGAGATTTTCATATTAGATTTGGCGTTGGCTCTACAAGCTACACAGAAATGCTTGCATTACGTAAAAACATGTGGAGTAACAAGATTGTTTCAAACAAAACAATTTATGATAGAAATTGTACACTCAAGACGAGGTAAAGTGACCACCAAGTCACCAATTCAGATTCAAAGTAGAAATTGATATCGTTTTGGTAAGATACTCTGCTTTTAAAAAGGGTCTATATTAAAACCTCGTACCGTATAATTTATTTCGAACACTCTAACACTGATTTTTATCATGATTAATTAAAAAAAAAAATGAACTCGCCCATATCGTAATCCTACAACATAATTAACACAAGCGTGACAGACAATTCTGTGACGAACGCCGATACCTTATAACTAGAGACACCGTGAGCTGACGTTTGAAACTTTAGTTAACAGACAGGTCGGGAATTAGTCTTTTTTGTAGCGGTGCAAGCTCGCTGTCTGCTTGTTAGTCTCTCTCATAAACAATACCTTCAATAAAATGATGATGTAACAAAATGTTCACGTTTCTGTCTCTCATTCAATAATAATGAGACTAATACTTAAATCCGTCAGATTTATATATGCAATTTATTATTATGTTCATTATATTTTACACTTTTCAAGCCATGCAGTTTTACTCGATACAATTATTATTAAATTATTATACAAGTTAAAATAATTTGTTCCCGGTTCCTGCAATAAAATAACAACATGAACATGTTCGTTTGATATGAGTGAATAATCTTATTTGGAGCTAAAAAAAATATTGATTTATTTGGATATTATTTGTATCGGATTGCCTATACCTTGTCGCAAGAAATATGTTTTTATTATATTTTCAAAAAAAAAAAAATATATATATATATATATATATATATATATATATTAAATGCATTTTCCTTATGTTTTTGTTTAAAATTCATAAATAGCACTAAATAATCTCTCATATAATGGTTATATTAGTGTGATGATTGTATGAGATGTAGCTTCGTTAGTATTATTTATTAATTTTTTGTCTTGTATTATTGTATAAAATTGGAAAAATAATTATGAAATGTAGTAATATGATGCTGAATTCTTTTTAAAAGTTTTTGCTTTTTTCCTGTGTGAGATAATGTATTAGAATCTTAGGGACTATATATTTATGTTTTTTGTTTTCTTTTCTTTTGTATTATTTTGGACTTAAAGTAAAAATTAAAAATGTCCACTGTAATTAAATGAGCTTGATTGAAGTTAAATAAAGAATGTATCTTTTGCACCGGCCGGCAAGCTTTGTTAAAGCTTTGGCTGGACAATAACTTGTATAACTGAATGAAAGAAAATAAAAAAAAGATGATTTACATATAACATAAATGTCAAACATAAGCAAATTTCTTGTAAGTACGAGTCCCTACATGACACAAATTGAAAACATAACTGTTAGTGTAAAGTCGTATTAAAAAAATTTCACTTGATTGTTTTCATTTCTTTACTTTTTAATTTGGGAATACATCATTTTTGAAATTATTTATTTCAATTTAAAAATACATCATATTTTATTGAAAGACTACTCGATTTCCACTTATTTGTCGATTGTGCAACAGTGAAATTGTTAATCCTATCAGTAAAGACACAGTGAAATTATTATTGACAGCAGTAGAAACAGTCGCTCTTTCAAAGAACATGGCGCTATGAATAACATAGTATCAATTCCTATGATATGAAAGCATTACATAGTTAAAAATGAAAATAAATTTTCATATTAATTATAATTATGAAAACGGAAGTAATAATGATACTGGAGCTATTAATAACATTACTTGGTACTTTTTTTTATATACATCTTCATTATTTTTACTGCACATTATACAATTATTTAATTAACCCAGTGCATAATGCAGGAATATCTACGGTAGGTCTGGTAATGCACGTCAAACATACGAGGCATAAAATATATTATTTCACTTCAGGCTATAACAGAGCTAGTGTCCCATATAATATTAGAATTCTAATGAGGCGAGCTCTTTAAATAACGAACTCGAATAAAGATTTCTTTATAATAATAAAAAAAACTACCAATTTTTTTTTATTACGATGTTTAAACATCAGGATTGCTGTTTACGTATGACTTCATAATTAGGTCGTAATATTTCACAATTGAAAAGATTTTTAATACTGAAAATAAGCAAAAAAAAAAACAGCTTTGAATATTAATTAACCAGAGAGCTATCCATATAAAATATTATTTTTCTATTATTGAGGTTATATTACAAATCATTATATTGGATCTAATTATACGGTACAAGGGTTTGCAAAGGAATATTTTCGTTCGTACGATACTAAAATGTATGCATGAAAATCATGGAAGCTGAAAAAAGAGAATCTGAGTAAGTTTTATTCAATGCAATCAATGCAGCTGCTCGTAGGAGCATACTAATCAAAATTTCAATTTATTTATTTAGTTTTTTTAGCAATCTTTTACAAACCATTTCCACACTTTGAAAAAAGTTGTGGGACGTTTCAATCCCCCCTTCCTTCTTGGTTAGTATAGTATTCTTTATTATATGGTATAGCTTATACAGTTGAACAAAATGTAACAAAAATAAAAATCTCCCATTTAAATTCTGGTTTTATATTATGAATTACACATTAGAAATTAAAATTTTCTCAAGATAACAAATTAAATTGAATTGCTCAGATAGAATCTAACCAATATTCTCACTAACAACGTTGAGCGTCAGCCTATCTGGATATTTTTGTTGATAACGTCTTTATGTTTCAGTTAGTGCTGTACACTCCAAATACTAACAATCTACTGCATATAAAAACATAGAAAGGTCAATTCATCCGAGTTGCTGCGTGTTAGAAAACAGTCCATTTGATTTAAATGGTCCATATATGACTCAAGAATAGATAGTAACGAAGTTTATGAGTATAGATCTTTTGATTCAATTTGTGAAATGGCCAACGCCCATCCAACCGCCACGTTAAAATATATAGAGAGTATTTTGTAGTAGTTCTACACACAATATGAACGGTATTACAGAACTATTAGTGTTCTCGTTTCCAACTCATGAATCTCAATCTTTAAGCACTCATTTCTTACAGCAAAATCACTAAAAACGTGAGATCATGTGTAGTTATCAGTGAATTCAATAACATTTTTAAATAGAAGAAAAAGAGGAAAAGTCAAATAATTGAAGTTTACATTAAAATAAAGTTATTTAAATTTTGAATGTTTATTTTTAATTAAAGTTGAAGGTTCGGTAGATTTTAACTTTTTATTTACGAAATGTAAAAAATAAGAGTTCATTTAATAACAAATTAATTAAAATTAAAGTTCTTGGTTACATAAAAGTATATGAATCGAATGTTATAAAGATTTTCAATTATTTAATGGACCATTATTAATGTATTAAGAAAAATTAACTACTTTTTTATGATAAATATTGACTGTAAATAAAGACAATTCTTAAGAGTTAATTATGAATACAAGAATGAGAAATATTAACAATTTTAATGAATTAGCAGTATAGAATTGATCGTAAAAATTTAGACATGGGCTATTAGTGCTACGTACGTGCTACCCTACTAGTTTTTGACATAGACTGTACAGTGGACAACAAAAGAACAACAAAAGGTCCATTGTATTTCAAAGAACGTAGGTCAGTTTGCTTATCACTGCTATGCTGTTTCCCTTTTGATCACACCCACCCACTCACTCGCCTTCTAAATCAGTCTTTACTTGTAAAAATAAAATCTAGCATTTGATAAACAAGCAGAATGGCATAATCGAGAAGAAAATCAACAGCAAAACGGTGATAAGCAAACCAAACTTGGTACTTTAAACTACAATGGATACAATAGATCCTTTGTTGTTCTTGGTAAGTTCATTGTATCTACAAGGGCTTTAAAAAATATCTATTGTCAGAGATGTTGCAACAACGTACTGCATGGCGAGCATGTCATCGTAATAGAAAACAGTGTTGCCGATATTACATCTTATTGTAGGTTAGCTCTGAGCATTGGCATTTCTAGAGCCCCCGTCAGTACATGACATGGTTTTAATGTCAAATGGAGTATCGACCTCAAAATTTTTTAGTGTAGAAAGTTGTTATGCAACTATGATTTTTTTCCAGATTTTTTAGAGTACGGGAACTATTGATGCCTCTCTTAAAAAAAATAAATAAATAAATTAATAAAAAAAAAAAAAAAATGAAAAAAGTCAGAGTGACACAACTTTGCACCCTCTATCCATTTTTGCAATAAAAAATTTTGAGGTTGATACTCAAAATAAACATACACTGTTCGCCTCTGAAAGGTTCTCTTCTGCAGCCTTGTTATTTACCATGCCGTTTGTTATACTTATGGAGCATGGTGATTAATAAGACTACAAGGGAAATTTTCAGAGGCGAAGAGTGTACTTTAAAAAATTAACTGAATAGACTTGACTAAGAAATTTTAAATAAGTTATAATCTTAAAAAAATGTTTTATAAATGACGTCACGTTTTAATTATATATTAATTAATTTTAAAAGCAGCAATATTTTAAACAAAAGCTACAAAATTATTATCAAAGTTCTACTAGATATCCATCTAAATATAATATATAAAAAAAATAATAATATAGAACTATATTAATGCTTCTTCTTTTGAACATAAAATATATAGCTTTGTGAAAATGAAGTTTCGTCTCCTAAAAAATAAAAATTCTTTGTTCTTTGAAAGTAAAGCTTCGTTGGTTTGGATGGAAACGAAGCCTATCAACTTAAAGAACACAACAAGTTTAGAACTTCAGAAAGGGAGAAGGATGGAAAGAAAAAAGGACAGAAAACGTGTGTTAGTTATAAGGAATATATATTTTTTTCTTTAGGCGTGTGTTTCGTTATGTATTACACTGGAGTTGTTAGAGAGCACGCAGGAAAAACACAGAACAACATTTCACGATAAATTTTATTGATCTCAAATCACTATCGTAAAATCAAACGTGACCTGCATTTAAAAATACGCGCTAGTCATCAAGAATCATCGATGTCAAGTTTGTTCTTCTTGTCTGGAGTGGAACTGTACTCTCTTATATTTATGGAAGTAATCTCTTAAGAAGAAAACATTGCGACGATGTAAAAATTGTCTATATATATTTATATTTACAACCTAACGGACGTTTTATGCAAAAACAAATGTCATTTTTATTCATGTATCCTTACATGTTATGCAACCAATGTCTCTTTACTGTTCGTCTGGTTGACTACTTTACGTTATAAAATGGGATTTAATGTTTCATGTTATATTGCTGGAATCTAGGTACTTTAATGTACTCTTTATAAAAACAATAAAATAAAATGTAACAAGCAGTAACTATAACTTAATATAATTTATAGTTAAAAAATTGAAATCTTGAGTTTGTGTAAGTCCATGATGATTTAAGACTTTTTTTTCAATCCAATTAAAATATTTACAGTAAAATGAATTTAAATTATTTTATATTAAGATAAACGTATTTTTTTTATAATTTAATTAAAATGTGATAGTACAGAAAAGATCAAAATCAATCGGCGACCTCGAATTAAGGATTTGAAGTTCAACATTACGCATTATATGTGCTATGATATTATGACACGACGATATAACTTAAAATCACTGTGCGCAGATGTTTTCATAACAAATAATATAAGTATGCAATGTAAACCGACTAATAAAATTCACCACGCCAATGTTCTCATAGCTGAGAAGCGTTCAGACATCTAGAGGTGGTATACATGATCATTTATAACTCTTTACATGACGATGTAATAGGATGAGATAAGCATTCTGAGGAGACTTTATTTAAAAAAATTAAAGTTCCTTAATTTCTTCACCGTCATTAAGACTTAAGGTAGAGATAACGCCGAACTTCCCTTCCCTTTGATTAGATTCTGATTTTTTTTTGAGAGGCAGATACTAGTGCCTAAAAGCCATAGAAAAAGTTTCAAAACACTTTAACGAGCCGATTTTTTAAAATTAAATTCTTAGTTTGTCTCTCCATGGGAAAGCCCTATGCTGAAAATTAAAAAAATTAATTAAAAAAATCGGCTCGTTAAATTGTTTTGAAATTTTTTCTATGGCTTTTAAGCACTAATATCTGTCTCTCAAAAAAATTTCAGAATTTTTGTGAATTATTTGCTAAGGTTTACATGTTAATCAAAAGAACCTATACGTCGAACAGCTGTTCGGCGTTATCTCTAACTAAAAAAAAATCATATTATCACACCAGTGTGTTGTTTATTTTTATTCACTTAATTTTATCATCTACTTTATGGGCATACATTATACGCGTAATACCTAGTAAAAATGAATTTAAAAATCACCAGCCGAATAAAAATCCAAGTAAAAAAGCATTCATTCACCAAGAAGGTAAGATTTTCTGGACCCATGATATTTTTATAGGCCGTCTATCATGTTGGGATGAAAAAAGAAAAAAAAATGTTGGTCAATTTTACCAGCTGATCGGCTGGCTCTTGTTGTTTACTTTATATAATAAACCCATCAGCGTCAGTATCACCTGGACAATTTCTCGTGGGAAAAAAACGTAAACGGAGGAATGAAGAATCTCTTCATCAGCTTGGGCTAGTTCGTTTTCAAAGTAGCAATAATTTTCATCTTTTAAAGTTTCTCCTCATCTTTTTGAAGATGATATTCAACTTCTGGTGCATCATTTAAATAAAAAATGATGAGATTATGTCTAATTTATAAATTAGGTGTTCATTTTTATTCTCATTTTTAATAAATTAATTCGTTTTTGGAGGAATAAATATGACGTGTTCAGTATGAGATGAAATTACCTCTGCTTTGTTAACTGTCGTATCTCAGGAGTACAAAGAGACCGTATTTTTTACATTTAAGGTAAAACAAGTACCCACTTCATTTTTTTTTTTTTTAAGTTCAAGTTCTCCATCATGCTTACATAGACTGCGTGACAACGCTTCCATAAATTTTAACGTTCGTACACTTCCCACAGTCGTCAGATGATCTACCTCCGTTTAAATTATATATATTATTTTATCTTCATGTTGCCTGTAACAAATATGAAACCAATCTGATTTTTAATTTCATGATCTGGGGGAAGGGTAAGCGGGACAGATTAGGGAAAATAGTATAATGTAATTATTACTTGAGTATAGTAATGTTAATGTGTGAAGTTAAATTAATTAAATTTTATTAATTGAATTTTAATAATTTGAAATTCTTATTTGGATAAAAAAATAGTTGAACCCATAAAAGGCGTTAAATTTGTCTTGTTCTTTAAATCGGATCGGCAACAATGTGCATTGTATGTATGGATTTATCAAAGGTAATTCGATGTATCTCCTGTTATCAAAGATGCAAACGTCTTTCATGACATGCATAAACAAATTTAACGTATCCATCTGGATAATAAATGTTTGAAATAAAAATATTATTAACATGAGAGGGGAGAATCCAAGAAGACTAGAAAACAACATAATGATACATGGAGGCAAAATAAATTGTGATAAATAAAATAAATTTTGTTAAATGACATGTCAAAAAATACATTACATTAATAAAATTACACAACAACATTAAATTAATTAAAGAATTTAAATGTAAAAAATTTAGTGTTTTGTCATAAAAGATTAGTTTTACTAAAAAAATATATAATTATAATAATTGTATAACTCGTATATATTTATTTTAATTTATTTTAAACGTAAATTCTCATTGTATAATGGGTTTAGTGGTTAGTGACTTAGTGTGCACGGGTGACACTCGGCCAGTCTCACTCAGTTAAGTGGCTCACACATCACACTTATAATATTTAATCCCATTTATTAACTCTACTGCCACGGCGTGCTCTGTATTTGACTAAACTCAAGTACACGGAGAAAATTGTCATGTCAGAAATAACAGCGCAGGAAATAACAACAATCTTGGGAACAGGGATAACGTTACAACCAACAGTAAAGCTTTGGCAGGACAAAAATTGGTCTGGAAAATTAAAAGTTTTAAAGAAAAAGTAAATTTATTTTTCCTGTTTTGATTATTTTGTGGAGGAGAAAAAAAGGAGTTATCTCCAAATGTATCCATGATTGTAAATACATTTTTTTAGCAAATATTGTGAACATGATTTTCTTTCAATTTTTTTTTTGATAATCTGAATAAAAATCTCAAATTATCAAAATTAAATTTAAAAAAATAAAATAAAAATAATTGTAAATTAGCTTCATTTGTTAACATAAATTAAAAAAAAATAGATGATACTCTTTCTAAATTGCCTCTCCCTTCTTTCCGATTGTAAAATTAAAAATCACACTGGTTTCAGACTCATATTTTTTAAAAATTAAGAACGTAAATTCTACACGTTTTGTTGCTATAAAACAAGTTATGTTGACAAATTATTTTCTCAGTGTACGTGCAAGTAGATTGTGGTGAAACTGCCACGCCCGGCGCCTCAAGGTAGCGCCACTTTGACCTCGGAGGACTGTCACCGCAAGTTTAGCATTCGGTCTTACCAGAGTTTGTTGGCACGAACTCCGATTCTATGACGACGTTGCAAAGAATACAAACATAAATATTTAACATTATTATTTTGTACTGACTTATTGTCTTGATATTAGATTGTATTTGTTTTCTTATCTTTTTGTTGTAAATATTGGTATGATTGCTTAGCAATACAAATAAGTAATTTGTTTTCAAGTAGGAAATAATATTTATTTATTTAAGTATAAAGTAATACTACTTGCTATATATATACATAATTAACATTGCAGTTTCTCATCATGGCATGGCAACTGCATAAAAATGATGAGTTCAACATGTTGAGTCAACAAATGATTGAGCACTCTTAATTAATGCACCATACTTATAAAAGCTTACATCACAGAGCTCATAAAACTTATAATGATATTAGCTCTTGTAACTTGTCACTACAGAGTAATTGTTTTCATTATTTTGCAATTTACTTTGTATAAATTTGTTTTTGAATAAAATGAAACGATATATATATATGTATATATACGCATATACCGTATGTATATTATATTATATTATATTATATTATATTATATTATATTATATTATATTATATTATATTATATTATATTATATTATATTATATTATATTATATTATATTATATTATATTATATTATATTATATTATATTATATTATATTATATTATATTATATTATATTATATTATATTATATTATATTATATTATATTATATTATATTATATTATATTATATTATATTATATTATATTATATTATATTATATTATATTATATTATATTATATTATATTATATTATATTATATTATATTATATTATATTATATTATATTATATTATATTATATTATATTATATTATTTTATATTATATTATATTACATTATGTGGGAGTTTGATATACAAGAAAGAAAATACCTCAGTTGAAAAGTTTCATTTTCAACTCTTCACTAACAACAGTAAGTTAAAACCTAATAGTTTTTTTTATTATTTTTTGTTTAAATTTCACCCTCGTTTAAAACTCTCAAATTCAAATTTTTTATTCATCAATTTTTTAAGTATACAAACATTATAAAATAAAGCACTTTGAATGAAGGGTTAGGTTAGCAGCACGTCAAAATGCCAATGTAGTGAAATCGTAATTTATAATATTTCATTCTTAGTATCACAAAATCTAGCAATTTTTACATTTCAAAGTATATCCGAGGAGGAATTTTTTCCTAAACAAGACGAGGAAATAAGTTAAAAAATGAAATTTATTTCAACTCGGAGAAGCATAAAAAACAAACAAACAAAAAAACATTTTTTTCAGTAAAGAAATAGAAACAAAAAAGAAGTCAATTTTGTTCGAATTTGTTCTGGCACAATAAATAGGTAACTCTATATTGAAATGGTATGCTAGAAAAAATAACAAAATAAATAAATGTTACCTCATATAAAATTCAAATATAAAATACAATAAGAATTAAATTTATTTCAAAACAATGAAAAAAACAAATGTTAAAAGGCTTTCAGATGAACAAAATATTTAACTATAAAATCTATCATGAAATATTCATTAAATTTATTATAATTATATATATCTAAATACTATAATAAAATTAAGGTTAACAAGTCATTAAGTAGGTGGAGAACAATTAATTTTATAATGCAAATGTATTATATGACAATGGTATTAATTTTAATGATGCGAGACAGCTAGTCATGTTTTGTGGTTATATAGGACTGACTATAGTTAACCAGTAACACAACCAAATATAATACAACATGAACTAGCTCTCTATGTATATTATTATATAACATTATATACCTGTGTATATATTAATGCGTTTGTTCTATTCTAGTCTAGTATCTATATTATACCATTATACAACTACTAGTATTTCTAGTTATCTAACACCACTAGTATTCCCTATCCGTATATATATACATATAACCTAGGAGATACAATTGAACGTAAAGTAATTATAATCTTGATTCACCAAGTAATGAACAACAGTACTCCATTTTAACATTGAATATATATGAAAATTGTATTCTAGACGATTTACATTAAATATATATTATGGTTAATGAAATGAAAAGAAGATATTATATAGGTAAAGCCACTTGAAATGCAATGGTGTTTTCCAACACCCAATTGCTATTTAAAAAAAAAAAAAAAAAAAAGTGTACCACTCTCCGGAACTCGTATATACTATTCAGGTGTACACCTTTTTTAATCCGATAGTATAAAGTAGGCATAAGAATTCAATATATTTTGTGGGACTGACTGAACAATAAATTTGACTACATCATCGATATACATATCATACAAAATAAAAATCGTAGCAGTTCACATAGCTGACGGTTAAATATGACTTATTTTAATCTGGTTTTGTTTCATAGTTAAAATGTTAAAATTGGGAGTGTGGCGGGCATTTACCAGTCATGCCGGGATCACCAAAGTCATGCAACACCGAGCGTGGTTAGTAGTTGGATGGGTGGCCATTTTCAACAAAAATCACGCTTCTCCCACCCACGGATGAATCGATGGCCGTTTCCACTAAAATTGATATAGTAAACACATAATTTTAGTTAATATTTTGTTGTTTATCAAAGAAAAGGGCACCGCCGCCTCCTAAAATGGACATGTTGGGGGCGATTCACTAAAGAGATAACCAGAAATTAATCCAGCTTTCTCACTAACCGCGGTTAGCGCCAGCTTAATTCAATGACACTAAACGTGGTTAGTGAGAAACCTGGATAACTCTCTTCGTGAATCGCGCCCAATGATGAAATTAAGCAATATATTAACCATTAACCATTAATATTGACTATCCATTGCCGAGGGAAATGTTTCAGGGCAGTGACTGTGACACCATTGTTGCCGATGTCAAGGGTTTTTATGTTACGTAAACTGTAGGAATATTAATTTATAAAAATATCCTCGGTTATATTATATAAACTTTGTTAATGAATGAGCTTTTGCTTTGTTTCTAAACTTCAAGTACTCTTACATTATATGTGTATACAGGTGCAGTGTAATTTCCTCCTTCATTGTATACTTCCATGCACTCAACATCGTAACATTGAGGTCAACGTTAACTGTAATATAAAATATGTTGTACGTGCAACAAACAGTTTAGAATTTTCATCATTGCACTCTAAAGAAACAAATGAATAAAACATCTCTGGAAACAATGTATACAGAACATTGAATGCTCAGGATCTTTAACTTCATTTTGTTCTGGGAACCAATGATACTTGAACTGCTTTTGGTGCAATCCCAGGAAGTGTGATTCAATCACGCGTGACACAAGTGGATACATCATGACTTCTAAGTGTAACCTCTGACGTAGTATCATTTCCATAGACCATGTACTGTAAAAAGTAGCTTCCTTCCCGCCGCTATTTGTCAACAGTAATGTTGATGATTTGTCGCCTGTTTTATTAACTCTCTCTCTCTCTCTCTCTCTCTCTCTCTCTCTCTCTCTCTCTCTCTCTGTTTAATTTTTCGTGCCACAGCAAAGAGTTTTTTTTATGAACTAGAAAAATAATACTTGTTAAGGTTCATAAATTTTAATTAGATGCTTCATTTTCCACTCTGAAGTATTTATTTTTAAGCCTAGAAACATAAGTATTTTTTTACATCCTATCTTAAAATGTATAGTTTTTTTTAAAAATTCTTAATTTCTTACAGATTCTTCTGTGAATCAAATTTGAAATATATTTATAATATTATGTTATTAGAATTGATAAAACTATTATTTTAAATAAAAAACTTCGAGTCTAATTAAAAAATCTTAATTAAGTGTTTTTGTTGTTTGAATTAATTTTACAAGGTATATTTCTAACGTGCAAGTAATGTCCTGTATTAATATTTAAATATATTATTGTTTTTATTTCAACATTTTTATTATCATTTTGCTACTTAATAATGAAAGAGTATAAAAAACGTTTTTTTAGCATTTTTACTCAAATAAATTAATAAAAAATTAAATAATTTGCTAAAAATAAAAAAAAGTCTCATGTACTTGTAAATAATTGAAAATTAAAAAAACAACAACTTATTTTTAGAACTTTATTGTTAATATTTACTGACAGTTATAATATCATGTGTTGTAAAAGAAAACATACAAATCAATTCTACAATAGCAACGAATGAACTTTTGCACTTTTACATTATGGTAATTGGGATCATTTGTAAAAAACAATTCCATGTTTAAATTGTAATAAACAATTTGAAGTGATTGGTTTGTATTGTTATTTATTTATCGTAGTTGACGTCACATGCACGCGGCCTAGGGGCGTTGCCGCAGGGTGTGAACATGGGACTGCCTGCCTAATTATCGTAATACTTTATGCATGATACATACACGGAGAAAAGTTTTTATAGCATAATTTTATAATTCTGTAAGATATCGCGTAATGGTTATAATATAAATAGAATGCAAGCTAATCAAACTATATTTTAAATTCTGTTTCTTTCCGGGTCATTGTTTGAAATAAACCCGTCGAAGGCCTGAACTGGAGACTTTGTCTAATGAATATTACAAAAGCAAAAGATCATTTAATACCCATTAATAAAGTGTTTTACTCGCAATGGTTGTAACAAACCAATGTTTATTTTGTCCAAAGAGACCAAGGAATATTTTAGTACCTGATTTCGCAACCAGAGCACAAAACGTAATGGCATTGTTGGCGCTAGTTACCCGCAGTACTTTTATAATTTACGGCCATTTTCCATGATAAGCTACATAATCACAAACTGTCCTGTATTATTCCCTTTAATGGATATACATTACCAACAATAATTGTTTACAGAGGACTTTGATATTTACAGAATAAAAGTAATAGATAATCCAGTTATATTTGCTGATAATTCTGTTTAAATCACCGTTACTAAAACACCTATATATTTTATTCAGTGTAGAAGCAAGATATCTGATAGAGCCGTATAATGGGAGAGTATGGCCTCATTTGCCAGTAATGTGGTCAGTGTACCTCAACACACCAGAGTCGCAGATTTGACCAACCGCAAACAGAAACCTCATCACAGGACACACGACTGTCCAGTCATCAGAAATAACGTCAAGCCTCAAGCAAGAGATTAATTGTACCGCACTGAGCACAGTTAGCTCACTAGACAAAGCAAATATTTGACAGCAACAGGCTTCTAATGTTGCAAAAAATAATTACCTGACAATGTTATACACTATGAAATATTAATGAAAATTTACTGTTAAAGTATTTACCTTTGGTTGCGTTTAAAAAAAAAAATAACTTAATTACAAGCTTTGAATGTTTAAAAAAAAAAAAAGATTTTTTAATATTTTATTCATAAAATAAGCACTGATTGATCAGCGTTTTTTTATATTATTAATTATACTGACAAAGTGTTACTCAAAAAATTTTATACTAAAAAAATATCTTCAAATATTCTCGTCACAAACCAAGTTAATTAATAATATTACTACAAATATCAATGAAGCTGGATGGAATGTAGGGTAAAATATATTTTTTAAACATTTTGAAGATCAATTTCTTTACAAATAATATAAAATTAGAAAATATAAATAAATAATCCACAACAAACAGAAATTGAGCAATATAGAAAGGAGATTGAATCCTTTGTTATATACATTTTACATGTAAATTTTAATCAGAAAGTCTAAATATACAACCAATTTACCCTTTGCAAAAACAAATAAATTTTTATTTATCATTCTAAGAATTTAAATATTCCATTCAAGAATATGCTCAATTCAAGTTTTCCTCTAAAATCAGAATTTATTTATAAATATACAGCGTATTGGCATTAAATTAATATATTAAATATTTTTTGAACCTTTTTCATCTTCACCAAATCTTTCTTTATCTTTCTTCCTAATTAATTATTTTACTTTTTATTTGTTTAAACTTTACGTGTTCTGTCTATACATCTTGTTATTGAATGATTTCTTTTTAGTTTAGATAAAGATTTATGTTTGTAAAAACCGATACCACAAAGTATCATTATTTACCTGGAAGATTAATCAAAGGGTTTTGCAGCATCCTTTCACTGGAGCCGGCACATGCGGATAACGAGAAGGGGGTTGTGAGAAGGGGGTTGGTCATCAGGGGAGTGCTGAGCTTGCAGGAAATGTGCCTCGATCGAAATTAATAATCTTCTGTCTCATCAAATTTCTTCCTTTATTCAAATATTAATAAAAAATATTTTATATATTTATTGATGAAAATATTCTTTAAAATGTTGTACGTAGCTTATTGATTATTAGGTAGATTTAATTAAATTGTATTAATATATACATTTTTTTAGGAAAACCTTTGATGAATCTGATTTTAATGAAATTCCAAGAGTTATATTGGATTAAATGATAATAAAAAGGTATTTAATAAATAATATGAAAAAAATCTGCTGCTACAGCCACAAATATTTGTCAATGTGAAGTTTTATTACATTTTCTTCAAGTATACAACCAAACAAAGGAGCAGCTTTGATATTGTATAATTAAATGCCTATTAGATATAGCTTGATTATGTTTTTGTTAGTTCTATCAAGCATACAGTATCTATTAAAAAAAATTGAGTACAATATTGTATATATTTAAAATAAAAAGGTGGGTAATAATCATAACAGTCGTCACAACTATACTAAAATAGCACCCTCAACTTCGGTTCATATCATCCGAACACCCATTGCAAAAAATGAAACTTTTGTCAACTTTTAAGTTGTAACCCATCATGACCAACCTAATTCAAGGTGCTCTACCCCAACCATGACAACATTAAAGGCATACAGGCCTCAAATTACAAATTAGACAGTCACCAAGTGTTATTAAGAGTATGTAATCAACATTCGCATCATTCTTATTCGCGCGCGGTGCAACCGTGCAAAGTTGCTCTGTAAAGAAAGTCCTTGCTGACATCACAACTCACAGCCAGCCCCGATTACCATTGAGTTGTAACGTAGGTAAGAACTAAATTTCTTACTTTGGAGCGCAACTTCGTACGCCTGCACCGCTTGTGGAGAAGGAAAATGATGCGAATGTTGATTATATACTCTAACAACACTTGGTGACTGCAGTCTAATTTGTAATTTCAGGCCTGTATGCCTTTAAATAAATAATCATATATATTTAATTAAATTATTTAGTTAAATTATAATTAATATTAGCTAGTTTGTAGTAAAAAGTAACCTATTAAATTCTCGTATTACTATCTCAGAGATTTTTTTTCCCCACTATGATGTAATTTTAGTAAAACTGTTGGAAGTGGGGTCGTTAACGTGACGTGGTGCCTTGACGTGGCGCTACATTGAAGTTAAAAAACGCACGTTGGATGTCAGCACGCCAGCAGAATGGTCTTGTTAAGTTGGCAGCACTGCTCGTGTGAGATCGAGTCACTGTACTTGCCAGAGGAAAGAAATGTTTTACAGAGGCGTGATGCAATACAGTCTCCACACGGTATTGCATAGTAAGATTATAGACCTTATGAACAAACTGAACACTAATTTAATGAAAATATTTAAACTATTTATTGTTTTTTTTTCAAACAAAATCGTTCGTAGAAATGAAATATATAGGATAGATAAGAAAAAGTACTAGCTATAATAAAGAGTTCGAATTACGTAGTGGTTATTTACTATACAAAGTTCTAATTATAAACATTCACGTACAAATAATATTACAACATCGCTCGATGAAAATACAGTATTAGCTTTGTATAATAAATATTGCAGAGAAACGTGAAATTTAACTTGTTCAGTCCTTCAAATTTAAAATTCCATAGAAAAGCTAAAGTTCCTCTCAGACTTTCTTATTGTTATTTAATAATAAAATATTTAAAGAGCAGTAAGATGAAACATGTTATAACATAAATAATTATGTAAGGTTTTAGGCACGTTCAATGAATAGAAAAGCCACTGCAAACTTGCCATTTCGGCTACTTGCAGTGGAAAACTCTCCTTAAAGGCACTATAGAAGAATGAAATTGTACGTGACTGAAATTTTAGAAATTTAAGCTTTAAATTCGAGAATTCGTCGAAGTCTATGAAATATTCATGTACCATTGAGGTACTTTAAAAAAAATCAGTACTACAGATTTTCCAATAAATACAAAAAAGTTGAGTGTTTGTTAATATGCTGCTTTTTTACGAGAATTGACATTTGGCAAGTTAAATTAGCAAAGTAAAAATATACTGAGGTCAACACGTGAACTTTGTATCACAAGGCAATAAATTAATTTTTTTTACTACAAATGTCTGATGCTTTTAACACTAAATCTTTTTTACAATATTTTCTTAATAACAAAATTTCACAAGTTTTAACCAGAAGCACTATAGCTGCATACATTCAGTTGATTTTGTTATTCTTTATTTATTCGAAAAATTGTTTGACGTGAAGAAATATAGTATTCTCGTGTTTCTTGCTGTCTCCAACCACAAAATAAAAATCTGTGCTAGAATCTTTGTACATACAAGACACAGCGAAGAGTGGTGAAGATCAAATTGAAATGGATAAAACACGATATTTTTTTTATAACATAACACTGAGATAAAAAAAATCTTCTTAGATGGAAAGAGATTGAATATAGTGTATGAGAACTCTAAAAAAAATTGTATGAGAAAGAAAATTTTCTAGAAGAAAAGAATCACCAATAGAGAAGCAAAACAAAATGTGCCAAGGAAACAACATTTTTCTAGCTTAGATCATATTTGTAAATGAAAAAAAAAAAAAAAAACTCTCCTTTAAAAAAAAAAAGAGAAAAAAAAACACGTCATCAAAAGTATTCATCGTTTTATTTTGAACACAGATATTAACACAGATCAGATGGAAACAATAATTCATTAAAAATAACGCTTCATTTATAATAAGTTTCATGAATTCATCATTAATGGAATGAAATTAGTGGGCGTTTGAGTTATTCATCTAAATTTTGTTTTACAATTTGATGAATATTAAACGTTATCCGATAGCTAAAACTTTTAAATCTCCAGATGATTTTTCCCCAACTAAATTTCCATATTAACGAATTCATATTGGGTGCTTTTCACGAAGAAAAATAACCAAATTTCTTTCTCACTAACTATGTTGTCCAAACTCATTGCCTTACCACGGTTCTTAAAAAAAAAATGGTGTCCTTTATAAACATTGTCTTTTAACTTAAGCATTTCCTCAATAATGGACAACATACATGAAAAAAATTTATTGCAGAAATGAATAGATGGTACCAAATTATGATACTCTGAATTTTTTCAGATTTTATTGAAACCCGGAACTATTTTTAAATAATTATTGAAAGTCCTGTGATTTCAGTTGGCACCCCTGCAGCCTTAATAAAAAGGATAGAGACTGGACGCCTATTGACGCCTCCGGGGGCGTGGCCGCACTTTCAATAATTATTTAAAAATAGTTCTGGGTCTCAAAAAAATCTGAAAGAATATTCAGAGTAGCATAATTTGGTATCCTCTATTCATTTCTGCAATAAAAAATTTTCATGTATGTTGTCCATTTGAAGAGGGGGGGGGTAGTAGAGTAGAGTAGTACCTTATAAAAGATTACAACTTAGCCCATGATGTAGCTGCGGATATATTTTATATTTTTTCATTCATTGTGCATATAATACATGTGCCTAAGTATTGAATAAATATTGCATACTTATGTTTTTATATTACAATATTGTATAATTTTTTATTTTTGTGATTATTAATTGGAAGAAACAAATTTCTCTCATTAGTTATGTAAAAACATGCCAAAGAAGTTAATAAACAGAAAAATACTTTCATTGTGGTTTTATTAGTTTTGTTTGAGCAGCTATTTTCATTACAACGTTTCAAAGGCTATAAGCAGTGAATCGTAAACGCAACATTCCAGTAGAAAAGAACTGTATTTATTTTGTGTTGTGGTTTTATTCTTGTCAAAGCATAAAACGTCAAATTTCTGTGTTTATTTCAAACATCAAAAAGCACGCACGACAAACTGACCAAAAATAGAATTTCTCCGAATCTTTTTAATTTATAATGAAGCCATATAGTTAATCAACAAATCCAAATGATTAAGGTTGTTAATTTTACGAAATTATTTTTTTTAGCATTCATTAAAAAAAATCTATTTATAACTCTTGTCTGTGTATAAAGAGCTGTAATTTTAATGAAAAAACATGTGGAATTTTATACATAAGCATGAGGTGGTTTAATTTTCTCGGATTTTATCACAAGGTGTTTAGTTTGTGATCATTTACAGCAGATGGCGCTGATATACTTCTCCTCTATAAACAAGATAGCACAATGAAAGAGGAGAGACGAAGAGCAGAGCGTGGAATAAATTAATACAAAATCTCTGTCTCTTTTCTGTGCTTTTCTCTGATGATATTACTGCCACCATTTCATCTCCTACACACATTTGCATCTCTCTCTCTCTCTCTCTCTCTCTCTCTCTCTCTCTCTCTCTCTCTCTCTCTCTCTCTCTCTCTCTCTCTCTCTCTCTCTCTCTCTCTCTCTCTCTCTCTGTCTCTCTCTCTCTCTCTCTCTCTCTCTCTCTCTCTCTCTCTCTCTCTCTCTCGTAACCACTAACTTTAATCCCCCTCCTTCTCCACCGGACCAAACACGAACAACGCGCCACTCTGACTATTGTCTCATGCTCACAACAAATTATTATTTTCTTCTCTTCACACGTTCTAATTGCTTGCAAAGTACAATTTTTGTTTATGAATAAATCTTTATTAATTTTGTGTTGTTTTTAATCACATTATATAAAAAAATAAGTAATTTTTGTTACATTCAAATTCAAATGTTGAAAATAATGTGAATTTCATTTAGTAAATAAAAAAAAAAACAACATAATGTCACAACCAGTATTACTGTATATATATATTTAATGCATTGCATTGTCATTGAAATAAATTAATTTTAGGTGGATTTACGGATCCACTTGGCGACAACGGCGATGCGACGCAATTTTGACGTAAAAGCTGTGAAATCCTATGTGGTGAGCAAATTCGCCATTGCGGTGGCCAATATCGCGTTAAATTACGATGTTTTTTTTTAACCGTCAAATATGGCCGCCAATGAATGTTACAGCCAGTGCGCATTGTTCGCTTCACGTCGCATGATAAAAATCGCCATATATGTGAATTCGCCTTTACATAAATGTGATTTTCAGTATGCGATGCGATTCGAATAATACATACTTGTTTCATCATCTACTGGTGACTTCTGATTAAAAAAAGGTATAAAAATTCAATATGCGATATTGCTGCCGCAATTCAACTCGGTGAATTTGTTGGAAGCATTTCACGACAAGTCTGTCAAAATTACGTCGCTTCGCTGCTGCCGCTCATGTGAATCCACCTTAAATATATATATATATATATATATATATATATATATATATATATATATATATATATATATATATATATATATATATATGGTTTTGAATCATACACACACTATGATGTATGATGCACCGATGATTTTATTATACACTATATTATGTGAAGTACATCAGTGAAACGAGATGCATTTATATGGATACCATATTATGGATTTTAGAAATATGTTTAATTACCTATATTTCGTGACTTATTGAACATTACACAATACTTGACGTTAATTTTGGTCGTTATAGCGATGTGAATAAGTGAATGGGAGGGTAATGAACTCAAATTCCTGGAACTTATCTTACTTTTTCATAGCCATAAAGTTAGTCAAGTTCAAATAAGTTCAAACTTTCCCAAGGTATCATGAAAGCTAAATTAAAAATCTATTTTTAAGTAACTTCATCGTAAATTTTCATGTTAAATAGCATTATGGGTCGTAGATAATGGAATATACAACACTCTGAAAATGTAAACAATGGCTTATCTTGAGATACTTGAGCCACATATAGTACATGGCATTATGCTAGAAATTAACATCAATTGTGACAAGTGACAACACTACTTGGGCAAACTAGAATAGAGTTTTAATAAATTTATGAATGAAGTGACGAAACTTTAAAACACCGTACAAAGGTCGAGAAAATTGTAAAGACACAAAATAGCATGTCAAAAAGAATTACCGAGAATGTCACACATCTTTTTGTTAAATATTATTAATTCAAAAGTATACGAGGAATTTTGGATCAATATACTGGACTAAAGGTTGAAAACACCAGGTCTAACTTGTTATAAAGAGAATAACATAGAAGCGGAAATATTTCCTTCAACAAGGCCATGCTTTTGCTTTCCTGCTATGTTTTACGTAAATTATAAATGAAATCAAAGTAACCGTATAGCACAAACAAAGGAAATTGCCAAAATGTACACTAATGCACGCACATATACATTTATCTATTTTGGATCTTGTCCAATTTGTTCATCAAAATGTTTTTGTTAAACAAACACAAACTATAATAGTTTTTTATACTTTAAAAGGAAAATATAACAGTTTAAAGAAAATGAATAATACATGTAATTCTAATAAAAAGCAAAATATATGATATAATATAATAAATAATATTAACATTGATGCATATATTTTTTTACATTGATTTCTATGATCAGTTCAAAGCCTTTGCTCTAAATATAATAATATATTATTATATGTCCTAGTAAAAAAAAAAAGCACTAAAACTTTTAGTCCACTAAATAATATGAGAATGGAGTACCGACCTCAATTTTTTTATTGCAGAAATGGATAGAAGGTGCAAAGTTATGCTACTCTGATTTTTTTCAGATTTTTTAGAGCCCGGCAACTATTTTTTAAAAATTATTGAAAGTGCAGAAAAAGTGCCGCCTCTTGCCGCCTCTCTTAATAAAAGATAGGACCCAAAAGGGACGTGGATTCGAACCCGACCTCGCCAGAACTTTTTAGCAATACTTCCCGGTCCCTAAAAAATCTGAAAAAAATCAGGGTAACATAACTTTTCATCCTTTATCCATTTCTACTATAAAAAAATTTGAGGTTGATACTCCATTTCAAGTGACTTCAAAATTAATTTGATTGCGATTAAACATTAGCTCATGTAATTAAGATAGACCACAATAATTACTCATTAAGTCTTCAAGGTTGCAAGGTTGTTAATTGACATTTCAAGTGCGAAATTAATTAAGTTATTACATATTCCAATATAAAAATACATCACTTGCACTAACACGAATGCCTCCCCCTCTTACTTATAAGTCTATATGCCACACTGCAAATCTCAGCAATATCAAGTTGATAAAGAGGGAAGGGGAGGGCCTTAATTAGCGGAGAGCAACAGTTATGTTATCCCCTAAGCTCCCCAATTTGTATGTATGTAGGTCGATCAATAAAATCCAGTTGAATCAATATATATACATACCGTACGTACGTGTTATAAATCTTAAAAATATATATTTTAATATTAAACTAAAATTATTAATTTAATGCATTTAGGTGAGTTTTCAAGGTCGCGATTGTTGATTTTTTACATCAGCTTTCGTGTTGAACCTTGGCGCCACAGTATAAAATAGCGATATTCAGTTCCATAGCAGCATTCACTCTTATATCCATAGACCCGAGTTTCGCCTTTTCCAAGGCTCATCAGTATGGCTCGTAAGAGGCTGCTACTGACTGCCGAAGCAGTCAGTTCGCAACTGATGAGAGACGGGAGAGAGCACCGGCTTTTATTGCCAGCTTGCTTCCCCCACCTCTCACCATGACGTCACTCTGCTTCCCCATTGGTCATGTTAACAACGGCTTCTAGAACTTTCAAAAAGTTACTAGAGAGGTCGTGGCACGGACCAACAGAGTAGCAAAGCAGACATTATACTGCATGGATCTAAATATCACTATGAGTGAACGTTTTTGTATTCACTCATTAATTTATACTGTGTTTACTGACCATGTTGTCAGTTTTTTGGAGGTTGTGTGCTCACGTTAGCACCACGAATTTAAACCATAAAGGTCCTCCGGTAAGCGCCCCACGTAAGGCAGTTTAATGCATTTAGGTGAGTTTTCAAGGTCGCGATTGTTGAACGTGAGCACACAACCTCCAAAAAACTGACAACATGGTCAGTAAACACAGTATAAATTAATGAGTGAATACAAAAACGTTCACTCATAGTGATATTTAGATCCATGCAGTATAATGTCTGCTTTGCTACTCTGTTGGTCCGTGCCACGACCTCTCTAGTAACTTTTTGAAAGTTCTAGAAGCCGTTGTTAACATGACCAATGGGGAAGCAGAGTGACGTCATGGTGAGAGGTGGGGGAAGCAAGCTGGCAATAAAAGCCGGTGCTCTCTCCCGTCTCTCATCAGTTGCGAACTGACTGCTTCGGCAGTCAGTAGCAGCCTCTTACGAGCCATACTGATGAGCCTTGGAAAAGGCGAAACTCGGGTCTATGGATATAAGAGTGAATGCTGCTATGGAACTGAATATCGCTATTTTATACTGTGGCGCCAAGGTTCAACACGAAAGCTGATGTAAAAAATCAACAATCGCGACCTTGAAAACTCACCTAAATGCATTAAACTGCCTTACGTGGGGCGCTTACCGGAGGACCTTTATGGTTTAAATTCGTGGTGCTAACGTGAGCACACAACCTCCAAAAAACTGACAACATGGTCAGTAAACACAGTATAAATTAATGAGTGAATACAAAAACGTTCACTCATAGTGATATTTAGATCCATGCAGTATAATGTCTGCTTTGCTACTCTGTTGGTCCGTGCCACGACCTCTCTAGTAACTTTTTGAAAGTTCTAGAAGCCGTTGTTAACATGACCAATGGGGAAGCAGAGTGACGTCATGGTGAGAGGTGGGGGAAGCAAGCTGGCAATAAAAGCCGGTGCTCTCTCCCGTCTCTCATCAGTTGCGAACTGACTGCTTCGGCAGTCAGTAGCAGCCTCTTACGAGCCATACTGATGAGCCTTGGAAAAGGCGAAACTCGGGTCTATGGATATAAGAGTGAATGCTGCTATGGAACTGAATATCGCTATTTTATACTGTGGCGCCAAGGTTCAACACGAAAGCTGATGTAAAAAATCATTATTAATTTAATCAAATTTGCTGCATTTTTAATAAGAAGCTTTTTATAATTCTATAAAATATTGTAAAATAATTTAGACTCAAGTTCAAAACAAGACAACTGACATAATTTGTAATATAAGTTGTAGTTATGGGAGTTCAGAGATGAGAAAAAAGTTCTTAATATGAATTGTCTTTGTTATGCACGTAAAGATATCGTAAATTCATCAATCATTTTAATTTACAATTATTCTGTTGAATAAATTGTTATAGAAAATAGAAAAGTAATAAAATTACTATACGAGTCTGCATTTTAATTCTTCACTTTTATTGAACATATAAATAAAATATTTTTTACCAAAAGTGAGTTTATTTACCTTACCTGAGCTTTCTGAACTCTAAAAGTTTTGATTTTGCACAAGTTGCTACTTTCAAATTTCTTTCATAGATATATATACAGTATCACAATCAAATTGAATAAAAAAGTCACGATTCCTACTTAAACTTTCACCTCTTTTACCGTGCAGGAAAAAGTTTCAATTCAAATATACTCGTGGATCAATACTTGCAGTACATATCAAGTAATAAAAAAACTAAATTGAACTCCTGACCTGAGGTACTTTTCTTTCACGTAAAAAAGAAGAAGAAAACTATCTGAGGACGGTGATTTTTTTTTCACAATACTGAACAAAAGTGTGCATTGGTTCACACACTAAAACTTCAAAGCATTCTCGTCATCTCGATATTTATTTCTTACTCTTTTTCTAGTAAACAAGATGTATTTTCACATATATATATGATATTTCCAATACTCTATTTCCATTATATATATACATATATATATATATATATATATATATATTAAATAAAAATTAATGTCGTGTAAAGATTTATATATAAAATATTTTTGATGGTTTACTTATCCGTTTTAATAAACATATAAAATACTTATAGATATATTTATGTCTTTTTATAAAATGCTCTTATGTAAAATGACTACTTTTATTAAAGCAAAGAACATTTGATTCTTTAGTAACATTGTAAACTACACGTCAAAGACATCGTAAAGTAGGAGATGAGTGAAACCAAAAAGTAAAAGTTTAATGTTTTCTTTTATCTTTTTTATAACCAATTTAAAAGTATTTCACTTTGAAAACGTTATACAGAAAAGTAAATATATAAATATATCATATTGAGTTATATAAAGTCAGTACGGCATAAAGTAATAAATAAGATTTAAAAGGAATGTCATATGTACTGCAATTAAGTAAGATAATAAAATTCACTTTTATGGTAAAGTGCATTTTGCTGTTATACTATATATATATATATATATATATATATATATATATATATATATATATATATATATATATATATATATATATATATATATATATATATATAATTGAGTCCTTCGAGAAACGCGCATAAAACCCTTTCGAGAATAAGGTCGTTTTCTGTTTGTAAAAGATAAAAAACTATAAAAGAAAAACTATTAGTTGTCTCTTTTTATACTACAAGTACTCAATTATAGAGAGCATTTATATTTATCAGAATTAATTAAAGTCAATAAAATAATTTATTATAAAATGTTCAACTTTTGTATGAATTGTTGAATACTTAATTAAGAATACTGCAGAAAATATAGACAAAAATTTGACTGCCAAAATGTAAAGAAATTGCTCTTTGTCATTCAAAAGAAATACCTAAAATGTAATGATAAAGTTACGGTAAAATTAAATTTAAGCACTTATCAATGAATTATTTGAGCTTACCAAATTTAACGTTAAATTTACGTCATGGTTCTATTCCCTTCCATATACATAACAACTTTTTTGTATATATATAAGATGTGTAATTGAAAATGTAACTTTTTTATTGCCGTGAAAGAACATCGTGTTTGGCTTCACTTTTATAAATGTTCTCACAAAAGCTTATTTTTCATGAAAAAGTAATCGAACAATTTTTTTATTTAAAGTTCACGACTACTATACAAAAGTAATTACAAGATTTTCCGTGGTTGGCGCTGTTGCTCGGGAGTCACAAATCAAATTTCTCTCACCTTAAAAGTCACCTGACCAGATCGTGAAAAATAAAGTGACTCTTGGGAAAGCAAACTCGGTCAACTTTAATATTTTAATTTTATTTTAATATTTTAATATTTTTATTTAAGTATTGGTTTGCTATATATGGCAAACCAATACTTAAGCTTAATAATGTGGATAATATATGATTTAGTAATAACAGGATTTGTGAAAAAGAATCCTCTATTAAGCCTGAAATACAGTGTCCTCTTCTTATAATTTTAACAATTTAATGGTCCCTAGACCATTATAATAATAATAATAATAATAATTATAATAATAATTTTTTACGTAAATTATATTTTGTAATAAAACACTATTTAGAATGAGATCACTGAGGTGTAAAATAAATAAATTTTATTACATATAAGGAGTTGGGTATTAGTTTTTACTGCAAATGACTACTTAAAGTATAAAATATGTATGTATTTTTTTTATAAAGGTGCCAAAAGCAGAAGTTTTAAGGATTTTTGTATGCAAATATACAAGACTAAATTTTGTGTGCTTTTTTTTTTCTTTTTAGATCCTTCTTATTCTTAAAAAAAATATATAAGCTAGATACGAATATATTTTTTTAACTTTTGTAAGTGATTTAGAAAAAAAATGAAGAACTTTGTATTTTTGTGTTTCAGTGTATATAGATACAGTATATATATTTTTTTCATGTTTCAGCTTGCTTTTTCTGGGCGACTGGGCTAGCTCGCTCAAAACTCTTCCAACCAGACCCGCGCCTGCAGTGCTGCATACATACATGAATTCTGAGTGCTGCTTGGGTCCGGGCCTGAGTCCTCACACTTGTGCTTGTAATAACACCCCACTTGTTGTCCCCTCCCTCTCCGCCCCTCTCTCTCTCTCTCTCTCTCTCTCTCTCTCTCTCTCTCTCTCTCTCTCTCTCTCTCTCTCTCTCTCTCTCTCTCTCTCTCTCTCTCTCTCTCTCTCTCTCTCCTCTCTCTCTCGCTTTCCCTTGTTCTGGTTAGTTACTTTCTCTACCTTCAAACTACTAATGCTTGGGTTATCTTTATTATTTCACTCTCCTCTTATCGCCATGCACCTCTGCCATGCGTATTTATTTCAGGTACGTTAACAATGTTAACATGAAAATTATATGTTGTGTTCTTCCCTGAAGACGTATTTAGTATTTTTGTAATATGGGAAACACGTTTTTAAGTTTTGAAAATATTTTTTGCACGAATAAAAATTTAAAAAGTTGAAATACAATTGTTTAATAATTAATAGCTTTAAATTGCAGAGCGTATATTATGCAAAGCACAGGACATTATGTATATTATAATATAATTTTTTTTTTTTTAAATTGGTGTTTAAAAAAAATATTTAAATTAAAACAAATTAGGTATTACTAAGAAATAAATCAAACGTTACGCATATTTTAATATTTAAAATATTGTTGATGAAAAATAGAAATTTATGAGTTCATATATGAACATATTCTGTATAATATAGCAAAATGAATTTTCTACGTACGATACTAATTATTCTTTGCATATTTATAATTATAGTCAATTGATATAACTAAACGTTACTTCACATTTTATTCATGGGTATATTAATGTGATACATCTACTTTAAATGTAATCAATATATTAGAATATAATATATGCATATATAAAAAGTTAGTAAAATAAAATGCATTTCAATTTAAAATATATTATAAAATTGCTAGTTCATGCAAATATTTAATGTACAGAAGCATTATTAAAATTGCAATTGAGATTTATTAGAAAAAAAAATAGGAAATCACTTTTAACTAAATTTGTCGAACAAATACAAGATACATTATTTGTTGCTAAATGGTAATTTGTCGTAGACTAATATTGCGCGGTTTGCCATGTTTGTTTGTATTCTAACAGCATGTGTGGCGAGTAATAACTCAGTCAGAGTGCATCCAGCTGGCGCCAAGCCTGCATCTGACTGCATAAAATAAGATGCATCGAGCTTGTCTCTTGTTTCATGCAACAATGCATAAAGTTATTACTAAACTGTATGCAATCATTCATCTGACAAAGAGCTTTTTAATATTACTTTCATATCTATGTCAAAATAAAGTATAATCTTCCACTCGATCTTTCTTACTTTTAGTAATAAACTATGTGCATCCAATTCGCATTAGGATGGTCGTGATTTCAATCCCAGGCACAGCCAATTTTTCTTAAATGGCTGCTGCTAAAGAGCACCCACTCGTGTATACAAGAGGTGATTGAAGGCATCCTCCATCAATTGCCGATCAACCTGACCGCGACTTAAGTTTCCATGGTTCCCCTAGTCTCAACCAGGAGAATGCTGTGATGGATAACTAGATTATAAGTAAATATAGATAGATATATAGATGGATTGATTTATAGGTCATGGCCGTTTGGTTTAGAAGGGATTCACAATACCCTAAGCACAATGTGCTTAGTTGGGTCCAAGAAGAGCCGCAAAGTTAATTTAAGTCACTTGTGACCAGAGTCTTACAACAGGGTTCAGTCAAGGGAAAAAATCAGACCAAGTTTCATGTCATATTTGAAAGTGAACAATACATTTTAAATTATGTCTCAGAAAAATGTGGTTAAAATTTTCATGTTGGAAGAGATTTAAAAGGAAAAACGAAAGAAAAACGTGCACCAATGATATTTTCTTGGGAAAATAAAATCGAAGTACTTCACCTACTTGTATAGAATTTTATTTGTAAATTTTTAAATTTCATGTGCTTATGTGGAGTACAAAAATATATTTTTTACTCTTCTTTGCTCTTAAATTTTATTGAAGTAAAGCATATTGTTGAACACTTGTGAATATAAATATTACTATATATTTTTTTATGTAAGATTTATATTTACTTTAAAATTCAAGACAGTACTTTTATTTGACCTAGTTTATTTTTTGTCGCAACTTAAAGCTAATTTCATTACGTAACTTTAAGTATTTTCGTTTAAATAAACATTAAGGAAACTTATGAAAGTATTGCTTTATATTTTGTTTCTATGTTTATTCTCTGTGTTCATTTTACTCACAAATACTGCATGAAATAAAAAAAAAGTAAAAATTTATTTTCCTACAATTTTCATAATAGTATATAATGTGTTAATTAAATAAAATTAATATAATTTAATTAAATTTTACATTCAGTAGTTCATTAAAGTTGATTTAAAACTCCCGTAATGCTCTCTTTTCATATAATTATATTTCGTCAGAGCATTTTTTTTTTATATATATATTATCGTAAGAAAATATCGTCTCAATACAAATAAATGGAGTTTAAGTTTTCTTGTAAGGAAAAATTGTATGCAATAGGTAGAAAAATTAACATAAAAATTAATTGATTTTTATTTTTTTTTCATATTTTTAATTTTTATTAATTAAAATTAATACCGGCTTTAGGAAATTGAACTGTTTTAAGCAATATATTAAAGGCATATTTATGGCAATTTTAATCTTTATTAATAATAGATTAGTCTTGTTAATTGTTGCTTTTCTTCCATTTTTTAAGATTATAGTTTTGTACCAGCATATCCAGTCAAAAACATTCTTATCAAAAATGAAAGAATGACTGTTTGCAACTAGAAACTAGGAGAATATAATTATGTTATGCAGATTAATTGAGATAAAAAATAGTAAAAGAACAAAATAACATGTTTTTTAATGAATATAATGTAATTGGTCAGTATCATATGTGAAAGAAGTCATATATTGTTATATCCAGTGTAAATTTATTGCATGTTATCATAAATATTGAAACGCTGTATAAGCAACAATGTAAACTCTATCTGAGAGTATGCAACTTGTTGTTTATGGCAAATAATATATGTACATCACAGGGGGTTTACCTTTTATCCTTGGTCATACATTATAATATATATTACTATACATTGTTGTCACTATAGAGTATTGTTATACATTACAGTACATTGACCTCCTTATATCACATGCTGGACCTAGTAAGTCATTGATCTCTTTATAGCACGGATTATGAAGGGGGTTTTAACCTCCTGTCACTTAATGAGAGGCTTATTGCGAGACACCAGTCTAGAATAAGGAGAATGATGTAACAATGGAAAAATATGTATAACAGTACTTCTAGTGTCAACATGAACTTTACCCTTTGCTGGAGTAGTAACTCCAAGAGACAAAGAGATGCAAATCTGCAATTTTAAGGAAGGTAAAAATAACAACACGTCTATCCCAAAACTATTCCAGTTTACCACACCTCAATAAACTGCGTGATAACGCTCACAAACAGAGACAAAATTCGTGATGTCTTGACGTGTATAATGGTAATTATAATAGAATATTTGAAATTCTTTGACCGGATCATTTTGCCTTGAACTTAGGCAATTTGTTAAGCATTCCAACGGATCTAGTTGCTAGTTTGCAGGGGTATAAATATATGTTTTTTTCCCCTTATATGTATAGTGTTACTCACAAGAACATGAAGTATAAATTAATACTACAAACGGAACTTCTCAGAGACGGCGAGTGTATAGAGGACATAAAGGACCAAGAGATGGTGCTGACGTCTGAAAATTTTGCTCTTTGCATCGAGGATACGGCAATACCTAATATAGCATGGGGAGAATCACAAAAATTATCAAATTTTTAGGAAATAAATCACTTACGAAGTTGAAATATTTTTTTTTATATTTGTCCGAAAGTATTTGACAACTAATTATGGTGTTGTCATTTCTGTAAAATTATGCTATGGCTGCTGACAGAGCATTTACATGATTTTAAAATGTTAATCATATACAGCAATCCTCCCTAGACGCACGTAGTTCCAGCAGTTACTACTAGGTTCGCACTAATCGCACTAACTTTATGACGCCATTGGACGCCAATACCTTTTAGATGTCAAGCAATACATCATCTTTCCTCTACAGCTCCTAAAATCTCAATGATTTTTCACTAATTTTTAAATTGTTATTTTAATTTCAAAAACTAATGAAATAATTTACTAAACTGCATAATTCTATTTTTCATAATCATAAACAAGACAAAACAATGAAGTAACAAATTCAAATTTTATTATTTACATAGTTGTAACGAAATTTGCATTAAATTAAACAAATATTGTTATCAAGGTATGTGACTCTCATTCGTTCCTTCTTTTATAATTTGTCTATATGTTAATATTATTCATTCCATATAAAATAAAATATAGCATCGTTATGAAATGAATGAGAGAGAATATATAAAAGCTCTTACTTCTATTCGTATCTGAAGGCCATAAAGTTTGCCAAGTGTGATTTCTCATGGGGCTTATATCTGTGCTAGCGATGTTACCAGCCAGCTACAGCGTCAGAAATAGTGGAAGAAATGCATGCTGGCACTTGCCGACATGGCATGCTGCTTGCTTATTTTCTATCGTGCACAGAGAATAAAAAGGACTATTGTTCGCATGCATGCACTGCTATTATTTACGATTATAAAAAGTTTTATTTTAATAATATTATTTTGTATATATGTGAATGATTTTTATGGGCAATATAATATAAAATATTTTATGTTCTCCAAGGTAATATTTAAAATTGTGATTTTATTTTAAATAATAAAAATATTATGTATAATAAATTATACTTATTTTCTTCGATACTTTTATTTTTTTTTTGTCAATTGTTGAGCTAAAGTTTATGACTGTTACAAAGTACCTTTGAAATTTTTTAAATTGAACCATTTTGGCTTTGAACTCATGCAAACTCGTTAGAACTCGTTAGATCACCGAAGTCAGGCTACGTGGAGCGTGGTTAGTACTTGGATGGGTGACCGTTTCAAGTAAAAAATATGCTGCTCCCTTCCTGGGGTAAATAAAAAATACGCTGCTCCCTCCCTGGGGTAAATTCGTCTCGCTTTCCACCCAGTGCAGTGATGCACTTGTGTGTGGTTCCCCAGTCTTTGGACATCGCTTTGGTCCATTGAGAAAAAGTAGAGGTGTCCGTCCTGACTGAGGTTTTCCACGGTTCCCTCAGTCTCACCTCAAAAAAAAAAGGCGGATTCACATGGCGACTTTTTATCTTGCAGTAACATCCATTGACAGCCATATTTGGAGATTAAAAAAAAAAGCGTTATTAATTAACTCACTGCATAGGATTACCCAGCTTTTGCTTCAAAATCGCGTTGCATCGCTGTTGTTGCCAACTGAATCCGCCTTAAGATGTATGCTAGAAAAATATATATATATACATATATATATATATATATATATATATATATATATATATATATATATATATATATATATATGTATATATAATTTAAGAAAATACTCTTATATGCAAATATTATTATATTAAATACCATATTAATGAAAAATACAATTAGAGTAATACGCTAGAATACGAATACATTATGTGATTTTGTGTGAATCCAGACAGGAACTTATAAGCTAAGGTATTGCTACAGTATAGGTTTTAAACGTGCGCTTCCTCCGTAGGCGTTCGGATCGAGTTTCAGCCAATGAAAGTAAAGGTTGAAAATTTTCCACCAATGACAAAATACTATTCAAATACGACTGAATCCAACATTAGCTACTTTATAATTCTGGAAGACGGGTTTTAGTCTCTAAAATGTATGTGTTTTTAATTCTTTACTACTAAATTATTCGAAGAGTATATAGCAATCCTACGAGTTTAAATAAATAAAAAAACATTATTTACACAGAAAACATTTCTGACTGGCATGTTCTGTTGCTTTGTGAGTTTAAAAAATAAATATAAATATATTTTAGAAATACAAATATTATGAATATAAGCTTTTACATTTTTTGGCAAATTTTTGTATTTTTGTATATATCTTTTTAGTGAATGTTTATAAATGTTCCAGAAAACTAAAATTTAAATGTGAATTTGTGTAAATTAATATTGACAGAAATTTGAAAATTAACTGGTCTAAACAAGTTGTAAAAACTGTAAAACTCATAAAATATGTATGAAGTAAAAATTATTTATATTATTAAATCTTTCATAGGCTGAAAATACAACAGAAGAAACAGAAAACATTAGAGCGTATGGAGCAACTAGAAAGTAAATTACATCAATACTGCCATGCGTTTCAAATTTCTTCAATGCTGAGTATTCTAGATTTTAAATAAAGTGCGTAAATAAATTCAATGTCGAATTTTAATACTGTAACCTACTATTAATATAATTTCCCATTTCTTGCAGCCATTGACATCACCGAGTGCGAAGTTACAAAAATATTGATTGGCTACCTAGCAGTTAACATGTTTCAATTGATGAATGGAGCTTAATTTTCAAATTTAGTTAATCAAGAATTTTATTTAGTAAATCTTTTCACAGTTATAAAATGTCTGTTTCCCCTTATCTTTTAGTTGTAATGACGGGGTACTCTGTACTTTCAATATGATATCTTTGTTTATATGATGTGATCTATGTTTGAATTGTGCAACCTCCATGTTACAAAATAAATAAATTGCATTTGAATCTTAAATTTTGAGTCAACAGGAAAATACCGGCAGTCGATCTGATCTTATATAAGGACACATATTTGTGTTAGCAGAAACGAGTGTCACTAATATGGCATGGAAATTTAATATTGAAATTTTCTGCTAATTAGTGGATAATATAATCCTTTGTAAGGTTGGGATAGAGTCATGTTTGAGTCATAAAGCAATATACGACGTTTAATTGGTGTTAATTAAATGTCATATGTGAGCTCATCATGACATGAGACGTCGATCACAGACATTATGTGATTTTAACTCCAAGTACAACCTCCGCACAAGTATATTGTTCCCGGTCATTGACTTTTCAATGTCCAGAGCCATATACAATATATGTAAATATAATAGCTTATCTGAGAATATAAAACTAACGGTAAGTATTTTAAATGTATTATAAAATATTTACAGATATGTTCATTTTGCATCAATTTTCTATTTTTTATAGCTCAAAATAAAAAATCACAGTACTATATGCCTAGCATAAATTTTATACATTGTTGTGTGTACAATTATTCGTATTATGTATTTTTTATGCTCCTTTTCTAGTTTTGTTTTGTTGTTTTTATTATTTCCTTGCTATATCTGACAATTGATATTTTTTTCTTGAAAATGCTTCTTTTTTAAATGCAATTTATTATCTTCCGCAAATGTATGATACTATTATCCTAATAATTTTGATTTTTTATACTGCATATAATGCCTATTGTTTCCATTCCAATATATTTGTTATCAACAGCATTCAAATTTTCCGTTTTTTCCTCTGCTCGAGCTCAAAGCTCATATAGGTCAAAATATACAATATGTAACTTACAATCCTAAACTGTATTTTGTATAATAATGAATAATAATAATAAAAAAAATGTGGTGTATCGGGAGTTTTAAGTAAGATATAATACCTAACCGGTATGCAAAATTGTATCGTGTAATACAGGCTTAACATTTATTCCAGTCAGTTAACAGAAGAAAATTCCTAATTTATAGACTGACATTTGAAAGTTCCTGCCATGAAAAGAAAATTAATCCAGAAATCAATGAAAGTCTTTCTTTGTCTGATGACGTCATTGAGGTTTACAAATTCCAACCTCAATCAAAACAGGGGTATCAACTAAAAGAGAATAATTACATTTATAATGTATTTTTTTCAAGGTTTTATGATTTCTTTGGTATATATTTTGTTATGGATTCTCAAATTTTCATAACACAATAAAATCATATACATATTAAAATATTGTAATTTAATATTAAATCACAATTAAATTTACTTTTGGTGAATATTAATACAAACTAAAACATCAAAAAATATCTTTATAATAATATCATATTTCAACATTTTGTCGTATATTATAAAAAAAAATGAATATCATTAAAACAATATTAAAATAAATATAAGAGGATTAAAGATTAAATTAAAAAAAAAACTAACAATAAATAAAAAATAATATTTTCTTTGTATACTTTTTATTTAGGAAACGGAAATATTCAGTCGTTATAAAAGCAGCTTACAGTATGAAGGTTTATATGTGTGTATTATAAAGCTTTATTCAATATTGCTTGCTGGGAGGACACGATGGAGAAGAGAGGGTGGCACAAGGGAGGGAAGATGAACGGAGAAGGAGACTCTGTGTTATGATAATTGAAGCGGATGTGGCCTATGGTGCAGAGAGAGGACGATGGTATATAGTAACGTATTTCATTCTCTAGTTGCCTGGGTGCTTCATAAACAATACATGAGAGTCGAAGGACGAGTTTGCATGCTCAGCCATGCATAATAAACATTTGCTAATTGCATAATGATAACTTTACCATGTGACACTTATTATAAACAGTTGTGATTTTTTTATATAATAATAATTTACATGCTCTTCATATAATGTATGTGAATAGTAAATTTAATTGTAGAAATTAAGTTAAAAGCATTAAATGATAAAGATATAAAAAAATTATCAAACTGCGGATAAATATAATATATAGAAAGTGTGTTTAAAATGCGCATAAAATTGTACAACCTTTGGCACCAAACGTTACCAATTCTCTCTTTCTCTTGTTATATTTTTCACACAGTCCGTGCATGAAAGTAGGAAGCATTATGATAATTTTTAATTGGGTACATTTCTCACCTCCTTCTAAATTACAAATCTGAAATCCTTTTTCTTAAAGCCAAAGTCACACGTGTGTGAATTAACATTAAAAAAGAAAATAGTTCCACGAGAACAAAAAATATAGAAAAAATACTGAATTATTAAAAAAATTAGCTACTTCAGTTTTGATATTCCTAAATTATAAATTATATTTCTCATTTTTAGTACTATAGCAGTATAATATTTTGTAACAAATAAAAATGACTCGGAGGTAAAAGATAAAATTAAAGATGTAAATTGAAAGTGCGTACGAAGGTTCAAGAAATGTCTTTTGTTTTAATAACGTCTTATGTATACTAAACTTAATTAGTGGCTCTTAAAAAATATAATGTTAATGACATTGGGTTAAGATCTTTTTTATAGTACTTTATCCGGGTAATTTAAAATGAAGATGCCATTATGCTTACATATATGTATTTTTAATTAAGATTTATAATTAAGCTCATAAAAAATTGTTGTAAAGTCAATTATTTTAGTAAAAAATATATATTGTATGCATAAATCTTAGAAGAAGACATTTTTAACAAGATATTTTATGATGAAAAAAAAGAGAGATATTGAGAGAGAGAGAGAGAGAGAGAGAGAGAGAGAGAGAGAGAGAGAGAGAGAGAGAGAGAGAGAGAGAGAGAGAGAGAGAGAGAGAGAGAGAGAGAGAGAGAGAGAGAGAGAGAGAGAGAGATCGCTTAAGGCTCTCGACAATAAGGGTGTAATTTAAGAAGCACGGTGCTCCTCCCTTGAGAGTGAAACAAAACGAAAGAGAGACAAATGAGAAAGAGAGACAAATGAGTGCGATAGAATCAAAAAAGAAAAGAAAAGATAGAGAGAGTAAAGAGATAAAGAGAGAGTAGAGGCGAAAGAAAAATATACACAGAGGTTGACACCACTCACAAGAGAAAAATTTCATCTTTCATAACGCTAGTTGATACTCGACTCGTTGACTCTAGCAAAGCGCGTGTTTCAAATTTGGACACGTCTTGCCGGCTCAGTACGTGTCCCTCTTTGCTCCCTCTCCAAGCAGCCATGAGGCGTAACATCTCTTCAGGCTAATAACGCAAGCACTGTCAAATAATGCCCGAGTAAATTTGTGTAGTTACAACGTACATATTTAATATTAACTCTTACATTTTTAATGTAAGCTTTTTAGCTTCATAAAAAGTTGTTTATTTTACCTGCTATAAAAATTAGGAAATTCTATTTCGATCATAACAACATACTTAAGAGGAAATAATAATATGAGCTTATTGTGAAAAAAAGTATATTTATATTAACTCGATATGTATAAAACACCAGCAGAACATTGCAATTTTATACACTTGTATATTTTTGTCTCGGAAGAAAAGTATTATCATAAAACAATTCAGATCTCCGCCCCCACTAAAAATAATGGAAAATTTTAAAATTGCAGAAAAAATTAATTTAGGACAAGGATATATATATATATATATATATATATATATATATATATATATATATATATATACATATATATATATATATATATATATATATATATATATATATATATATATATATATATATATATATATATATATATATATATATATATATATACTCTCTTCTTAAATTAGAATTATAATTAATTTAAATTCTCTAAACTTTTGTTAAAACCATTGATTTTTATAACAATAAGTGTAGGAAATGAAATAGCTTTGTATATGGTGTATTTTGTACTTTATATTGTTATCATTTTACATTGTATAAAAATGTAGAACTAAAACAAATATCATTATACAATATAATTATTATATATATTTAACACTGGCAAAAGTTTATTGTTTTGATGTTTTTTTGGTCCTTATTTTGCTTAATATGGGTGTCATATAATGTAATACGTAACAACCATATTATGTAGAAATAAAACAAAGAAAATGTACGTAACATTTTTAACATAAATAAAAATTTAGATTTTTTAAAAATACATTATCATTTGAATTTTGAAATAAAAAAATTAAAAATAAATTATATAACAGTAATAAAATTAAAAATTTATGATCCATTAAATATATCGTATTTTTTTTTTTCAATTAGAAGCTGTAATTCTAAGAATAGTAAATAAAAATATTCAGTAATGTTACATTCTTCAATATATTTATTTTCATTAACTATAGTTCCACAAGCCTAACAAAATACATACAAATTCAGTCACGAGGGACGTTGTAGTACCCATTTTCTGAGTTTTATTTCATTCACAAGTAATTTATTTGTTTGTTTACCATCATGCACTAATTAGTATTTGTTAAAAACATTATAAATATATTAATTAGTCCATATGAAAATTCTAAATTAAATTTCTAATAGTATATATTTTTGATAAAAAAAATTGTTAGTAATAATTTATTAATTTAATAATTTATTACTATACATTTAAACCTCAATTAACCAATACTACATCCAGCTTTTAGCATCATGTTTTCTCCCCCATGACTCTAATAAACTTACCAATTTGCTTTACATATTTCTAACAAAAATGTCGTTTCTGTTATAAATTTGAAGTTTTTTATTTAATTAATGAACCATAAATTTAAATGTCTAATTCAAGAGAATTTAAGATACAATAATTAAATACCTTTATGAATTAACTTATCTAGTTTACCTGCTATATTAAATGGAATAACAAGAACCCATATTTACATAACAGTATTATAAACAAAGAGGGTGGGGAAATTCCAAGCAGGGAGAAATTCCATTTACTGAGAAGGGATGAGAGATAACAAATTCTCGTCAGCGATGATTTGTTTCAAAATAACGTGGAGGAATATTGGACGTGCGTAGCGACTTGCAGGCGTGAGGTAACGTGAACTCGGATTTCATTGAAACTTATGTGCTAACTTATCAACAAGAATTGGATTACCATATTACAGGAAATTAAAATTATTTTCAAGATGTTCAAGTTATATTTACTTTTAATAAAATTAGCTTTCAAATATCTGCCTTGCATTTTTAATTAAATAATAATAACGATCTTACTTTGTAACATTGCATTTCATTGATAATGGACAACTTACATGAAAATTATTCACTGCATTGCAGAAATGAATAAAGCACAAAATTATGCTACTCTGATTTTTTTTTTTTTTTTTTTTTTTTAGTTTGAGAAGTACTGCTAAAAAGTTATTCAAAGTTCAGGTTCGAACTCTAGCCCCCATTTAATCAGGCCCTATTCTTTTATTTAAGAAATGACACCCGCCTGTTGAAACCTTGCCTCTCTCTTTTCTTTTGATATATTTTTTATTTTATTATTATTTTTTTTTTTTAGAAATATAGTTCTCAGGCTCTAAAAGAATCTGAAAAAAAAAAAAAAAAAAAAAAAAGAATAGCATAATTTTGTTCCCTCTATGTCTGTAATTCTTGTAATGTTTTCCATTTTACTTGTCCTATTTTTTTAATCTCCATAGTATAATTATTATTTTATTAAAAATATTTATAAAAGCCTCACAAATTTGGTGAGCCGTGCTTTAATCGAACGCAAGCATAGAAGCAACCTATATAAAAATATAAATTGACATCGAACGCTTCACTAGACATCAGTCAGCTGTGGGTGGGGGTGATGTCAATTATTTATATTTAAAAGAATATCAATATTTTTGGACGCGATGTCAATTTACATTCATGCTAATTTTCATTGATAAATGAACCGCATAGATGTTTTAATTTTACCATTAAAATACTATTTGATCCTAGCTTTACTCAAATTGCCATAACAACTTATGGCTTAATTAAAAAATAGTACACTGCATGAGAAGAAAATAGACTAAAAAAGGAGTGTACGTATGCAAAAATTATGCATAAAAATCTGTAGTAGGTGCCAAGGTGTATAGAGGTTTATATACCTCTATACACCTTGGTAGGTGCGTTATGGGTATGTATGAATCGTGTTACATTTGTGGGGCAATTGGCAAAGAAACATTCGTATTTTTAATATGCAATCAACCTCCTATTTTTCTTTATTAAATTTCCAAAAGTTCATTAAAATGTTAATTAAGTTATATAAAACTGAAATACCAAGGATTCGTTGATCAGACACTAATTTAGTTTCCATCTGGACCTTAAGTTTTATTTAAGATGTGTGCAGTCTATTTTTCGTACATAGTATTGTTTTTGTGATCATTATATTAAAAAAAAAAAATGTCGAGTATAATTACAAGAAATATTTCTTATTCATTTTAAATTTTGAAATAGAAAATAAGTCTATTGGATTTATAAATTTTTATGAAACAAATTCTTCCACCTTTGATAATATATATATATATATATATATATATATATATTTCGTTTTGATATTGAAGGTTTGGTGGTGTGAAGATTGGATTTTGAGAAAATGAAGAGAAAGGGGAATTACCTATTCTCGAACGAAATGACCGATGGCGGCGCTGTCTGCAGAGTGATGACGTCACAAAATGGCGGACGTAATGCGGCTCGAAAGAAATATGGAGTATGAAAAGCAGGTTAATAATTTGATAATGTGCGATTAGAAGCTTACATAAAAACGTAAAATTTGACGCACCAGCTGTCAAATTAAATTCAGGGGCTTTACAATATTATTGGAGCCAATCGCACCCCTTTCAGCCTTTTCAGGGGTGTTTTTTTCCCCCATAGGAAATACGAAAAGTTTTTCCAATGAATATGACCGAGATGTAACAATTTGAAAATTTATAAGAATTTTATGGAGAAAACTTCATACAATAGGTAATTAATTTACACCTTTGAAATAATTAATTAATACAGATTCATTACCACACCCCCGTGGCACCATCTCTACCACGCACACCCCTGGAGTGCTACCCGGCCGCGTACCCCGTTATTCAGACCTAGCTATTAGTAATTTCCACTTTTTTTAATAAACGAGCTAAAATTATAAAACTTAATTTTCAAGGGGTTATCAACCCTCCTGAACTAAGAAATAATTTTAGATTATCACCCCGACGCACCCTTGAGTGTTAGATAACTACCCCTAAAACCCATTTTCCTTAAAAATTGTGCTAAAATTATGAAATTAATTTTCAAGGGGTAATCGACCCTCCTAAACTAGGAAATAATTTTAGATTTTCTCCCCGACGCACCTCTGAGGGTGGAGAACTACCCCTAAAATCCACTTTCCTTAAAAATTGTGCTAAAATTATGAAATTAATTTTCAAGGGGTAATCGACCTTCCTAAATTAGAAAAAAATATTATATTTTCTCCCTGACGCACCCCTGAGGGTGGAAACCTACCCCTAAAATCCACTTTCCTTAAAAATTGTGCTAAAATTATGAAATTAATTTTCAAGAGGTAATTGACCCTCCTGAACTCGGAAATAATTTTAAATTTTCTCCCCGACGCACCCCTGAGGGTGGAGACCTACCCCTAAAATCCACTTTCCTTAAAAATTGTGTTAAAATTATGAAATTAATTTTCAAGAGGTAATTGACCCTCCTGAACTCGGAAATAATTTTAAATTTTCTTCCCGACGCACCCCTGAGGGTGAAAAACTACCCCGAAAATCAATTTTCCTTAAAAAATATGCTAGAATTATGAAATTAATTTTCAAGGGGTAATAATCGACCCTACTGAAGTCGGAAATAATTTTAGATTTTCTCTCCGACGCAACCCTGAGGGTAAACGGCTACCCACCATATCCTTCTTTCTTAATAATCGAGTTGAAATTGTGAATTAAATTTTTTTCGAGATTTATCGTAATTTTTCATGGAAAAAAAAAATATATCAGACTCGCCTCTTTACTTGCAGTATGATGATGGATGTCCACCGTTATAATAATTACATGGCGTGAAGGCTCATGTTGGGGTCTGTACAATGAGGCAATGTGTGACTTTAATTAACAACTGAGGTGTGACCATCAATTCCACATAACGTCTATCACTTTCAGCTCGTCAATGGTCTCAAATCTCTTTCTGAAGCAAAAGGTTTACAAGAAGAGATTTGAGACCAATTGACGAACAGAAAGTGGAGATAAGACGTTGCATGGAATTGGTCACAACTCAGATGTTAGAGGCCATGCACCTACACACATAGCCTCGTTGAGCGGACCAACATGTGCCATCACGCCAATTAACGGTGCTGAACACATTGAGTGAAACCATCATCATACTGCAAGTGAAAAAGTGAGTCTGGGATACTTTTTCTCTGAAAAATTTCGATAAATCCCGAATAAAAATTTAATTCACAATTTCAACTCGATTATTAAGAAAGAAGGATATGGTGGGTAGCCGTTGACCCTCAGGGTTGCATCGGGGAAAAAGTCTAAACTTATTTCCGAGTTTCAGAGGGGTTAACAAACACTTGAAAATTTAATTTTTTTATTTTAGCACAATTTTTAAGGAAAATGGATTTTAGGGGTAGGTTTCCACCCTCAGATGTACGTCGGGAAGAAATTCTAAAATTATTTCCGACTTCAGTGTAGGGTCGATTACCCCTTGAAAATTAATTTCATAATTTTAGCACAATTTTTAAGGAAAATTGTTTTTCGGGGTAGTTCTCCACCCTCAGGGGTGCGTCGGGGAGAAAATCTAAAAAATTTTCCGAGTTCAGGAAGGTTGATTACCTCTTGAAAATTAATTTCATAATTTTAGCACAATTTTTATGGAAGATTGTTTTTCGGGGTAGCTCTCCACCCTCAGGGGTGCGTCGGGGAGAAAATCTAAAATTATTTCCGAGTTCAGTAGGGTCGATTGCCCCTTGTACATTAATTTCATAATTTTAGCACAATTTTAAAGAAATATTGTTTTTCGGGGTAGTTCTCCACCCTCAGGGGTGCGTCGGGGAGAAAATCTAAAATTATTTCCAAATTTTTAGGAGGGTCGATTACACCTTGAAAATTAATTTCATAATTTTATCCCAATCAGTATGAAAAATTAACAATAATTTAATATCATATGGATCGACATATACATTTTATGCATATATACCACGCGCCGCGCGCAAGACTCTATTTAAAGCAAATGACACGGTGTATGGTCACATTTATCTGTTATTTTATTTATTAAGACTAATATTTAACTTTATTATGATAATAAAAAATTTGCAAGTGGATAATATTATATAATCACGTAAATTAACTCAGGAATGGTATGTTGTTCCTATACTGTTATGAACAGCTAGCCGCATTCTAGTAGTTCACACTTTTGGCCGCTAGAGGGCTGAATTTGGTTGCGTTCGCGAATAGGAAAAGTGAAGAACTCATTCAGTTTGCCTTGATGAAATGACGCAAAGGCAGTACAAGCTATCGTCATATTGAAGGAAAGGGTTAAAGGGTTGCCGCTATACTACTAACATAGTGATGCTATACGAACTCCAGCAAATAGGGTGGTAAAATGGGATGAGCTTCTCTCTCATTTCATCCCCTGAGAGCTCACCAAATCCCCATTCCCCTCACCATATTCCGAGCACTAACATGATCCTATACCCTTTCCCAGATCCGTGGTCGCAACTGTTATGTCACGTGTGTTTATATATATAAAAAAATCATTGCGTCACTTTTCATTTGTCGAAACAATATCACAAATGTCAAATCACAATTTTACATTCCCATATTTTGTCATTACTGACTACAAGAGTAAATGTGTCTAGTAGTCTCATGATTTTATACATTCATATCACAAAGGAATATCAAAATATATAGATATGGAGTTACATACACCTCCAGAAAATAAGAAAGTTACTTTTGCTCTGTTAGTGGGTATTGTCACCTTGTTAATAGAAATTTATTGAACAAGAATAGTTTTGAGGATGTCTAGAATATTACCTCCTCCTAAATTGCAAAACTACATTGTCTCTTAAAGCTGCAGGACCAGGAATGAAATTTATGCCACGGTAACAATTGTGCTGACCTGAAGTGTACATGATGACAAAAAGCTTGTGGTAGAGAAAATCTCTTTGTAATATCGAAATTCTCAGAATTTTTTGTACAAAGAAAATTGACGGATTTTATATTATTTAATACTACCTTGTGTAGTAAACAAAGCAAAATTTATATTTTACTCTCGCATTAATTTTAATAATTTAAAAAACGTAAAAAAAGACACTGAATTCTTAATTTATGTGATGAAGAACAAAATAAAATAATACGTTTGGTTACAAATAATTGAGTATATTTTAAATACATAAAGCATATATAGACTCTATTAAGCAATACTTTATCCTATATTTATATCTTTATGTCGAATATGTCAGCCTTCTAATCTTCGGGCGCGATTTTGCCACTCTTCCGTTTATTCGTAAATACCAAGATAATACTAAAAAATCAAGACAGAAACGAATTATTAATTTGAAGCATATCGGAGTGATGATAACTTATTAAGTAAATATTACTAATTACTCTTTTAAGTTACAAAAAAGCAACAAATCTCATCCGGCCGTGCAACAAGTAAGATTGAGCTTACATAACAATTATTTGTGTATAAGTGGCTACAGTAAATGTAAAAACTATTCTGATTATGTCAGCCCTCTCACTACTTTTCTTGTTCTCATATAATTAAAAATTTAATTGATTATACCAGCATAAATTATCGATCATTAAAAAAAAAAAAAAAAAAAAATGGCATTGTCAACCTTAAATCCATATTACCACATTTCTCACCCACCAGCTCAACCAAACCCAAGTCCACTTCTGGACGTGAACTACCTCTATTTTGCCCTAACATCCTGTCTGCAACAAATTCATCTGCTTAGATGTCAGTTCGCCACACTGACACCGAATCAGTCACCCCACCCAGCACACCCCAACCCTCCCCCACCTCCCCAAGCAACAAAACAAGTATCATCAACCACACCTATCCTATCTCGTATGCGTACGAAAAGTCCCTTAGACCGTATGCAGACTCAGAATCTTCAGCCCAACTCAGATCACGTGAGATACCCAGAGCTCAAAGAATATCTAGAATTCCTTGCTGGCATCATTCCTCCCCCCAACATTCCCGAGTCAGACATCACTTGCCAAATCATAGAAAAAACAGGAAATATTTTCGACGTTCCCAGTTCCGTCGTAAAAGCTCATGCAGTCGCTGCTGACATCAAGATGAATGCAGGCATAGCCAAGAAATTTAAAAATATATACGGCAACTTGGAACACCTCAGAAACAAACAAAGATTCCCTGGTGATATCGCTACACTGCAAGTAGATGGTGAAACCATTCTGTACATAATCACCAAGTTTAAGTCCAACCATAAGTATTCCCAAAACCAAAATCAATTTTTGAAGAATTTCCTTAAAGGCCTGAATGGCCTTAAAAATCACTGCGTCAAAAATCAAATTAAAAGAATCGCAATCCCTCGTATCGGCTCAGGACTAGATGGACTCAATTGGAATTATGTCAAGAGCAAAATCGAAGCTATCTTCATCAACGTGGACATCCTTATTGAGGTCTACTCTCTGAAGCAGAGGAGAAGTCCTCGCCATATGGCGTCTTCAACAACATCCCAAGGTGACAACCAAACCCACCCCAAAACTTTCCTATCTGATCAACACACCTCCTTATCATCAAACGATGGTCTCATGCACCCTCCTCAAATCTCCCCTCCAAATTCCCAATTCCCTAAACCTTCTGCCCCTCCTCCTTCCCCCAAAACTCCACCCACTACTCTCCCCAATCCCTCTGCCCCACCCCCCTCCTTATCCCCCCCCACAATGGCCCACCTCACCCCCCAAATTGTCCATCAACCCTCATCTCCCCCTAAGTCCCATCCTCCCGTGCTCACCCGTCTCTGCACTTCGCAGACAACCACCCCCATTCGCCCCTCATGTGTCACAAATACAAATAGTCCCCATCCAATGCCATCAGGCCCTCCCCGCCTCATCAAGGCTCCCTACTACTACAGGCTCAACATGCTCTCTGAAAGTTCCAAGTCCCCCTCCAGCTCTCTTCAGCATTTCCACTACCCCTCTACCCCCCATCTCCCCAAAGTTAACAACCCGCCTCAACATATAATCAGCTCGCCCAATCCGAGCCCGCATTTTCGCGCAACCCTCTCTGCTCCACCCCGTCCAAAGTTGACGAGGTGGTAGTCTCAAACTCACCACTAAGGCTAAATATTCTCTTATGGAATGTGGAAGGCCTGAAAAAGCTAATACCTTTAATCTCAGACAATATTCTTGAGAACCGAGATATTATTGTATTCACAGAGACCTTCTTACTTGAATCACTTGACATAAATGGCTACTACTCCTTCCACAACCTTGCTTTCAAATGGCAGAGAGGGAGACCGTTTGGAGGCATCTCATGCTTCATAAACCCAAAACATGGTCCAATTTTAAATTTCTTAAAACTTAAAGATTTTATCATCATCAAAACTAAATTTTTTACAGTCATTGCCATGTACCTTAATCCATATTTTACAGTTCTCGAACTAATGGAGGTAGTACTATATGCAATAAGCCTCACAGAAAATGATGCTAATGTAATTTTCACGGGCGATTTTAACTGTAGAATTGACCTTTCAAATGTCCCGAAACATCTACGAAACAAGACAGATATTCTATTAGACATTTTAAATTCAAATGGCTACTTACTCTCTAATAGCCCCCTAGAAAAAACTTTTGTAAACGCAAATGGTTCAAGTACAATCGACCTGCTTTTTTATAAACCTAAAAATTTTATATTAATAAAACATGTCATTATTTCTGAGACAAACTCGTCACTGTTAAAGAGTCATCTACCCGGTGAAATTATTTTAAAATTTACCCCTAGCAATCCTCCCAATAAAAAACTTTTTTACAGATCAAATTATTCAAACAAAATTGATATTAGAAATTATAATGACCAAATTTATACTTATGGTGATACCATAATTACTCATATCAATAATAAAGATGTAAATAGTCTAAATACTTTAATTACTAATGTCATTCTACATTCTACTATTGCAAAGAAAAATAATAAAAGAGTATCTAAACCCTGGTTTAATAGCGAATGTTATCTATCAAGGCAAGATCTTCTATCAAAATTTCATGCCAGCAAATTATATTTATTCAAAAACCCAAATTTGCATGAGCAATTTATTCAGGCAAGAAGCTGTTATAAGGCTTTATTGAAGCAGAAAGAATTAGAATTTAAAATTAAATCGGAAGATAAAATGATTAAAGACGCAGAGCTAGAACCATACACATATCTTAGGAAAGATAGACCACCAACTAAGTCATGCCCAATTAACATAGACAAATGGGAAAACCATTTTACAAATATCTTAAATACAAATAAATTACAATCCGACCAAACTCTCAATCTTTTATCATTAACAAGAGACTATAATTGTAACTTAAATTATATTCCTCTTAATGAATTTGAAGTCTATAATTGTATGCAAAGCCTAAAAAACAATAAAGCTTCGGGCCCAGATTTTATTACGAATGAACATTTGAAGCTAGTAAGCAAGTCGTTAACCCCAACAATCACCAATATGTTTAACCTCTGTATTGAAACGGCTACAATTCCGGAATTGTGGCGGATCGCCTACCTAATGGTATTATACAAAGGGAAGGGTAACATTATGTCACCCGACTCATACAGAGGTATTATCCATGGTGATACCATGTACAAACTCTTCTCGAGATTAATTGCAAACAGGCTTTTTGATTCCACCCACTATCTTATTCCAAAAGAGCAATACGGCTTTATGCCAGGACGTTCCACAATACAAGCTGTATCCACAGTATATAATCAAATTAAACTAGCATTGGAGAAGCCAAAGGGTCATTTATATATTGCTTTTGTAGACTTCAGAAAAGCTTTTGATTCGGTCAATAGGAATTTGCTCATTGAAAAGCTGAAGTCATTTAAAGTAATTCCTTCTGAAATTTTGAATATCTTAGCTGTTATTCTAAATATCAATTATGTATGTGTTCAAGATCGCTTATCATGTTCTAGTAATATTATTCAATCTAACGGAGTTTTGCAAGGAGACCCGAGCAGCTCTCTTCTTTTCAATCTTTTTACTGCAGATATAACTGAGATTACAAAAGATATAAACTGTGAAAATGAAAATGATCAAGTCGTACTAAATTTATATGCAGATGATCTTGCTATTATTTCAAAGAGCAAAGTCAAGCTACAAAAAGCGCTAAATAATCTATCCATCTGGGCCAAAACAAATGGTCTAGAAATTAACACAGAGAAAACCAAGTTTGTTAAGTTTAGAAGAGGCGGACCGTTATGCAAAAACGATGAAATTTATTGTGACGGTCAAAAGATTGAATTTCTAAATTCATTTAAATATCTTGGCATAATACTTCAAATGACAGGGCTTTCTTTTTCTAAACATATAACAGAAAGATGTAAGAACGCTATCACTGTTATGTACACTATCTCAGGGCTGTCTGGTCTATCCGTCAAAACAGGGCTCAAACTATTCAATTTAAAAGTCGCCCCTGTGGCTACTTATGGTATTGAAATTGTATGGCCTCATTTATCTGTATCCGATTTTGATAAATTAGAATCAGTAAAAGCTATGTTTGTTAAAAGATTACTGTGTCTGTCAAAATTTACCGAAACTAGACTGGCCTATAAACTGATAGATTCCAATTATTTTATTACAGAAATCAAAGAAATGTTTAAACTTCCAACGACAGATCAATATTCCAATTTTATAGCTGTCAGGAATCAAAAAGCTCAGGATATTAATCCTGAGTTTTACAGCACTGATGCTATGACATGTAAATATTGGTGTCTGCCCCAATTGGATAGATCCAATGTTAGAAATGTTTTAACTCGCCAGGCTGTTCACGGCTTCCACTATCTAATTTGTAAATCTTCTGGTTATCATAAAGCTGAACAATCTTGTGTATGTAAATTATGTAATGAATATTGTAGCCAATATCATTTAAATATCTGTAAATCTAGAATTAAGTCTATTAGCGATTATGCCAGGGGAGATTTCATATAGTCTATAGATTTTGAATAGCAATGAAGCAATAAGTTTTTTTTTTTTATTCTATCTATTTTCTATGTCATATTTTGTCTTATATATATGTGATTATATATATGATATATTATTATTATGATGTAACAGGCTGTTAGTATCATCTGTTATTTTATTTTATATTGTTTTATTATCATTTTCTATTGTTCTATTATTCTGTAACTATTATATATGTTTTGTATGTATGTTTTATGTGTTCTATTGTAATGTTTTTCTATAATGTATGTTTCTAGTGCTGTTAATATGTACACTTTCTGTGTTTAATAAAAGACTAATAATTAAGCAATACAATTTTGCATAAAATTTTTAATTACAGAAACATGAAAACAAATGGATTTGAAGTAAAAAAAAAGCTGCTATATTTAAAAAAAAAACAGTATCTTTTAATACCGGCATTAAATTGATATAATTTGGAAGTACCTAGTAAAGTGCTAAGGGCACGATAAGTCAGTAGTGTCAGTACTCACAGTTTCTGTTTTTTTTTTTTTTTTTTTTTTTTTAAATTTAGCCTAAAATATTTTCCACTTGATAAAATAGGCAGGGTACTTTTCTTTGTCGTTAAATTAGGTTAATGAGCTTTTTTTAAGCAGGTATACATATTAAAATAATATACATTATAATACATAAAATATTCTAATTATAATATAAATTTTACCAGTGCTTTTGTTCTTGCATTATTATTATTATTTACAATGAGCTCAAGAGATGATGAGAAGAGATGAGTAAGCAAATATAAAAGATACGAATGAAATAAAGTAAACAAAATAACAAAAAAGTCTCTGTATACTTTATGCAATGTTGAACTTTTATTATTATCATTATTATGAAAATGCGAGACCAAAATAATATTTATTTGTATTTTAATAATAATAAGTATAATAACTACAATAACATATGAGGAAAGAGAGAAAGAGAGAAAAGATGAGAGAGAGAGAGAGAAAGAGAGAGAAAGAGATCGAGAGAGAGAGACAAAAAAAGAAGAGGGAAGAGGAGAGGAAGTGAAATAAGTTTGACAACAACCTTTCTTATTTAACTTAAAAAAAATATATTAACTGTTTTAATACAATTGTTGCTATAGACTTCACGGGTCCTTCATTTTCTTCTCAGCTGTGTGCTCTGTTAAAACATCAGATCTGCTCCTCGAGTTTAAAACGATTGCAGTCATTGGTTGGAAATCTGCAACGTCTTTCATCATTGGTCAACACACGAGCAAAACACTTCACGGAAACAGCCGATGAAGCCTCGGTAAAAGCGAGCAGCTCCCATACAAGTGCGGTTTGCTGTGGAACTCAACAATGCTCGAACTTTCAAGTCGCGCTCACCAGACTGGATGAAATCTAGGACGAAGTGTCGTCAACTGAAACGAAAAACGAACACGGTGATAGTAAAAACCTTGACAGTTAATGAAGGTTTCTAGCTCTTTAATTTTTTGTTGTGTTTGTCAAGTATGTCAAATAATATCAATTTTATTTCAATTATTTTTATAAAACTTATCGTTAAATTTTGTGTTCTTGATGGAATTTTATTATAATATAATAATATAATGCTACTATGCAATAAAGTGTTCTATTTCTATGATTATACCGTTGTAACGTAATATGTTAGATTCGTTAACTGCAATATTTTTAAACAATAATCATATTTATAAACTAATTATTTTCAATATATATTATATTTCTTTTAGCAATGGGAAGCTGTGACCTGCCGATTTGGTCGCCATATTCTAACTGGAGGATATTCGTATGTTGAAGATCAGCGGATTTTGACACTATTGCGCAACGTTTCTGCGCAGTTTTCCCGCTCCAAAATCAGAATACAAGTACCGCGAAATTTTTTAGAGTCTCTTTACTTAAACCGAGCTGATGGGGTTGCAAATAATATTTTAATAGTGACAAATGTAAAAGGTTAGTGACAATATGTGATTTTAAATTCGGAAACAGAACTTACATGTGTTTTAAGAATTAACAATTTGCGATCGAAAAATTGCTCCGTATAGGATCTTACGAGCACCCAGTCTTTTCTTGTAAGTAAATGGTAGCCTGACAAAGGTTGCATGACGTCATCATCACAGCTTCCCATTAAAATTAGCAAAAAAAGTGCAATTATATTATATATCGTATAAGGTGCAAAATTATTAAAATTTCCAATACATTTAAAAATCAATAGTAGGTAATGTTGTTTTTATTTGTAAATATTGATGATTGATTGAATTCTTTAGCTACGGCTGTATTTAACGTCTATAAAATATGACACAATATTTGGCTAACTCAGACAAAACATTAGCAACGGAAATCGATGCTGCATGAGATCCATTACGTAGTTCAGACTTATATTTTATCTAATTTAGAATAGCTTTTAAAACTAAAGAAACTAAAAGCATGCAATATTTACTTCTTTTTTTTTAAATTTTTAAATAAAAAATGTATTGAGATGAGAGAGAGAGAGAGAGAGAGAGAGAGAGAGAGAGAGAGAGAGAGAGAGAGAGAGAGAGAGAGAGAGAGAGAGAGAGAGAGCGACGTTATTCGTAGATAACACGTACTCTCTTGTTTTCTCCCACGGCAGTTGTCGGGACTCTCAGTTTTGTCGGGATATCCCGACAGCGTTTTCGCTTATTTCTGATTCTCCGTATGGAGAAGTACATAAAAAACATTATTTTAGTCAATTAAAATTTTTCCCAGTAATATACGATTAAAGTCGTTGAGAAAACGCTAATTTCGAAATCCAGGTGGCAGCACAGTCTCTCCCTCTCCCTCGTGTTTGTTTTTTTTCCCCGCAGGGGGCGCTGTGTTCGAACTTTTGTCGGGATACTCTCTCTCGCTATGACGTCATTAATATATACCCTGCTGACATTAGATGTATTAAGCATATTGACGGGACTTCTCGGACTTAGAGTGAAAATATTGAAAGGGAGAGCATATATTCCATAAAGTTACTGCCAGGACTTTAACCCTTCTGAAATTAATTCGTGGTAGAGTTCTTAATGGGATGCGAACTTATATCGGGATACTCTCTCTCGCTATGACGTAATTAATATATACCTTTATGACAAAATATATTGTAAGCCTATTGAGAGGACTTCTTGGACTTAGAGTGTAAATATTGAAAGGGAGAGCATATACTCCTTACAGTTATTAACGGGCATTTTACCCTTTAGAAAATAATTCTTGATAAATTTCTTTACGGGATGTTTCCAATAAAATAAAAACGGGATACCTTTTTTGTTTAATTACGTCATAATTGCTCACTCAACTGAAAAATATAGGGAGCAGTTTCACAGAACTTCCCCGGAATGTATGATCTCTCATACATGTAAACGGGATACTTTATAAAATCTGTCCAAAGAGAAAGGTGGCAAGCATCAGCGTCAAAACTTACGGTTTACGAGCTTCCTTGTGCTCAATTCCTCACACGATCTTCAATAACAAGTACACTCTGAGTTCATGAATTGATTTTATAATAACATACTTAGTTTTTAGTAGGAAAATATTGTAGATTTTGAAATATATTGAAGCTCTGACACAAAACGTAACACAATGTGGCGTCACCATTTTCTTTACCAGCATTTTCCCACAATGCATTGAGGCAACGTCGGGGAGGTAAACCTGATTATCGGTAAAGGTTTCACGCAAGCATTGCCCGGCTGAATGAATTTGAGGGTTCGCAAGGCGTACTAAATGGCAAGGAGGTTGACCGGATTTAAGGTCCGCATAATCTGAAAATGACGTCACAAACTGCTTCGCAGCGTTAAAGGCGGGATGAGAAAAAAATACTTCACCCTCGAATAATTTCTGTGAGCAGATACACGGGATGCAGACTTCAAATATTTTAAGTTCTTCATTGGAGACCGACCTTCTGTTGATGCCGGCGATCACACGTGGATCTCCCTATGTCTTCAATTTTTCACCGCACTCCGCAACTTTTTTAAAGTTCCCTTTTGGAGTCCGACCATCTGTTCACACCGGCGATTGCCTTGGCTCCTTCCGGTACATGATTTTTATTTTCAATCCGTCTTCTCTGTGCGATGTACGACTGCTTGTCGATACCGGCAATCGCACTGGCATCTCCCGGTGTCAGCATCCTTAATCGCATTACATCAGCCGCTCACACGAAAGGGTGAGCAGGAATAGTGATATTCAATCTGCACACATTGTCGGGATCTAAGACTTTGAAGAAATTTCGACGAAAATAAATTCAGCGTTTAAAAAATCCCGCCACTTGTGAAATGTTTGCCGAAGGGTAAAAGAGGGATGTGAGCGTGAGATAACCCTCAAGAATTCTCCCAGAAGGGAAATTCATGCACGAAGCATTGTAGGGATAGAGACTTTGAAGAAAAATAGAAAAGGTGTCTCGCAGTTATTGACCGGCTGAGAAAATTCGGGGGTTACGCAGGGTATACTACCTGACGATTAGTTTGACAGGATTGTCAAAAAAACTTTTGTGTTACGTTTCAATGTCCACGTACGGTTATAGTCAGTTGACCTCGACTTTTTCTCAAAGTAAAATAATGCCAGTTCGAACGACTCCAGGCACTGCATATGACGTCACAAACTGCTTCGCAGCACTATAGGTGGGATATGAGAAAAAATTAGTTCGCCCTCGAATAAATTCTCTGAGCAGATACACGGGATTCGGACTTCAAATATTTTAAGTGCTTCTTTGGAGACCGACTGTCTGTCGATGCGGGCGATCACACGTGGACACATCGCATTTAAAGAAGCACTATTATCTAGATATTATCTTAAAAATATCTCTAACGTGCTGTATGGGAGATGTATACAGTTCAATAATCGTTGCATTTAGTTAATATATGACATCGGTTTACGTATGCATACAAAAGGCAAAAACTTTCGTTGCAGCCTACCCATTGGAAAATTTGACGTCCCACTCACAGTCCCAGAGACGTCATTATTATTCAAGTATACTATTTAGTACAAGACTTTAACTTAAATTACCAAAATATTGTACAGTATCAATAAAATACGAAAACACCACAAAAAGCTATTATATATATATAAAAAAAAAAAATATTTTATACCATGTTTTTTCATATCCGGGCACTAATCTTTTCATAACGTTTATCTTTTTCACTCTCTCATCTAAAAAATATGGCTGGACCCTGAGGAGAGAGAAGATTTGAGGTCCCGAATATAGACACAAACAACTTAAGTGTTCGCTCTTTTCCATATCCCGACACTAATCTTTTCATTATTTTTTTTTTATTCTCTCTCATGTAAAAAATATGGCTGGACCCTGAGGAGAGAGAAGATTTGGGGTCCCGAAAATAGACACAAACAACTTAAGTGTTCGCTCTTTTCCATATCCCGACACTAATCTTTTCATTATTTTTTTTTTATGCTCTCTCATGTAATAAATATGGCTGGACCCTGAGGAGAGAGAAGATTTGAGGTCCCGAAAATAGACACAAACAACTTAAGTGTTCGCTTTTTTCCGTATCCTGACACTAATCTTTTCATTATTTTTTCTTTATTCTCTCTCATGTAAAAAATATGGCTGGACTCTGAGGAGAGGGAAGATTTGGGATCCCGAAAATAGACACAAACAACTTATATGTGTTCGCTCTTTTCCATATCCCGACCCTAATCTTTCATAACCTTTATCTTTTTTTTTATTCTCTCTCATGTAAAAAATATGGTTGGACCCTGAGGAGAGAGAAGATTTGAGGTCCCGAAAATAGACACAAGTAACTTAAGTGTTCGCTCTTTTCCATATCCCGACACTAATCTTTTCATAACCTTTACCTTTTTTTTTATTCTCTCTCATGTAAAAAATATGGCTGGACGTTGAGGAGAGAGAAGATTTGGGGTCCCGAAAATAGACACAAACAACTTATATGTGTTCGCTCTTTTTCATATCCCGACACTAATCTTTTCATAACCTTTATCTTTTTTTTTTATTCTCTTTCATGTAAAAAATTTGGCTGGACCCTGAGGAGAGAGAAGATTTGAGGTCCCGAATATAGACACAAACAACTTAAGTGTTCGCTCTTTTCCATATCCCGACACTATTCTTTTCATTATTTTTTTTTTATTCTCTCTCATGTAAAAAATATGGCTGGACCCTGAGGAGAGAGAAGATTTGGGGTCCCGAAAATAGACACAAACAACTTAAGTGTTCGCTCTTTTCCATATCCCGACACTAATCTTTTCATTATTTTTTTTTTATGCTCTCTCATGTAATAAATATGGCTGGACCCTGAGGAGAGAGAAGATTTGAGGTCCCGAAAATAGACACAAACAACTTAAGTGTTCGCTCTTTTCCATATCCCGACCCTAATCTTTCATAACCTTTATCTTTTTTTTTATTCTCTCTCATGTAAAAAATATGGCTGGACCCTGAGGAGAGAGAAGATTTGAGGTCCCGAAAATAGACACAAACAACTTATATGTGTTCGCTCTTTTCCATATCCCGACACTAATCTTTTCATAACCTTTATCTTTTTTTTTATTCTCTCATGTAAAAAATATGGCTGGACCCTGAGGAGAGAGACGATTTGAGGTCCCGAAAATAGACACAAATAACTTATATGTGTTCGCTCTTTTCCATATCCCGACCCTAATCTTTCATAACCTTTATCTTTTTTTTTATTCTCTCTCATGTAAAAAATATGGTTGGACCCTGAGGAGAGAGAAGATTTGAGGTCCCGAAAATAGACACAAGTAACTTAAGTGTTCGCTCTTTTCCATATCCCGACACTAATCTTTTCATAACCTTTACCTTTTTTTTTATTCTCTCTCATGTAAAAAATATGGCTGGACGTTGAGGAGAGGGAAGATTTGGGGTCCCGAAAATAGACACAAATAACTTATGTGTTCGCTCTTTTCCATATCCCGACACTAATCTTTTCATTATCTTTATCTTTTTTTTTATTCTCTCTCATGTAAAAAATATGACTGGTCCCTGGGGAGAGAGAAGATTTGAGGTCCCGAAAATAGACACAAACAACTTAAGTGTTCGCTCTTTTCCATATCCTGACACTAATCTTTTCATTATTATTTTTTATTCTATCTCATGTAAAAAATATGGCTGGACGTTGAGGAGAGAGAAGATTTGGGGTCCCGAAAATAGACACAAACAACTTATATGTGTTCGCTCTTTTCCATATCCCGACACTAATCTTTTCATAACCTTTATCTTTTTTACTATTCTCTCTCATGTAAAAAATATGGCTGGTCCCTGAGGAGAGAGAAGATTTGAGGTCCCGAAAATAGACACAAACAACTTATGTGTTCGCTCTTTTCCATATCCCGACACTAATCTTTTCATTATCATTATCTTTTTTTTTATTCTCTCTCATGTAAAAAATATGGCTGGTCCCTGAGGAGAGAGAAGATTTGAGGTCCCGAAAATAGACACAAACAACTTAAGTGTTCGCTCTTTTCCATATCCTGACACTAATCTTTTCATTATTTTTTTTTATTGTATCTCATGTAAAAAATATGGCTGGACGTTGAGGAGAGAGAAGATTTGGGGTCCCGAAAATAGACACAAACAACTTATATGTGTTCGCTCTTTTCCATATCCCGACACTAATCTTTTCATAACCTTTATCTTTTTTTTTATTCTCTCTCATGTAAAAAATTTGGCTGGACCCTGAGGAGAGAGAAGATTTGAGGTCCCGAAAATAGACACAAACAACTTAAGTGTTCGCTCTTTTCCATATCCTGACACTAATCTTTTCATTATTTTTTTTTATTGTATCTCATGTAAAAAATATGGCTGGACGTTGAGGAGAGAGAAGATTTGGGGTCCCGAAAATAGACACAAACAACTTATATGTGTTCGCTCTTTTCCATATCCCGACACTAATCTTTTCATAACCTTTATCTTTTTTTTTATTCTCTCTCATGTAAAAAATTTGGCTGGACCCTGAGGAGAGAGAAGATTTGAGGTCCCGAAAATAGACACAAACAACTTAAGTGTTCGCTCTTTTCCGTATCCTGACAATAATCTTTTCATTATTTTTTCTTTATTCTCTCTCATGTAAAAAATATGGCTGGACTCTGAGGAGAGGGAAGATTTGGGATCCCGAAAATAGACACAAACAACTTATATGTGTTCGCTCTTTTCCATATCCCGACCCTTATCTTTCATAACCTTTATCTTTTTTTTTATTCTCTCTCATGTAAAAAATATGGTTGGACCCTGAGGAGAGAGAAGATTTGAGGTCCCGAAAATAGACACAAGTAACTTAAGTGTTCGCTCTTTTCCATATCCCGACACTAATCTTTTCATAACCTTTATCTTTTTTTTTTATTCTCTCTCATGTAAAAAATATGGCTGGACGTTGAGGAGAGAGAAGATTTGGGGTCCCGAAAATAGACACAAACAACTTATATGTGTTCGCTCTTTTTCATATCCCGACACTAATCTTTTCATAACCTTTATCTTTTTTTTTTATTCTCTTTCATGTAAAAAATTTGGCTGGACCCTGAGGAGAGAGAAGATTTGAGGTCCCGAATATAGACACAAACAACTTAAGTGTTCGCTCTTTTCCATATCCCGACACTAATCTTTTCATTATTTTTTTTTTATTCTCTCTCATGTAAAAAATATGGCTGGACCCTGAGAAGAGAGAAGATTTGGGGTCCCGAAAATAGACACAAACAACTTAAGTGTTCGCTCTTTTCCATATCCCGACACTAATCTTTTCATTATTTTTTTTTTATGCTCTCTCATGTAATAAATATGGCTGGACCCTGAGGAGAGAGAAGATTTGAGGTCCCGAAAATAGACACAAACAACTTAAGTGTTCGCTCTTTTCCATATCCCGACCCTAATCTTTCATAACCTTTATCTTTTTTTTTATTCTCTCTCATGTAAAAAATATGGCTGGACCCTGAGGAGAGAGAAGATTTGAGGTCCCGAAAATAGACACAAACAACTTATATGTGTTCGCTCTTTTCCATATCCCGACACTAATCTTTTCATAACCTTTATCTTTTTTTTTATTCTCTCATGTAAAAAATATGGCTGGACCCTGAGGAGAGAGACGATTTGAGGTCCCGAAAATAGACACAAATAACTTATATGTGTTTGCTCTTTTCCATATCCCGACCCTAATCTTTCATAACCTTTATCTTTTTTTTTATTCTCTCTCATGTAAAAAATATGGCTGGACGTTGAGGAGAGAGAAGATTTGGGGTCCCGAAAATAGACACAAACAACTTATATGTGTTCGCTCTTTTTCATATCCCGACACTAATCTTTTCATAACCTTTATCTTTTTTTTTTATTCTCTTTCATGTAAAAAATTTGGCTGGACCCTGAGGAGAGAGAAGATTTGAGGTCCCGAAAATAGACAGAAACAACTTTAGTGTTCGCTCTTTTCCATATCCTGACACTAATCTTTTCATTATTTTTTTTTTATTCTCTCTCATGTAAAAAATATGGCTGGACTCTGAGGAGAGGGAAGATTTGGGGTCCCGAAAATAGACACAAATAACTTATGTGTTCGCTCTTTTCCATATCCCGACACTAATCTTTTCATTATCTTTATCTTTTTTTTTTATTCTCTCTCATGTAAAAAATATGACTGGTCCCTGAGGAGAGAGAAGATTTGAGGTCCCGAAAATAGACACAAACAACTTAAGTGTTCGCTCTTTTCCATATCCTGACACTAATCTTTTCATTATTATTTTTTATTCTATCTCATGTAAAAAATATGGCTGGACGTTGAGGAGAGAGAAGATTTGGGGTCCCGAAAATAGACACAAACAACTTATATGTGTTCGCTCTTTTCCATATCCCGACACTAATCTTTTCATAACCTTTATCTTTTTTACTATTCTCTCTCATGTAAAAAATATGGCTGGTCCCTGAGGAGAGAGAAGATTTGAGGTCCCGAAAATAGACACAAACAACTTATGTGTTCGCTCTTTTCCATATCCCGACACTAATCTTTTCATTATCATTATCTTTTTTGTTATTCTCTCTCATGTAAAAAATATGGCTGGTCCCTGAGGAGAGAGAAGATTTGAGGTCCCGAAAATAGACACAAACAACTTAAGTGTTCGCTCTTTTCCATATCCTGACACTAATCTTTTCATTATTTTTTTTTATTGTATCTCATGTAAAAAATATGGCTGGACGTTGAGGAGAGAGAAGATTTGGGGTCCCGAAAATAGACACAAACAACTTATATGTGTTCGCTCTTTTCCATATCCCGACACTAATCTTTTCATAACCTTTATCTTTTTTTTTATTCTCTGTCATGTAAAAAATTTGGCTGGACCCTGAGGAGAGAGAAGATTTGAGGTCCCGAAAATAGACACAAACAATTTAAGTGTTCGCTCTTTTCCATATCCTGACACTAACCTTTTCATTATATTTTTTTTTTAATTCTCTCTCATGTAAAAAATATGGCTGGACCCTGAGGAGAGGGAAGATTTGGGGTCCCGAAAATAGACACAAGCATTTTAAGTGTTCGCTCACTTAAAATATTTGAAGCCCGCATCCCGTGTATTTACTCTCAGAAATTATTCGAGGGTGAATCATTTTTTTCTCATCCCGCCTATAGTGCTGCGAAGCAGTTTGTGACGTCATTTGAGGTGCCTGGAGTCGTTCGAGCTGGCATTATTTTACTTTGAGAAAAAATCCAGGTCCACTGACTGTAACCGTACGTAGACATTGAAATCGAACATAGAATAGTTCTTTTGACAATCCTGTCAAACTATTCGTCAGATAATATACCCTGCGTAACCCTGAATTTTCTCAGCCGGGCAACAACTGCGAGAAACCTTTTCTATTTTTCTTTAGAGTCTTTATCCCTACAATGCTTCGTGCATGAATTTCTCTTCTGGGAGAATTCTTGAGGGTTATCTCACGCTCACATCCCTATTTTACATTTCGGCAAACATTTCACAAGTGGCGGGATTTTTTAAACGCTGAATTTATTTTCGTCGAAATTTCTTCAAAGTCTTAGATCCCGACAATGTGTGCAGATTGAATATCACTATTCATGCTCACCCTTTCGTGTGAGTGGCTGATGTAATGCGATTAAGGATGCTGACACCGGGAGATGCCAGTGCGACTGCCGGTATCGACAAGCAGTCGTACATCGCACAGAGAAGACGGATTGAAAATAAAAATCATGTACCGGAAGGAGCCAAGACAATTGCCGGTGTGAACAGATGGTCGGACTCCAAAATGGAACTTTAAAAAAGTTGCGGAGGGCAGTGAAAAATTGAAGACATAGGGAGATCCACGTGTGATCGCCGGCATCAACAGAGGATCGGTCTCCAATGCAGAACTTAAAATATTTGAAGTCTGCATCCCGTGTATCTGCTCACAGAAATTATTCGAGGGTGAAGTATTTTTTTCTCATCCCGCCTTTAACGCTGCGAATCAGTTTGTGACGTCATTTTCAGAGTATGTGGACCTTAAATTCCGGTCAAGCTCCTTGCCATTTAGTACGCCTTGCGAACCCTTAAATTCTTTCAGCCGAGCAATGCTTGCGTGAAACCTTTACCGATAATCAGGTTTACCTCCCCGACGTTGCCTCAATGCATTGTGGGAATATGCTGGTAAAGAAAATGGTGACACCACATTGTATTACGTTTTGTGTCAGAGCTTCAATATATTTGAAAATCTACAATATTTTCCTACTAAAAACTAAGTGTGTTATTATAAAATCAATTCATGGACTCACAGTGTACTTGTTATTGAAGATTGTGTGAGGAATTGAGCACAAGGAAGCTCGTAAACCGTGAGTTTTAAAGCTGTTTGCCACCTTTTTCTTTGGACAGATGTTATAACCTATCCCGTTTATATGTATGTGAGATCATAGTTTCGAGGGGAATGCAATGGAAGCAAGTACTGTGAAACTGCTCCCTTCGTTTTTTCAGTAGGGTGAGCAATTATGATGTCAATAAACAAAAAAGGGAATCCCGTGTTTATTCTTTTGGAATCATCCTGTAAAGAAATCTATGACAAAATAGTTTCTGAAGTGTACAAGTCCTGGCAATAATTATGCGTAATAATTGCTCTACCTTTCAATGTTTTCATTCTAAGTGGAAAAATTCCCTCCAATATGCTTAATAAATCTTATCTTATGAGGGCTAGCCTGAAATAACAGGAATCTGTAAGGACCCTATATATGCCCATTGCTTAATTTTGACTAGAAGTAACTATCTCGGACGTCAGTGAGTAGTTATATCTTGACAATATGCTCAGTAATTGAAGAGTTAAGATGTCGGACTTAATAAAAACGAAATTTCTTTTAAATCCCGCTTATATGCACGTGAAATGTTATATTGAAGAGGAAACTATCTGTGACGTCATTACTGACAGCTTCATTAAGTCACACAAAGGTCCCGACAATGATGAGGGTAACGTCAGTGTGACCACGTGACATATCACGTGATATCCCGATAATCCCCATTTTTGGAAGGGTTAAAGTGTCAGTTGTGACGTCACTTCCCCCTTCCCGACAACATCAAATCCCGTCAGTATGCTTCCCACAAACAAAACTTTGACCTCCAATATCTCGGAAACTACAGGTACGAAAATTACAAATAATTTTGTGGGTTCGTTTGCCCCCCTAATGAAGCAATTAAGCTCAATTAGATTCAATTTGGACATGGTCAATTTTATTGACTGACAATAATACTCTCATCCTGCGCCTGGTTATCTACGAAAACGGGTACTAGAGAGAGAGAGAGAGAGAGAGAGAGAGAGAGAGAGAGAGAGAGAGAGAGAGAGAGAGAGAGAGAGAGAGAGCATTAAGCAACAGCTCAACATAAAATGAAGAAGCAAATTTTGTCATTAATCTTTCTTGAGACTACTCTTCTAGTTTACTAGCAAAATCTTGAGCTTGCTTGCTTCTCGTCGTAAGGGGCTAGCTCTCGCACCTCCAAGACGACACACACTGCAGCGCACCATTAATCATGCAATAGCTAAGGGAACGTGAGAGCAGCCGGCATCCAAGATTAAACACCACCAAGGTAACACAAACTTCAAGCTAAATTTTTATATCAAAAGTTTCAAAACATTGATTTTCATTTGGTGAATTTTTTGTGTGTTTTAAAGTAGCTTGTTCATGGTTATTGAATACATATATATATTGTTTTTATTTCCTTAATTATTTGTTTGTTGATAATTAATAGTTTGTTTTCTATTTAGTTTATTTTTCTCTAGTGTGTATTTAAGGGTAATTGACTTTTTTCCACGGTGTTTAAATATCCTGCCTCTGGCTTGTTAAACCAATACGTAAAATAAATAATTATAATGCTGTATTTTTTTAAACAAATTTTCTATTTAATTTTTTAAAATATAAAATTTGATATAAAATCTGTATACCTGTCCAAAAGTGTAGCTGTATGAATTAAAGAAATGTTGAGATAGTGATATGTACTAATGTGAAACATATTCTTCTACACAGGTTATAAAAAAAAATGCTGTATAATATGACCGACTCTATTTTATTGCATGATATAAGATATGCTGCAGCATTGCCAAATTTTACGTACAGTTGCAAGCAGTTGACTTGAAAAGATTTATTTGGCGCTTTCGGTACAAAGTATACAGATGGCGACAGCGGCGATGCGACGCGATTTTGACGTAAAAGCTGTGAAATCCTATGCGGCGGCGAATTCACCAAGAATCGCGTTAATTACGATTCTTTTTTTCTTTTAATCGCCAAATATGGTCGCCAATGGATGTTATAGCAAGTGCGCATTATTCACGTCGCATGATAAAAATCACCATGTGAATCCGCCTTTAGGAACATATTGAAATCAGGATGCATGTGATTTAACCTGAAGATGTTGTTCCACCTGTGTCTCTACGGTACCTGGCAGGTATGTTGGTGTGGCTCACATCGCGTTGTTCAAACAGCTAGCTAACATTACTTTCCACACAATTCATCGTATACAACGACGGACAGCTAGCAATCCATACCTCTCACGATAAGCCAGAAAAGCTGTATATAACTCCATGTAACGTCCAAGGGAATTTTATCATAAATATTAATAGGTTTCTAAACTTTCAGATACAAAAATAAACTTAAATTTTAATCAATAATTTAATTATAAACTATAATAAATGTATGTTAATTTAGGAGTTCTTTTATTTTTTTAACAAAATAGTAATTTAAACTTAATTAATAAAAAGTTATAAATCCTAATTTATCTAAAAATTATTTTAATGAAATTTATTATTTTCTTTTATAAAGTCTCCTATTAATTGGTTCGTAAAATGAAAGCTTAAAACTACAAATGTCAATCCTTTCATAATTATTATTATAACTTTTTTTCTCTCATTAAAAAAAAATAATAACAATAAATGTTAAGTTTGGTTCAAATGTTTTTTCCGCATGAAAAGTTTATGATACTACTCAAATTAATTTGCAGATCACTCTGGAATTGAAGGTATTTTTGTCAGTGGCGTCTCAGACTTTATTTCAATTGTTAACTTCTTGCAAAGAAGAGTGACCAAAAGGTCAGAAACGGCTACTTGAAGGATATCTTTTACTTTTTCTGTATCCTCGTATTGGATAGCGTTGTTCGCTTTTTCGTTATTTTAAGACCAGCAGCACAGGAGAATCTCTCTGGAGGCAAAAGTTTGAAACTTCCGGAGGATTTGGGCCGGAACTCTGTGCTTTCAGTGTTTATTTTTCGGTTTAATAAATTTACATTCAAGGCGTGAGATTTTGCATATCCTATTTTTAAATAGTAAAGAGAGATATATTAAATAGCAGAAAAATTTACTTACTTCACTTTAAAAAGTAGTAGTGTTTTTAATTTATTTGCTTTTACCACTTAAAAATTGAATTTCCCTGGCAATATGTCAAAATATCATGTCTGTTGTACGTAAGAATGCATAGTAAGATGATAATAAATTACATATATATATATATATATATATATATATATATATATATATATATATATATATATATATATATATATATATATATATATATATATATATATATATATATATATATATATATATATATATATATATATATATATATATATATATATATATATAGACTTTATATTAAATTCTTTGGTTAAAAAAAAATGACTACAATTTTTTTTTTGTTTCCTTTCATTTTCAATGAAACTTGCAACTGAAGTGCTGTAATAATGGAGGTCCATTGTGCCACGTTGCTTCTATTTTCAGTTCCAGTAATCCCATACTCTCTTGTGGGTGCTCCACAACCAACGGGCGAGCTAACTCAATAGAAAGGTTTGCAACATTGGGATGACCTCTGGTGACCTTTATTCGTGACGTCTACTAGCGAGCCAGACGTGACATGTCAACACAATGTAGTTTAAGTAACATTTAATTAAATTTTATTTATACAATATGTCATATTCATGTGTACACCTCGGGATATTCGGTAAGTTATGAAAGAGCACGTACCTCATCGTAGTATCAATTTGTGATAGTCATGCTAATTTAATTCTTAACGCATCAATTTAAAATATGTTTTGTATCTATGATGCAGGAAGGGAAATAGTTTTGGCTATAATTATAGTGGATGTAATCATTACGTCCTCAAAATTGTCCGAGTATAATTATTACAATACATGTTTATAATTACTTTATATATAAAAAATATAGCATGTAATATATATACAGTATGTGTATATGAGACCACCAGACACAGAAGCAGTAGAACTTTTGCTATAAAGGTCACATTCAACGTTTAGATATAATAAAATAAACCTTACAGTTGTCTGGTTGTTTGTCTAGTGTTCATATTTAAGTATAATTTTGATAAGTTAGGTTACCCTATAGTGTATATTAATAATTATTAAAACAATAAAATTATTAACAACAATATAGAACATGTTGCATTTGTTTAGTAACAAATATTTACTTTATTATAACAATATAAAATTATATAAATATTGTTATTCTGCATGGAAAGGTTCTACTAGATGAAATAATAACATTTGTTATTCATTAATATTTCTTTTTTTATTTATAGCTAAGTTTAAATAATTTTTAATTTATTTAAATAAAATAGCAGTGCATTAAAAATGCATTTATATAAAGCATTTGAATTGAAATAAATAATAATGCAATTGTAAATAAATATTTTATTTTAAAATGTGCATAATTTTTATTACAGTTTACTAGTTTCAGTTAAAAAAAAAGTATACAGTACACATAATATTAAAAGTTAATAAATAATTATTCTGTTCTATTTACTGTACAATCTTGGTCAAAGAAGTTGACAAACAATTATTTATTATATTACATCTATTTTGTAAATAAAAATATAAGTAGAGATTAGAGATTTGATCAAAATAAAATATTATTTTTGTTTTTTTAAGTAAACCAATATACTAAGAAACGATTCAATTTTTTTCTATATCATTTTTTAAACATTCTATGAATTTCTTTGATGTTATCCATATGTTTATCTATTGTACAAAATTGTACAAACGAATATAAAATATATTTACATTTTGTATGAAAATATAATATATATATTAAAGTATAATATATATTTATATATTTTTTTAATATGTATTATATATAGGACGCAGGTCTGCTTGCATTTTGCTTTTGAGAAGATAGCTGATTTAGACCCCAGGGAATTGACTAACATTTATTGCAAACATCTTGGTGTTTACACGCGCATGCTTGGGATGGAAGTTCCTTATAAGTATGCAACCCGTCGTCCTGCAATGAAAATAAAGTTGCATAAAATACTGGCGCTCTCGTAATTTAATTTTGAGAAACTTTCTGATGCAACTTTTATAATCAAAATAATAAATACATTTTATTTTCATTAAAATTTAATCACAGAACATGTGTTTCTTATTGAAGAATTATATTTAGAATAAAATGAATATACTATTACTATGGAAAAATAAACGTAAATAAGATAACTTCAATAATTGATTTAAAATGTGATTTGTTTTTATATAATATTATGGTTTTGAATATAAAGTGTAATTTTTTTTTTTTGCTTCGTTCATATTTCCTTTAGATATTGCAATGAGAAACTTCTATAATGAAAACAGCCTTCTTTGTAAGAAAAAAACAAACAAACAAAAAGTCAATGCTCTACTAAAGAATAATGTAAAAATATTTTTTATTATTTCAATCTTGAAAGTGTAAAAAATATTTTTATTATCACCACCAAATAATCATTTAAATATAAAGTAACATTTTTTAATTAAGCATGAAAAGAAAACAAAATATGTGTGTGATGCAAAAAGCTTTTTTCACTATTTCAAACAATGTCAAACATATATATAAATTATAAAAGTATCAGGTTTTATGAAAAAAAAAAAAAAAAAAAAAGAATACAATCCTGTAACATATTTAACAATCTTGCATACATATATATACAAATATCTAAAAACATCATATATATAGTTTTCATTTTTTAGCATTGTGTTTATTTTTTTAAAAACGTGTATCTTCTATATGCCAACAACAGGCATCTTTCCAAAAATTATTCATTTTTGCAAGTAACGCTGTTACTAATAATATTGCCGATATTTTTTTGTTTTTATTTCAAGAGTTTCATGTAATATTTAATATCTCATACTGGGTCACGTGGTTCAACCACATTGGCTACAAGCCAGCAGGTGTCAGATTCTATTAAGTATGAATTTTACCTTACTCAATACAATAACCTTTGTTCAAAGTTCAATGTGCTATTTATGTACATACGAGCTGATATTTCTGCCTAGTTTTATTATTTAACCCTGAGGTTAGGCAATATGTTCAGCACCAAATAGGCAAGCTTACAATTTAGTACATCAGCACGAGGCATTGACTGCCTATTCTATATTTTGGAGACTTGGAGCTAAGCAAGTTGAATAATTTCAAGGTAAAATGATATAAAAGTAAATTTTATTTCATCTTGTAATTATTATACTAAATTTACAAATTTATATGTAATATGGGTTGTATTTATATTTTTACTCATCAATTTTTTATATTTTTCTTAACAATATATAGCCTTAAGGATGAATATCAATTAATCAGGGTTCTCGGAAACTACCTCCTTAGTTTTAATGAACCTTATAATGAACTTTGAGATGGCTTTATATTTTTGTAGTAGATTTGTCTCATCAGTTTTGTGAAAATTGAGGTGGAAGTTTAAAAATAGAGCATGCAGTGCGGAAACCGGAAATGGTCGAGCTGTTATGAGAAAATCTCCCCCTTGAAATTGCCTAAACCATAATAAGCGACAAAGCTTAAGAACATTCTCGATTCTTTTTAAATTAAATTTATATCATTCGATTCCGTGTGACAGAAATTTTGGATATCACTTTATGACTGAATGTAACAGACATTAATTATTAATTAATAATTAATATTACAAAAGTGATCTTTAAAAAAGACTAACTCATTTTATCAAAATAGAACATTTTTTTTTATAATGAATCCAAGTTTATCGTTTTATACAATTCTGGCAAATCCCATACACAAGCGACCACATGTTAATTTTTATGATAAATGAATAGTTAATTTTAGCAGAACAAGATATTATTATCTTTTGGTACTTTTAAAATAATTAAAATTAATAATTAAATTAAAAGATATTTTAAATTAAATACTTAAGTACTAAATTTATGTAAAATTAATAATAAATTATTTGTTGTTGCATTATTAAAACATAAAAATATATCATATTTTATTTCTCTCTGGAATGAACTTCGTCACATAATTTTATATTTTAGCAGTATTCTTTACTTTATTGGTGTTACAGCATGAAAAAGTGTTGTGTATATTTGTATTATATTACGGTTCGCCCACACGCACACATAAAGTATATAAAAGGAAGCTGCTAAATTGTTAAACTTGGTGAATTTATACTGTGAGATTTTCGCTGCCCTAAAATATTTCTTACATAATAATATAAGCTGCATTGTAAAATAAAGTTAATAATGGATATCAATCAAGTCATTTTACAACTCTAGAATGCATTTCGGTTTTGAAAATAAAAAAAGAGGGATGAATAACATGATAAAATACTCTATGAATATAAATTATTTAATCTTTTCGAAGAAGCCATGGTAAAACTTTTTAACATCACTCAATATTGTCCATATAATTTTATGTATTAAATATATTACTATGTTCATGAATGAATGAATAATAATAATAAACGAAAGAACGAACGAACGAAAGCACATCGCGAAGTAGAAAAAATCTGAATAATTATTTTGATGCTCAAAACCATGTTAAAAATGCTGATCAGTAGACTCCTAGCTGCTTTGTGTCCACCATTTTCACATTTTTTTATATCCTCTTCTAATAATTTCATGTAATACAACAAACCATTTCGCAATGTTTGTAATAAACCATTGTTTTAATGTCTTACCAATGAAATCTTTTTCATTGTTAAACGTGAGCCAATTAGTGTTTGACTTCGCCTACTATAAGAGCGCAGAATGTAATGGCAGTGTTGGCGCTAGTTGTCCACAATAATTTCATAGTTAATTTTTATTTCCCATAAGGTAAAACAGACAGACTTTTGTAAACCATGGTTTGGTTTGTTACAAACATTGCGAGTAGAAGACTTTGTTCAACATAATGTAATCAGAGTTACAATTTTATCAATATAATGGCACAACAAATAGTGTAAATAAGTGTAATAAAAAAGTAAGTGTTTAGTTAATGAAAGTAGTAATAATTAATAAAGATTGATTTTTTTCAAAATTTATTTATAAACATATATTATATGTAATATAAACGCATAATGATATGAATGAATTAGTTATCATCTACCTGATAGCAAACACCAATGTTATTTTGTTTTAAATTTCCAAGTAAATAAAAAAATAATTATATAAAAATTTCATTGTAAAATAAAGTAAATATATATAATGGATATATCAATCAAGCCATGTTACAACTCTAAAATTCAATAACTTTTTAATTAATTTTTTATTGAGTACTGTAATAAATCGAAAGTTCTTTTTTATTTAATAATTATACTTTTTTATAAAATAAATTAGCTTTTGCTTTATGAAAAAACAAACAATATTATACCAACGATTTAACAATTTGTTTCTATTGCCTTACAATTAAAGGCTCATTGATAATTAAATAATTTATTGATTTTTATTTTGTTTAGAAAATTATGATTTAAAAAAAAAACTGTTTTCAGCGTAAAAATAAAAATATTTCACCATGTCACAACAAATTTTATTATTATTAAGTAAACAAAAAACAGTACGTATATGCAGGAGCCAGTATTTTACAAATTTGCAAGTGATGTGAAATTTGGAGATGGAACAACTAATTGTATAATAAACATTATATACATATGGAATAACTAATAAAAAAAGTACAATGTAGGATTCCATTACCTGTTCGTGCAAAATATAAGCTGATCAACTTGTCACAACTCCAGGTAATTAATAATTAGCGCAAAACAGAAACTTATTCAAGAATATAGCTTAAAACACCCATAACAAAAATTTTGCAACTGGGGAAAATGCAATGTGCCTTATGACTTTTCTATGATCATTTTGATTTGAAATAAATTTCTATGTTAATGTACTTTTTGCAATGATAAACAATATAGTTTAATTATATAGGAGGGTCCAAATCCATGCATTTCCAGAAGATATATTAAGTTCGCAACGAAATAATCATAATATATTTACAATCATTACGTAAGAACGAACTACTTGTCATTCACATCACAATATATGTTGAACTTACATAACCCATAAAGACAGAAGAAATGTTTGCGCATATCTCATACATGACGAGCGAGTGTCGCAATATTTGTGGGCGCGGGTTGCGGAGGTGTCAGGAGTAATCCCAACATTTGAAACACAGCTCTACTTCAGCACTCAGTAAAATTTGTGAGCTTATATTTAGGTATCTTTACATGAAAACAAAAAGTTTTATCATCAAATAAACATAGTTCATACAAGAAAAAATATTATCCAACATGGTGGACTCAAGAGTTTTCACCAAAAAAACTTCCGCATGAAAAACTATTTCCATGTTATAAGCAAAGTCTTCTGCTCGTTGTTAGTAAGCAAAGAATTGTTGTGTAATGTCTGTCGCGTGAAAGGAAAAACATGGGACGGTTGTTGATTTATATGTTAACTTATGGAAAATAGCCGTTAATTATGAAGTTGAAACGGTTGCCTAGCGCCAACAATGCCATTACGTTCTCTGCTCTGGTGGCAAAATTAGGCACTACGTCGTCCCATGTTTGGCAATGAAAAAGGCTTCATGCGACAGACATTATAAACAATGGTTTGTTACAACCATTGCGAGTAGAAGACTTTGGTTAAAAGATAGGATCACGTGGAAAAAAAAACTAGGAACCTAGGGACCAATTAGAACGCAGCATTTGGAATTCTTGAGCGTAGCTTAAGATTTATAGAACGTTGGGGTTATAGTTATTCTCTTTAAAACTATTGCCCTGAAAGTGTCTATGAAGTTTGTTCGTTTTCGTGGTCCATGTAAACTTTTCTTTGCTTATATTTTATTTCCATGCCAGCATCACAAAATCCTTACGCTAGAAAGCATAAAACTTGTGGCGTTACAGTAAAAAAAAAAATTGTTCCTCTCAGCACCATATTACAGTGTGTTTTTTTTATTGAAGATTGAGTGCGACTTTCAACGCTTTGTGTTACTGCAGTAATTTTTATCATTTATTATTCTTATGTGTAGAAATATGCTAATAATACTAATTTCTCATAGGAATTTTCAAGCATCAAATGGAAGGGAGAAATTTATTCTTTTTGTGTATGTCAGTAATAAAAAAAAAAGAGCAGTGAAAATACTGTCTTCAGTTGGTGGAAAAAAACATAATACAACATAGGGAGATTAATCTTAATGACTCGTAACTTTTGATGTAGGCATTGGTACTTTTAAATAATAATCATAAAATTCGCAGGGGACTTTGATTTTTTCCTTGTCATTCTTCAATTGGGTACACTACTTGCTAATTAATCACTAAGTCTACTAACAAGAACATTTCAAAATCCTAACTTATAGGTGAGGTAACACGCCCAATGTTAAAAATATTTTCACACACGAAAATCATGAAACATACCTTAAAATGTTCTTCTCTACTTCTCCAGTCCGTAGTTTAAATATCAGATGTATAAATTCGATTTAGTTTTCGAGTCATGAATTTTTAACGTTGACTAATTTGACATGGAGAAATGGAGCTGCCGTGCCATGTTAAATTAGTCAACTTCAAAAATTCAAAACTCAAAAACTAGATATACCTGATATTTTAGCTACTGATAGGGTATGTAGAAGAGAACATTTTAAGATATGTTTCATAATTTGTATGTGTGAGAATTTTTTAACATTGAGCGTGTTACCTTGTACCCTTAAGCATTTCACCGGCTCAACTGGAACAGGATGATCATGGCATGTCCTTGCAATAAATCCTTGCATTTAACTGTGACTGAGGGAAACGTGAAAACATCAAACAGGATAGACGGTGCAGCTTTTGTCAATGATTAGCTGGAAGTGCATTAGTCCAAATCCAGAGAAACTACATATTGGAAAAGCGCATGCAATGACTTATTTCTGGGTGGAAGAAGATTGATTTATTAAAGAACCGTTATACACATGTGCCCCTACACACCACGTCTTTGTGTTATTAAGAAGTGACTGCATGGGAAGTTTGAAGTTATATTATGGAAATCAAATTTAGTTTTAAAAATAATACGAAGAAATATAATTCGTCGCCTCAGAATGCAAATCACGTAACTACAAAAAAATTTGATGCAGTTTTAAACCTTATTTTACTAGAACATAAGGGTCAAAGTCCCATCAATTTTTTTTGTAGTTACGTGATTTGCATTCTGAGGCGACGAATTGTTAATTAGAAATTATTAATTACTTGCTTAATTAATTAGGTAATAAGAATTTTTTAAAATATAATTAATGACAACGTTAAAAGTAGCAAAAATATTGAAAGTAAACAAATAAAGAAATAACATACAAATTTTAATTAAAAAAAAAGCAAAAATAAATAACTCTTAGAACATAAAATAAATATTGAAAATAATATCTAAAAATAAAACATGAAAAATCAAATTGAAATATATTTTGTTTACAAAGCGCTTTATTTTAAATTTTTTAACCAACATGCTGTATTTTAAAGCCACTCACATATTTCATTAATTATTGATAATGAAATTACAATGATGTGTGCATGGAAGGGGCGGGAGTTGCAACAGATGTGATCTCGCAAACATATGTGCAGTCCTACATCATTCTCGTGTTAACTAACTGAAAGTAATAACTATGCACCCAACGGATTGTGCTAATGTAACAATCATACAGCATTTTACTGCCGCACTTAACAATCGTATCACAAAATACTTTGCATGCAGTTTTATTATTTACACTTACTTGTCAGTATTATGACTTTAATAATTGATTATTGTTTAATGAATGTTTTTTATTATATTTTTTTTTTGTGATTATAATGGAAGCTTTAATATTGCAAATAATATTTTTAATAATGTAAATGTAGGTAAAATTTTATTTAAATTTTTTTCTAATAATATTTTAATTTTCTGTATTTTATTATGAATTATTAGAAATAAACTCCCAATGCATATTTTATAAATATTGTATTATCAATCCACATTATTACTTTTTCATACATGATTTATCAATTTTGAACCTCATGGAAAATTAGAACTTTTTATTGTTATATTTTTATGTAATTTTATATTCATTAAAATTGCTTTAACTGCATATAAGCTTTTTGAAACTTGTTTTATCCAAAAATCGGTCAATATATTTAATTAGTTTTTTTATCATTATATTCACGATGGAGTTATCCAACTTTCTCACTAACAACATTTAGAGTCATTGATTTAAAATGGCCTAAACGTGGTTAGTGAGAAACCTGGGTAACTGTCTTCGCGTGAAACGCACCCTTAAAATTACGAGCATATAGGAGAGAATGCATTTTATAAGGTAAATATTTAGATAGTTGCGAAGCTACACAGAAAAAGTAAGACTTCGTGTTTTGAGATGATAATGTTTGAATTAATTTTAACACGAATATTTTATTAAAGTTGTTATTATTAACGAACTAGTATATGATTAAAATTAACGAATCTTTAAAAAAAAAAATGATTTCTATATTTTTTTTAAAACTGTGACATTTTTATTATATATAGAGAAGGGAAGAGACAGTACAAGTTACAAGTCAAGGGACTAGATGGATCACTTTTTAACAAAAGAAACAAAGATATCAAGCTGCTGAAACTAAAATCTCGACTAACTTTTTCCTACTGACTTGATTTTTGACTTTTATAAATTTAAACCGAGATTTTTAAATAAAACACAATACTTTTTTATTTTAATGTTTTTCTTGTATTATAATTAATACATTCTTGTTCATTGCGTAATTTTTTTGTGACGTAGCTATTTCTGACATCTTGATATTATTTGTTCACTTTGTGGCATGTATGGGCATCCATTTTCCTTTTCTAGCTGCCAATTGAGTTATTTTGTTCCCTCCAAAACATGTAATTTTTAACCCAAATAATTTTTTTTTTTTTTTTTTTTAAATCAAACTAAATTAAAGAAAAAGTCACGCAGTAACTTTAAGATTAGTTTCACTTCTTACTAAAAGGCAAAAATTTGACCTAAACTGTTGGTTTTATCACACCCTTGAAACCCGATTGAATTGGTACCCAGAATGGCAGATTTAAACGACAATCGTTACTGGTCTAATGCACTTGGGTCTAGTCTTTTAACCACTGCAATGACGTGTATTTTATTGCCGAGATAAAATGTGGGTGGACTTATAACTGTTAATTAGATTAATTTAGATGGTAATGAATTTTCATGCTCATTGCGTAGATAACGCCGCAAGTTACTGAAAATTATAAAACCTTCGTTATGATGTGCTGAGTAGCGAGATTAATATCATCTTGATGAAATTTATTCCTTCGTCCCAAGTTATAAAAATAAATTTTATAGCCTGCAATAAAAAATTATAAATAATTTTAATATGCATTTTATTTTTTAATTAAATTTAACTTTAAAAATTTATGTATTTTTCAAATTACATTTTCCCCTCCCACCCTTAATATTAAATATATATGAATTGTAATTTATTCTTGTTTAATAGTATTGCAAATTGTAAGCGTATCAAAATTATTTTTAATAATTTTTTTGTGTCATGAAGGAATTCTTTCTTTAAAATGACTTTTGATCTATAATTTATGTGTCATGTGACTTAAAAAAAATCAAACATGTTAATTTTAAAATATATTACTCGTAGCTATATCATTTCAATAAAATGATAATATGTAAATTAGAATAATCTTTACAACTTCCTGAATAAATTATCCCTAGTAGGACCAACACGCGTAAGTTGATATTGTAGATTTAAATTTTCGAAAAAATAAGCATTTTTTTTTATAAAAAACAACAACATAAAAACTTGTAATTTTTTATAACAAAAAAAATTGAGATTTTCTTTTTATTATTTCAGATAAAAAAAAAAACTATAAAATATGAGAAGTTTATAAAAAATTCATAAGTTTCATCAAAAGATAAACAATGTACAAAATGCTTGAAGGCACATTGAAGAACACGGTAGAAAAGGTGAGATATTGAACAAAACAGAGTACTTTTTATGTTTAAAGTTGAATAAATACATAAATTTTTATATGTTAATAAAGCGTTAAAAAAATTGTTTATAAATTCGTGACAACTTACTTTTCTTTAGAGAATTGCTTTAAAAACCTAGGGGAGTAGCCTCCTGATGATTGCCCACAAATTTCAAAGCTGCTGTTAAATGATTGACCCCCAATTCAGTAAGGGGTAATTAAAATTCCGATTGAAGTGTACTTTTTAATTTTATCATAATCAATTTTCAGATTCCTTAAAAATTTCATTTTTGATTCATTTGGAATGGACAACATACAAGAAAAAAATTATTGCAGAAATGAATAAAGGGTACCAAATTATGCTACTCTGATTTTTTTCAGATTTTTTTGAGACCCGGAACTATTTTTAAATAATTGTTGAAAGTTCTGTAATGTAAGTTGGCACCCCTGAATCCTTAATAAAAAGGATAGTGCCTGGACGCCTATTAACGCCTCCAGGGGGCGTGGTCGCACTCTTTCAATAATTATTTAAAAATAGTTCTGGGTCTCCAAAAAATCTGAAAAATTCAGAGTAGCATAATTTCGTACTCTCTATTCATTTCTGTAATAAAAAAAATCATGTATGTTGTCCATTGTCAACATTCTCAGCATAATAAAAGGTAACACTCGTCGCCTTAGAATTTTATTATATATAATGAAAATAGTTATAAAAAAGGCTGCAAACATAAATTTTACAAGGAGACGAGTATACCTAGAAATGAGAGAAAATACGGTCTTATCAAAAAATTAATTTTAATACTCTGCATGCATTGCTATCTCACTCTTTGAGAGTTTTAACTAAACCAGCCAAGAAAAAGTATAGGAAAAGTAAATTTTTAATGGTTTTCTTATTAAGAAAGTTGCATTTATCTGAACGTAATTTTCTGTACTTATTGAGTTGAAACATACGTCAAAGGCAGCTATATTATTATTTAACTACCACACTCGAGAACAGTGTTTAATGTCGACCTATATAGCACCACTACGTCACTACATTGGGGCCAGCCACACTATTTACTAGTACAGCAATGAACACAAAAAAAAAAAAAGAAAAAAAAAAAGAAAAAAAAAAAAGAAAAAAAAAAGAAAGAAAGAAACAAAAAACTCTCATCTCCTTTTGAATTACGATATAGTAAATATGCATATTCGTATATTTTATGAAACATTATCTTGATATTGTATGTAGAAGCATTAGCTCTTTTGTTGTAAAAGTCTTTGTAAAAACTACATTATCTAAAAAGTTTTTAGAATATATTTATTATATATATACCTCTATGTCTATGCTTTTGTTATAATATATAGAAAGAAAATGTAATATAATATAAATACAAAGCATGTAAGGTATAAATTTTTGCATTTTAATGATATTTTTAATGTTTTATATGGAAATTACCAATATTATGTTATTAAATTATACTAATAAAATATTAATGTTTATAAAAGCTTAGATATTGATAAAAAAAGTATTGTTTTTCACTTAATGATTTACATAAATTATTTATATAAGAACCTGACTCACATTACATTTTTATGTTTATATAGTGTAGTAAAAAATATACTAAAATGACAGTCCTATTATATTTTTTTAAATAGAATAAATTTTGAATTTTAATGATGATATATTATTTCTACCTTCTAATGTAGTTAAATGATAACATTATCAGAAAGTAACAAAACTGGAATATGTTCCTAGCGTGTTTTATATTATATAGTCGTCTTAAAATACATTTTATTATTGAGTTATCACCGGATTTTAACGTCCACTAGCTAGCACGTCATGTGTCACTTTGACGTTTCAATGTTGTCCTTTTTTACTGCAGCAATAACATAAAATTCACTCCAAGCATTTGCTACATTAAAGTTTTACATAATAAAATATTGATCAATATTCATGATTGATAATAAATATTTAAAAAAAATCCTGCAAAAAGAATGTGTCAGGTGAATTGTCAATCTAGTAAAAATAATAACAATCTACATGTCACTTTGGTTCAATTAAAAAATTACATTTCTAAAAAAAATATATAATGGGCGCGATTCACGAAGCAGTTAGCCCCAGGTTTCTAACCACGTTTAGCTTAACTACGTTTAACTAGGTGGTTTAACACGTAAAAAAGGTATAGTTAAATTTGGTTAAGCTAAACATGGTTAGAAAGCTGGCTAACTGCTTCGTGAATCGCACCCATTATTTATTTATACAGATATTAGATATAGTCTATAATGTTTATTATATTTTATTAAATATGTTTATTATATTTTTTGGTACAGTTTTAAAATAAAGAAATTTATGCTGATGATAGCCGGAATTGCATTATATAAGCATATAAAAATCTTTAAAATCTGTGTCTGGAATAATTTAATTGTATGAAAAATATCATAGATTAATATACCCTAGACGCAAATTTAGCAGTTTAAATGTTGAAAATTGAAAAATAAAAATTGTCATATGGCCTTCTAAGATTTGAATGATTTATAAATAATAACTCACTGTTCTCACTATACTTTTTTATATTTATGATTTTCTGTTCATCAAAGACAATTGTAATTTAAAAATAACAAAAAAATCTCATAAAAAGTATATATATATATTTCATAGTATGTGCCATGGGGAGAAAAAAAAAATCATACAAAATTTATTCCACATATTGAATATTGTGTTTCTTATGTTTGACGTTGCTCTGATATATTGTATCAAGACGAGATCGAATACATCCGAGAGTAAAAAAAAAAAAAACAAAAAAAAAACAAACAAACAATAAGTTGGTTTGACGTAAACATATTTACGGTACGTTGTGTGGTGGAGTCTTTGTGAAAAACACGTCGTGAGTGGTGACGTCCAATTTTGCAGAACGTAATAATATTTACAACGTCCTAGGCTCATGATATATTCTTAGAATATGCAATTTATTTTATCGTTAATTAACCTGCATAGCGTACAAGATTAATTTTAAAATTTATTTTAAATGTTACTTTACATATTATGCTAATGGTGTAAGCATTCACGAGGGATGGTCTGTGATTACAGCTAAGGCCGCGCGCAACACCGAGACAAACTTGATTAACTTTGCCAGAGAAAGAGAGAGAGAGAGAGAGAGAGAGAGAGAGAGAGAGAGAGAGAGAGAGAGAGAGAGAGAGAGAGAGAGAGAGAGAGAGAGAGAGAGAGAGAGAGAGAGAGAGAGAGAGAGAGAGAGAAGGAAAAAAGTATTGCTATATAACAAACTCGTACGAATAATGAGCGGTCATGACCTGATTCAAAATTCTCATCATTTGATACATTAGCTATACAGAAAACCATCATGAAAATCTGTAGCAGGAAGCCCTGCAGACCTTAAAATGTATACCTAATATATACCTACCAAATGTAAGGCACTTTTCCGTGTCTAATCATATATAGACCTGAATTACAACCTGTGACCTTTTTCATGTGAGGCTGGAGCAAATATCCAACAATGCTCGTTTATTAAAAAAAAATCTGTAAATTCGAAAAAATGGACAACCAGCATGACTTTTTTATTGCAGAAATGAATAGAGTGTGCCAAATTATGATGCTCTGATTTTTTTAAACTATTAAAAAAAAAAATGAAAGGGCGGTCACGCCCATTGGAGGCATAAATAGGCGCTTAGGCTCTATCCTTTTTATTAAGGATCCAGGGGGGCCAACAGAACTTGCAGAACTTTCAATAATTGTTAAAAAAAAATAGTTCCGGGACTCAAACAAATCTGAAAAAATTCATGATATGAATCATAATTTCATGTTTGCAACAAAAAAATTGTTATGCACATTGTCCATTCATGCAATTAAGTATTGTCAGTGAGAAACTTAGTTATTTGCCTTCGTGAATCGTGAACAGCGGCAGAAAGAAGTAAGCAAGAGTCTTCTATTTATTTACAATAATTGCTTAAGAAATTTTAATTAATTAACTTGACATATAAAAGGGAGGTTTATATTTATTTGTGCTCAATAAACACCCAGAGTGAAATGATTTTTAATAAATGTTAAGTACGCTCATTTTCCTGGTTTTATACTTGAATAGTAATATAATCAATAGAAAATGTTATTTGGTTAGTAGAAATAAACTTAAAATTGCTTCATTTTCTATTCCAATTAATTTTTACGTGATGCAAATTAACTTTAAAAGCAAAAAAAAAAAAAATGTTAAATTTGTATTTTTATTACCTTAAATCGTGATTTCAAGTACCATCTTTTATTTATTATTTAATTATCAACAATAAAATGTTTACAATGTAGTGACGCAGTGAAAAAATTGAGTTACTTAATAAAACAGAAATATTGAACTTTCAAATCAACATAACGTTTTTCCATGGTGCAGCAAAATGAGTGTGAATTATTCCATTAACAAGTCAGCAAGTCATTAACAGGGCATTTTATTTTTTCCAGTCGTTTACCTCATTTTCCTCACCATCCCCACAACTTTTGCCCCTCCACCCTCCCTTACCCGCGGCACGAGGGATGGTCTGATTGCAACTCAGGCCGCGCAACACCGAGGCAAACTTGATTAACTTCGCCAGAGAGAGAAAGCAAAACTCAAGAAACCATAATATATAATAAAAATACGAGAACTAAGACTAAGTAAGTCATAAACACAAGGAAGTGAGAAAAATTATTTACTTTTCACGACATAAGCGATGATGGTAATAATTTAAAAATGCAATTATAAAACATGATTGTATAATTATTTTGTACTAAATGTGTAGTTAACTAACTTAAAATGTAATTTATTTGAACATTTTATAATTAAAAGCTTGTACATTATTACATTTTTATAATCAAATTTAAATTGCAATTCTTTATTAACTCACTTAATAATGAATATCAGTCAACATTAAATAATAACTATAATCAAATAATTATTATAGTAATTGAAATTTGTCTATTGTTAACCTATATTACAGTTGTATTTATTTATATTTAAATTACAGAGTTGTTAAATTTAATTTAAATAAAGTTATCAATCACTTATTTCAGTAAAGATAATTCTAATTCTCCGTGGTTTCTTTCCATACTTGGCTTCATACTTCCCACGTCTCTACAACTCTTTGTCGAATGGTTTAAAATTTCCACTGCCTGCTGATGTTTTTCCTTCGTAAAGTTGTTCTTTTTAAAATGTTATAGTTACATTTTGCTGTGTATGATTTTATTTTAGTTTATTGTATGATATTTGACGACGTAGCTGCTTCTGATCAACGTTTGGCGGTTGTTCACTTTGTGTATGGATATATTTGCCTTTTTCAGCCAACACCAATTGGCTTATTTTGCTTTTTGTTCCTTCCCAAATATAAACAATAAACAATTATTTAAAAAAAAATCAACGTGAATGATATATACGTAAAAAATACAGAGATCATTTGCTTCTTATTAATTAAGTGGTATATTTAACTTTTTTTGGCCATTCATATAATTATACTGCATGTATATTTTAGTTAATATTTACATTAATAATAAAAAAATCACAGAAAAAAATGTAACTACGTTACGACCTACGTCGTAATCTAAATTATGTATAACAATACTTTAATAACAATAATAATTAGCCATGTAATGAGACCACATTTTTATATCAGTGAGAAATATAAGTTTGAAACTACTATGACAATCTGTTGCAGTTAATCTAAAATTCACTTTAAAGCAATGTCATATTTCCATGCAACTGTCATCTCATCAAAACTAACAAGGTAATTATAAACTTTATAATTATAGATACGTATGTGTGTAACGTCTATAGATTGTTTACATATGAACAAAAGTTTGATTAACTTCACAAACATAAATGGTTGCATTACTCGCTTCTTGGAATTAACTACATTCCCAGACGTATGATATCAGACCGTGTTACACTCTTTAACACACGAGAGAAGTGTGCGTTGATAAGAAGCAAGATCTCGTAGCTTGCAGCTGTGCAGTTGATAAGACGCTTCTACCATGACAACACAGTCATCTACTGTCAAATTAATTTTATATTTTCACCGGAAGTGTGTTTTTTCTGGCCTTCCTTTTTGCATTTGAAATTTGAAGTTTTGCAGAAAGATTTGTAATAAGACTAATTTTTGGTTCACAAAAGTTTAAAACTTAGAATTACATAAAAAGGCTGCAAAACAATAATATCCGGTGAGAATTTTTAATAAATTAAGCTATAGTCTGAAATATTATATCTCCATGTCTGTGTCCTACAACATGTTACAATTTTAACATCTGAACATCATCGTGCGAAAAGTTTATGCATTTATTTTTCTCAATGACCTTTTTTTTTATTTGCATGTATAAATTTTAAATTTTTATATATTATAGTTGATTATATGCATGGTGCAGTGAATTTATCATATATTAATGACAAATATTTTTATACATTTTATAATATCAAAATATTTTATACTGTATTTATATTATCAAAGGCTTTATATACCGTGTAGTTTTACTAACATGTTTTATGTTTTTTTTTTGGGTCATCATATCTAGTAAAAACTTTTATAAAATATAATCCTAAAGATATATATAATACAAATCCCTTTTATCCTAAGTGCACATAGTATTTAAACACTATACTAGACTTTATTTTTTTACCTTTTAAGGAATCGTTTTCTTTGCTTGTCAATCGGGAGTTTCAATTGAACATAAAAGGTTTGCAGACGGAAGGGATGATCGTGGCTTACTTTCTTTTCAAACTTGCTTTTTGTGGACGATTTTATCTCACTGAATTGTAGGTACCTTTACTGACGAAGAGTTCTTAGCATTGTCACATATACACCTTTGTTCATACAGTATCATATAGTGCTTCAATCAATTTAACGTTCATTGAGGATCAATATTTATAAATTTCTCTCTCTCTCTCTCTCTCTCTCTCTCTCTCTCTCTCTCTCTCTCTCTCTCTCTCTCTCTCTCTCTCTCTCTCTCTCTCTCTCTCTCTCTCTCTCTCTCTTCCTTTCTCCAGACTCAAAATTCATTTTTTTTTCCCTCCCGGCCGTCTTGATTGAGAGGGTCCACTAGGCAACGTGAGTGATGTGCGGGGACGCTGGCTCGGCTCATGCGGAGTTACACGCTCATTTGGAGCCGTGTTTGATGTCACAATGTCCGGCTTTTCTCCTCCCTGGCATGTAACCACTAAGCCCTCGACCCTCGTGAACCACAGTCACATCACGAGCGTTCATCTGTAAACGTTTTACAGAGACATATATAACGTTAAACAATAAATATTTTGTCATTACCCTAATTATTTTTACTGTACTTCTATTTTTACAGTTTAACAAATAGATAAATTTAAATAAACACTGTATTTTTTAAAAGTGTTTATTAGAATATACAAAAAAATTAAACATTTGATTTGGAGAAATTAATTCTAACTTTAAAAAAACTGAAGGATTTATAACTTTTAATGTGATAAGTTATCACAATATGTCTGTTATCAATGATAACAGACTTACTAGTAAATGTACATTTAAGTTTTTTACTCTCTGCATATTACTTAGGTTTTTCTTCATGTTTTAGTGTAATATATTATTATATTCCTAACTTATAGGGAAATTTAATGAAATTCAGAAGAATAGCCTCTCTATACATATCCATTCGTTAAAAAATATTTATAATTGTAATTTTATCAAACTTTAAAGGACTTATAATTACATTGTATATTTATTTTTATAAATATTGATTTTTATCTTTTAGGTACTCATAACATTTGTGTAGTTGTTAGTACTAATTTGATAAATTTACAAATATTATAATAATAAATTGATGGCAAAATTTTTGATTAAAAAACAAAACATGTACTTGAATCGCTGTGAGCCAGACAAAAAAAGGCTAAAAATATTTGTGTATGTAATTCATATTGAAAACAATAAATCAAATTATTAATATTTATAATATACGATAATAAACATATATAAAACTAACATGTAGTATTATATAATAATTTAAAATATTCTTATGTAATTAATGAATCATAAAAAAATGTGAAGTTTATTAAAAAAAAATGTTAAATTAGTTTGACCATTGCATTATAAAGTTGCAATGTTATAAATAATAAAATATAGCTACACAATTAATTTTCTCATATATAACATTTGTGACCTGACTTTTTTTTAATAATTAACTTTTTATAACAAGCCATAATTTTGCTCCTCGCGGTTGCACCACTTGCATAAAGTGTCATTCTCACACTGTGAATCATGCATGATAAAGCCCCTACTCGTTATAAAAACAGTTGCCTCACAACATAGATAGAAATTCTCCACTTTCTTGCGGTGCTGCAGCACTTCACCTACATTTGCTTAAACGACGAGAAATATGGCATTATATTGATGTAGAAAAATTTGTACTTGTTTCAGCAAAAAAAATAAAAAATAATAGTAATAATAATAATAAAAAAAAGTAGATGTATTATATATGTATTAAGGATAGTAGCCATCATGCACTTTTGTGATTTTATATTTTCGTATCCAATGTACTCTTACGTACGCTTTTACAATCTGTTTCTTTTTTTTTTTTCTTTTTTTTTTTTTTGTCTTTTTGTTTTTTAAGTTTGACACCACGTAAATGGTATAAAATGCTGTATAGTGAATGTTTAATAAATATATAAATAAAAATAGTGCCTTCGCGGTGCTTTGGTTCTATCCCCACCCAGTTCTATTATATCTTGTATGTACTGCAATGTGGTGAAATAATTAAATAAAATATATTTAATGCAATAATTTAAATCTGTTCCTCAGCATTTTTTTAAACACTGTATTGAAACAAATAAACAAAATCAACTCAAAATAAAAAAATGCTGGTAGCATTATAAAATATATAATAAATATATATATAAAGAAAACTTTATTTGTATAATATTGTAACTGCATGTATTTTTCCCATTCCTATCTACATACGAATATCATATTATTATAATTCATAGACACATTTTTGTATACATTATATAAATTGAATGTATATAACTAGTCCTATATACAGAATTGTTGTTAAATTTTAAATACACTTGTACATTATCATAATAATATATTTATTGAAAAATGCAATAGGATCAATAATTTATTTAAATTTAGTATTTATATGCAACATATTTAATGGCTTATAATCAAATTACGATTATTGTTCTGTTCATTCATTTACTTACATTATATATTATATAATGAACGTAGTAATAAACATATAAGCCATTACCTGTTATACAGTTTCTATAACTTAAATTTAAATTCTCGAGATCTATAAATTTATTGCTAGGCTGCTTCTGAATTCTCCCATTTAAAACTCGTGTAACAAGTCTTTGAGACAAATTAAAATAATAAAAACAGTTTCCACGTTCTCTTTACAGTACTTGTTCAAATTTACATACGACTTCATTTTGTTCAAACAACTGTTATACAGTACTCTACATATTATACATTTTTTGAAGTCTTTTAAAGTCGGATCTATAATAATAATTAATACTTCTTGTTAAAGACTATAATTATATTTTAATAACTCGTTAATATGTGGTGGTTGTAAAATATATTAAATGAATGTAGTAATTTACAACCTTATATAGTTAAAATGAGACGATGGACAGCTCGTACAACGTTAAAGTTGAATCCAGTTTGCTCTTTGTACCTGCCAGATTTAAATATGAACTAGTTTCTGCTGTGCAGCAAAGGTATGCATGTGGCCTAATACTTAAAGTAAAAAAAAAATAAATAAATAAATAAAATACATTACAATACAATACAATACAATACAATACAATACAATACAATACAATACAATACAATACAATACAATACAATACAATACAATACAATACAATACAATACAATACAATACAATACAATACAATACAATACAATACAATACAATACAATACAATACAATACAATACAATACAATACAATACAATACAATACAATACAATACAATACAATACAATACAATACAATACAATACAATACAATACAATACAATACAATCGTTTCAAATTTAATGAACGCACCATTCACATTCTTTTTATGACAATTCTTAATTTAATAGGCACGATTCACCGAGAAGTTATACAGAAAGTTATCCAGCTTTTCACTAAACGTGGTTAGTGTCATTGATTTGAAATGGCACTATATAAACGTAGTTAGTGAGAAACCTGAATAATTTCTTTCATGAATGACACCTAATATATTTTTAACATGTGCATAAATAATATGTTCACTCCATTCGAATAAAAATTTCCAATTCGGTCATGTTAAAATATAGACGGATTTACTTGTACATACTCATGGTCAAAAATATTTGGACACTTCACATGATGGGGTGTTTAATCAGTTTAATAAATTGACTTATCTGACCGTGATGTCAGAGTTCAGTTGAGGTGTCTCACAATCAAGTCTACCTGGACACAATAATAGGCAGCATATTTGTTAATCACGGAGACTGAATTATTGATGGCTACTGTGACTCTCGTACAAATCAAAGTCATTTTTATCTTAATTACAAACAAACGTATTTTAAATTTTCTTCTAACGATATGTCTCAGTCTTATTGACTAGAACTGTTTTGTTTTTTCCTATTTCTTCAGAGCACGTACTTCACTAATTCCACGTAAAAATATTTTCCAGACGTAAAAAAAAAAAAAAAAAAAAACACTTGTAAGGTTTCATTTTGCTTCAACCATGTAATATCCAGCAACTTCGATGGAAACTGCCCAATAGAAAATGCGATCTCTCTTCTCTTTTCAGACTTCACCTGAGCTTTAGCAGGAAGGAAGGGAGAGAAACTGAGCGATGCCAGAGCGTTCGTAGAGCCCTTCTTACATGCCACCGTCATTCAGCTTAAATATTTACTCACAAAATAAGAACGAACGACTCCTCTCGACATAAAACATTTTTTCTCTTTCATATTAAATCAAATATATGTTTTCTTATATAAACCTTACATTTGTAAGATTTATATGTTACATAGTAGCAAATAATAAATTGAAATGAAATAAAAAAAATATCTTGACTTTGTTTTATAAAAATATAAAATAAATCCAGAAATGTTAAATAAAAAAATAAGCATTATGAAGTTTCATATAAAATAATACAACAGTAGTGAAGTAAGAATTGAAAAAAATATGAGGTATTTTTTTAAATCACTGATTTTTTTCAATGCTTACTACAGAATAATTGTAATTGTTGCATTATTTCCGTATTGCAACAAAATAAAAATATTACATTATATTTTATGAATCGGATTTCAATACTCATTTTAGTTAATAAATATTTAGAAGCTTGCCTGATAAAACGTCCCCCCTATTTTTCCTGTAATTATCCAAATAAAACCTGCAGTGATTGAAGAATCCCCCAGCATCTCCATTACATGAAATCTCTCGAATTTCACCCACGTTATATTTCCAATGAGTTTATTAATAGCAAAATTTCATGATGAAATAATTCCCTGAATGTTTGCTACGCAAATTCAAACAAAGTATAGTTGTATAGAGCATTAAATATAGATACGAACAACAAAGATTTTATCACACTAATTAATAATTATACTTATTGTAGTAATTGTATTCTGTTACATTAAAGGTCAAAAATTAAAAAAAGATGAAACGTTGGTGGGAAGCAGCCCACACATACACCCTTGTAAGTATATATTACAATTTTTTAATCGAAAATTATTGCACTAAGATATATATTTACCTAAGAGTTAAAAAATAAATAAATTGTTAATATTTTATATTTAATAATTTCCCATTTACCATAAATTAACCCAATATATATAATTTCAATTATAACATACCATATTGTTTATGTTTCAATTTTTGTTGTTATTATCAAACCATTGTTATGCAATTAGGTACTTATATTTACTTATTACGTTCTAAATATAACCGAAACCTTCTAAAACCCTAAACTTCTTCGTTACGTAATGGGCTCATAGGGGACCCTAGCATCTCATCATTTACCTGTGACTGAGGGAAAATTGGAAACCTCAGTCATGATGAACACTATGAACCGAAAGTGCAATGGTCCAAAGTAAAGGAGACAATATAGTGGAAAGTGCAATGAGTTACCCAAAAAATAGGAGAAAGCGTATTTTTGTTGCGTATTATTACTAACTACGCACAGCTTTATGTTTATGTTGTTCTTACCAACTAAAAAAATTACAAATTTGTGTCACTTTGTCTCTTGGAGTTACAGATTCAGGCAATTTAGCTAGAATAATTAAAGTTCTAGCTTTACTGAAGAAAATTTGCTTCATTGGCCAAAAATATGAAAAACTATTATTTGTTTTCGTTGTTAAAACACAACTTCAAAACAAAACTAATATTTTATTTTTAATTTGACCTTTAGAAGAACCTTCAAAGTATAAATCCATACAAACATAGTCGTATAATGTTGACTTGGCAACGTAAAATAGCATAAAATATTTCAAGCACCTGTTTACGCTGTGTATATACGCTGAGAATAAGCTTGGGGCTTAATACAGAACAGCGGGTCTAGTTTTACTGTGATGTGATAGTCAAAATTTGGCTTATTGTCTTGAATTTATAATAAAACAAATGCCTCGAGTCGTTTGCTTGTGATAAAAGTTGAAGATCTTGTCGAGATTCACGGGAACTACGAAAAAAAAATTAATAAGTAAGAAAAATGAAGAAAGGATATTGCATTTTCAAGGAAAAGCTAATATTTTGACAGCTGTTTAGTGAGAAAAATATTATACTACAGAATAAAACAACACATTTTTGTTTCTTAAAATTAAAGAGAGCTCCCAAATTGACAGGAGCTGCATATTTTTTTTTTTTTAGCTTGAAGAACAGCGCGAGCTCAAGAAAATATAGGAGAGACACGCCCACTTTTCAGATCACCAGAAGCTCTTATAGTTTTCATACCATCTTAATTTTGATAAAAATATCTTAACTTTGTAGTTTTTCAACCAAGAAACTTCATGATTTGCATGGTAAATAATTTTAATAATACATTCACAATTAATATTATAGAATAACTTTACTCTCAAACTGTTAACATATATCCTTAAACAAAGTGCAATGACATTCAACCCTTGGGATCGAAGTAACAAACTGCATAAGGAAAGAGATGCTTTTGCAACTGTTGCTGAACTTGTGCATATACGAGCGACATGAACTACTCAAGATTCAAGACAACTTCTTGCTCAATGAAATGTCTTGTAAGTACAATTTATAGTTCTGGCAACAGAAGGAAATATATTACATTATATGACTCAAATATAACGTGATATTATTATATTTCATACTAGTAGCATTGCTTTAATAAAACATTAAAAGTGCATTTTTATAATGATTTATATTTTATATCTTCTGCATAATGAGTTTTATCTTTGTTTCAAGGAAAAATACAGCTTTTGACAACACTGCCATTTCTAGTTAACATATATTTAAACTACTTTTTAACTTATGGTTCAAGTTTTGATATATCACGTCTTGTCAGATTAGTTAAGATCAAATTTAAGCTTTAATTCTATATAAGACAAGTGAGTGGGTTTTATTATATACGTCCCAAAGCACTGTTGTGTCCCTTACGTGTCAAATAGACCTGAATTTTAGGGTTCACATTATATACTGCAGTAGTGGCCATATTAGAGGGTCCCCAAGGGTAGATGTTAAATAAAGTGGGACGCAAGAGTCTGACGTAAGAGCTACCTGTCAAAAAATCGTTATTAAAAAAATAGCAACTTTTTCATATTTTTTTAATTAAAAGTTGTCTTCTTTTCACACAGTAGTTATAATTACTTATAATTAACTCTAGGGGATATCTTGCAACCATCTTTTAAATAAATTGCACAGAAAATTTTTGTTTATAATTATTTTTACATGGATATATTTAATGAAAAATATGTAAAAAATTGAAACTTTTTTTAATTACTACAAACTTCTCAAGAGATTGCATGTGATCTGAAATATTTCCTCAGTAATACAATAAAATTATTGCCCATGAAAATTTGTGGGATTTGGGCATAATTTACTTCTGCAATTTCTCGCTCCGTTAATTCAATGTATCAGTAATTTTTGATTATATATCTAGCACCATGTATAGTACGGTATATATTGAGTTCTAGTGTACACACAATACGTACTGTACATATATATATACATGATAATATATGGTATACTCATATCATACACTTCAATTTCGATAGAAGATTTGCGATATGATTAAACTCCCTACTACTGTTGCTTCATGATTGCTAAATTTATCGATACATAAAAATATCGGACATATATAACATGTAACATTAAAAAAATATTTTCTTAAATTACAACTTCAATAAAAAATATACTGCAGATGATGGAAATTACATCTGCAGAATTTAACTGTACAATTGCTCTGCTGTACAATATATTCAGTCACGTAAATTCAATTGTTTAAGGGGCGGTGACCTCAGTTTAAAGGTATATAAAATTCTATGGAGCAATATTACATTTATAAAGAATATTGATGAATAAATTCACTTGGGTCTTATAAAACATATTTATCTTTTCAAGTTACTACTTCCTATCTTGTAACTGTAATAAAAATTGCGTCTGTTGAATAAAATAGAGTGAGAAAAAGAAAGCAGAGAGAGGGAGAAAAGATAGGGTAGTATAGAATGTAAATTTCTTGTTTAACAAAAAAATAACTTGAAATGAGCAATTCCTGGATTTTAGAAAATTAAAGAGATGTACGAGAATCATTTGTTATCTCCAAGAGAGAGAGAGATAACAAAAAAGGATGAAGAAACATTTTTAACTTCTAACAGAAATACAGTTGATATTTAAACAATGTTTAAAGCTCTATTTCTTTGATTACATTAACACTCTTTTTATGTAAAAAGAAAAGCAAAATTTTAATTTAAAATATGAATAAATTTATAAAAAAAAGCAATAGCTTTTGTTAATGTGTTGATTTTTTTTTTATGAATACTCCATAAATTATTCCTATATATTAAATACTGTATTTATGAATAGCACCGTGATTGCACTTATGATTTATAAAGATATATATCATCTCTCTAATTGAGTTTTATATTTTACTTTTTTTTTTTTTTTTAGATTCCATGTAAAAAACACATATATATTTCCTTGCCAATTGAAATTTTATTATTTATGTTGTTGATATTTTTTTATCATAGCTGTGAAGTGAATTTTTTAAAGCCATTTTAATTTTTTTACAATTATGTCAGGGGCAAAAGATATATGGTCTGTTAATTGTAAACAAATTATTTCATTTGTTTACTATTTTTACTAACAATAAAATTTTAATGGTGAAAACAAACTTTTTTGTAAATAATTATAATATTTTATCTCATGCAAATCTGTATCATTGCAAATTATTTCTGTTGTGTTTTTTTTTTTTTTTTTTTTTCAACTCTACTGCGTAGTTTTTTCACGTTAATATATTGTATTTATTTTGTTTATATGATTTCAGTACAGACTTCCTAGTACTAACATATTTGTTTGTTCCATTCAGTGATGATCAATACATTTTTGAGTGTTGATTTCTCTCTGACATTGCTTTATAAATTTTAGGTTCGGAGAATTAATAAACTTTCAGACATTTTTTTTTTACCCAATTCTAATAACCCTCGATCCAATTCCTACGATGCTGTTTCATATCTATTGAAAAAGGGAAAAGTTTTTATTGTTTACTAAATCTCAAAGCAATTTTTTTTAATTATTTTGTATATTTATATTGAGTTTAAAAATAGAAATGCCGAATAGATATTTTTTGAAAAAAGCTGTAGAAAAATGAGCAGAGAGTTCTTTAACTGTAACTGTTCTTTTAGGCTACAATTTTATCACAATATCTGACTTTGTTATTTAAATAAAGATAAGAATATTATAATGTGATTAAAATTATGATGAAATTGCTTTTTTTTTTCTTGAGTAGGAGAGTTTTTAAAATAATTATAGCCCTTTTTTTTCTTTTTTTTTTTTGCTGTTAAATATTCATCTAAAAAATTGTATTTTATTATAAAGTTTTGAATAAATTGAATATATATTGTATATATAGTGAACAGTGTTTGATACATGAAACATTTATTTTCTCCAACATGAAATTGGAGCTAATATAAGAAGAGGGATAAAATTTAACATTCTTTACATGAGGGTGTCTGATTCTCTCCCTTGCAGAGCTGTTCGCCAATGTTGTTCCCTCTTTTGGGGCACAGCCAAAATATCAAATGAATATAACAAATTTCTACATAATATAGTTATTACAGTAAAATGTGATATTTTAATATTGTAAGAGTACTGTGGAGTTTAATAATCTGCTGTGAGTGTAACACAAATAAAATTATTTCTACATTTGTCTAATTACCTACATGTTTATTACCATGTTCATTTCTTAATTATATTATGTTACATGTAATAGAAGGTTATAATATTAGTAGAAATTATAAGTGTGTTCGTAATTATAAGTGACTTAATTTCAACTCTCTTAGCTGCTTGAAAATTTCTTCAAAACCTGCAAACAATATTAATTAATAGTTTTTAACAATAATTTAATTGTAGTTTTTTTTTATGTTTCTGAGAATTTTTGGATGAGAAAATATTTTTTTGTTTTCAGAGAATATAAATAAAATGTTGAAAGATACATGCTATATATTATATTACATATTTAATTGAACTACTTCAGCAGTAAATTTAATACTAAATTACAGTACGATTTAAAAAGTATAATTTGATACTATAGAAATAAGCTTTCACAATTATATAGGATAATGTACATTTATTTTTATCTCTCGGTGACCATTTGAAACAATTTTTAATGATTTCCTTAGCTGCAAATTTATAGTGAATAACGTATATGTTGAACAATACAAGAATGTGTTTATGCTTCTAGGAACAAAACTCAGTGACGTAAAAATTTTTTTTTTTAATTATATATTTCAAATTATTTACTTTTGTTAAACCATAAAATTACATTTTACCCAATAAATAATTTATAAACAAAATTTAATAAAACAGAATGAATTCATATATTAAATAATATTTAATATATATTTGACATGAAACATAAGTAAATTAAAACGTAAAATAATGCTATATTTTAATAACACTTGTGTAGTATATACATATATAAAAAAAAGTAGAGTTGATATTAAAATCAATAAAGCTGGTTGCTTATGATAGCGGAAGCGGTGAACGGTTGTTGGTAACATTGCCGAGAGGGAAAGGGTTACATTGTGTAATCTATTGGGCTCTAGTGTAAAAGGGGGTAGCACAGATTGTGTCACGCGTACGTTATATACCGCAATACTAGCAAGATAACTAGCCGGCCAACCCAGTCGTCTTTACGTGGTCTTATGTCTCTCAGGAGGCTTTTCTTCTGAGTTACTCGATGCCACTGCAGCGAAGTTCTCTCTCTTACTCTCACTTTCTCTCTCTATCCTCTTTGCTCCTCTCTGTCTCTCTTTTCGTCTCTATACACTCTTCTATTCCCCCCTTCCTCCTCCCCTGACACAGTGGAGGCACGGCAGAGAAGCAGCAGTTTTGTTCCACTAACAAAATAGCACTGACGTAAAGCATTATACAACACAACCACACAAGTACTTATACTACCTTTTTAATTTAAAATAATAAATTAACCAAAATAGAAATTCTTAGTCTAACAATATATATGTATATTTAACTTCTTCACTTTAGGTTGTAATTTCCCCTTGAGAATAAGAAGTTATTTCTATAATAATAAATTAAAGTTAATTACCTTAAAATGTGTATAATAGCTTCAAATTTATTTTTAAGTAATATATTTTTTTTAAAATGTAATTTATAATTAAATAAATTAAAGAAAAACAACATGTAATACATAAATAATTAGTCTAATTTAAATAATAACTTTTATTTAATTGTTTCACATTAGTTCTTTAAATTTCACTGTAGATTATACTCACATTCAGATTTTTCTCTTCAAATTAATACCAGTTGGAAGTATTACATTCTTTTATTTAAAAACAAAAATGTATCAAAGCTTCTTGTTTTGTTTTAGGAAAAGCAAGGAATAATAATTTGTTTGAACAGCCTGCATGTTATACGAGAAATTACATTCCCTTATTGAGGTAAATTATGTATTTTTGTTTTGTATATTAAATTACGTTGTTTGTTCATCTGCTTCTAGCTATGTGTTTTGATAGCAAAGAAACATAGACAACCAATTCTCTGTTTTCGTTGCAAGAATAATGTTTCTATGACGCCACTGGCATGAAATATTATTTTATTCTAAAATCTTCTAAAATTTCAAAATTATATTGCTTGTTTCATTTTATTAACTTTTAGAAATTATATAACGTTCTTCAATTTTTTGTTGTTTCAAATTTTTAAACTCCAATCAAGTACTACTTGAAATTTTAGCATTTAACAAATTAAACTTCATTAAAAAATAGCCGATTTTGTCTTTGTTTTAAATAATAATGATGCTATAAAATTAATATTAAAAAAAATCTTTCTGATACACCTCATTAGGCATTCATTTGTTCAATATTTTGTTTTTTTAAGTGAACTAATTACAGAATGTAAAAAAAAAAATTAAATAGAAAAGTTCTAATTAAAAGCAAACTTGAAAAAAAATCTCACTCTTTGTTCTTTATAGCTTGTTAATTGCCTCCACTCCAAGGCGTTGAAGTATGCGAAACTCTTTTTTTTTTTTTTTTTTTTTTTTTTTTTTGTATCAAGTGTTAAATGTCTAAATCTAATTTTGCATTCAATTGTTTTACTACGTCAATTACGAGACTGAAGTGAACATGCGGTGTTATTGAGAACAATATACTCACATTGTTCAAATACACTCAGAAAATATTTAAAGCAAATATCCTAAAAAGCAACACATTTACTGTGTTGTTTTTGTACCTCAAAGGAAAAATCCTTAAATCTTACACACACGGGAGTTTAGAGCTCAACACATCAAGATGTTTAAATTTTTACACATTTAGTGTGTTGGATTCTAAATTTTTGAGCGTAAGATCCAACACCCCTTGAGCGTAAAGTTCTACACAGAGCTGCATAAAATGTTACACACTTGGTGTAAGATTCTACGCCCCAAGAGTGTAGGCTGCTAAGCTTTTTGTGTGTAGCTTTCTACGCACCTAGTGTTTAGTTTTCTAAGCTTTTGTGCGTAGCTTTCTACGCACCTGCAGTGTAGGGTTTTATGATTTTATATATTTTAGTATTATACTATAGCTATGTCTCTTAACTTTTCGAAGACTTATAAGTGTATACGATAGCATAATATATTGAATATTATAAATTAAAATACATCTTCTAATTTTTAGCTACCTAATTATTATTCGAATTATTATTTATTCCTCTTATATTTATAATTTTCTTCAGTATTTTTTAAAACAACTTCTATCCTCCTAAGTATCCTAAAATTAAAAAATAGTTATAATAAATTATACTATGATAATTGTGTATTTGCTTAAAAAAAGGTGGTTTCATGGATAAAATATAATTAAAATTTACATTTTTTTTTTATAAATGCAATTTTTTTATTACTTAAGAACACAGATATCACATGATTAAAAAAAATGATGATGCAAGTAACAAAAAAGTAGATTATATTAAACAAAAACTTTTTGTGCAGTTCTATAGTTCAATAGGGAGACAAATTTCGTACGCACTTTAATAACCATTTGTAGGTGTACATATATATTAATATATTTTAGACAATATTTCTTGAAACACTCATTAATACAACGGCACATAAATTGATGCTGAAAGCATTCTTGCACATATTGCACTAAAATACTCGAGTTTTTATTGAGTTTTCAGTGCACACAATGTTATGCCATGGCGACTCCCCGGCTTCTTGCCCGCGCCTAGCTAAACGAACGTTTAATCAAATCTACAGTTTCAATACACTGCTACACACTCGCACACTTCACACACTATTGTCGCATTATCTAAAACTCGATTACAACATGCACTTACATTCACAAGTAAAATATTAAAAAATTTAAACTATCACGAAACGAAAACCTCATCAAATCCAGATATTGATGAACTAACACACAAGCGAGCAAACACACAGCAAAGAACTTCAGATCTAACGGTCGCAAATTCCTGTCTCTGATGACGCTGCGCGCATCCTTTGCGCAGATGTGTAACTGTGTAACTGTGTAGGACTTTAAACTGAAACAAAGTGTGTAAGATTTTAAGCACTACTGTGTTGATTCTTATACGTTTTATTCTAAAAAACAGCTTAACACATTTCGTGTGTTGCTCCTTAAGTTGCATGTGTAGGATTTTAAAAGAAGGTGTGTAAGATTTTAAGCACCAATGTGTTGATTCTAATACGTTTTATTCTTAAGTCCATCTTAACACATTTCGTGTGTTGTTGTTTAAGATGCATGTGTAGGAAGTTAACTAGCTTGGTGTGTAAAACAACTTTTTAAACAGTTTTGTTGCTTAACTTTTACTCACCAAAGGTGTTGAGTTTTAAGAACATAGTTTTACCTCTCTCGTTACACTCTTGTATACTGACTTTTTACACACTTTCATCTTAAAATCTTACACACTTTGGGCGTAGCCATACATCTTACACACTTAATGTGTAGACTACTACTCATTGAAATCTTAACTTTTAATACCTTTGTGTTAGCTCTTACACATTTTGAAAACGCAACACACAATGCGTAAATTCTAACACTTTTTGCTTAAGATCTAACACTTTTTTCGTTGGATTCTTAAGCAAAAAGTGTATAACCCGTCTTTACACATGTAAGTGTGTTGGGACTTTTCTGCGTGTACCATAATATGCTGGAATAATTTCATAGTATTGCATTTCATGCCTCGTTTGTTTCATATACAATAAGTTAGCAATAACAATTGTTTTTGTAGTATGTTATAACAGTTGTGTGTATATATATCTATTATATTTTAATAATAACCTTTCAAATGTTTGTTGCAAATTGTTAAATAATTGGACATAATGAATTTCTTGTTTTTTTTTGAAAATTATTTGTATCTTTGTGAAGTAAATAAATCCCCATAGATCCATCTCCATGAAAAAAAAAAAAAAATGAATGCATATTACGAATATTTCAAGCATTAAATTGAGAATTTTACTGTAAAAGAATTTAAAGTTAATTTTAATTTATACAAAGTTAATTAAGATTTTAATAAAATAAAATTTTGATTCATCTAAATTTATTTCTGTCTAGTTTTTAGTAAGAAATTCCATCAGAAAGTCCTGAATGATGTCCTCAGTCACACTAAGAGAATTGTTGAAGAATTGCCACTTCGGTAAAAGAAATGTAGAAACTCAATGAATCTGAAAGTTATAAGTCACCTCCACCCACTGCCGTTTATGAAGCATTTTTTGTTCTTTTGAACAAGTGTTTTGAACTAGCTGAAAAGAAATTTGAAAAAAAAAGCTATACCTTACTCTTGTAAATAAACTAAAGCAAAGCAATTAAACTTTGAATATTTTGTTTTGAACTGCAGGCACAATTTCATTGCATTGTTATTCCATAACTCCAATATATTCTTTTGATTTCATCACAATTTCTATTTTGCTCTTGTATGGAATGTATACTAAACTCAAACTATTGAAAATAGTCAATAGAATAGGAATATAGTGAAAATATATAATACTTGATAATAGTAAAGCAAAAAAAGTTTAATAACATTTCATAGAATTACATTAAATGTTATCACTTGTAGATTGGAAGTTACATAAAGGCGCTGACGTAGAGGATAAGTTATTTGTGGAAGAGGGTATGTAAAGCTATATAATATAATAGCTTGCACAGGATTACCAGGGGAGTGCTGCTAAGGGGGGCTGTTGGTGGCAATATTCCTTCATCGATGTCACTATCGCTAACGTAAGGAAAGCAATCTGCATGCAGTCCCACTTTCCAGGGAATTAAGTCGCAGTCACTATCAGACATTGTGACGTCACGTATTTGCATATTTAAATGAAATCAATTTTTTAAGAAATTGTGTCATAGTGCGTTCCCAAATAAATTCCGTCAGAAATGAGTATAAAGTTCATCATCACTGATTTTGTTTCTACATAAAAATAGCAGTAAAAATTTATGCAAAATTACAATCGTTATACTGCACCGATCACTATGTTCCATATTATTTATATTTTTAACTAACTGTACATGAGAAAATCCCAAATAATATATTATATACATGTATGTAAAATGTACTTTAATTTTAAATTTATTTTGCTTCATTACTTTCACTATAAGATACGTGATAAACATAATGTCAAAATTGGAATAATTTGATATTGACTCAATAATTCATATTTTAAATGTAATAATTTTTTCTTACTGTTTGAAATAAAATTCCCCTGAAGATAAAGAAATTAAATAAAATATTAAAATTATATAGACTTGCAACTAAATTTAATGTAAACAAAATTTAACTAAAAGTTATTACGTTATATTATTTAATTTGTAAGTAAATTATATCCTGAATAAAATGATTAATTGAACAATGTTTGCAGGGGTGTGATCATTGCTTTGTATCAACAAGGGTGCAAGAAAATGGTGGGGAGTGTCAACAATTTCATCCCCTAAGTACTCTGGTATGTACCCTACGCAGCCAAGTGCACACTCACTCCCAAGTGCTGTATCGATGTTTTCACGCGGCAATAATGCATGCAAAACAAATAGATACGAGTTGTTGATGCTCAACTAGTTACATGTTAGAATTGAATGCACGATTTAAATCGTAGGAGAAAATTAGCTTTTTAAACCTGAAGTATAAAAAAATAAAATTTTATAGTCACTGAAGAAAATTAAATATTGCAATATTGCAAAAAGGATGTAAATAATGTATGGAAAATTTATATGACCAATTCTAATTAATTTCAACGAATAAGGTCATTAATTCGTAAAACATTATTAATTATTTTAGTCATTCATGTAATCAAATCTTCCGTAAAGTCCTAAGGTAAATAAAACTAAAAATGTATCCGATCTTAATATTATGCATGTACATATACATATCCAGAACGACACAAAACGATGTGATTCTTGGCATTATCAGGTAGTCTGTGGAGATGTGGTGAACTCGAAGTGAAGTTGAACTTTTTTTTTACAGTGGTCTTCTTATTTCTTATTATGAATTCTTACAAATTATGTTACAAAGTTACAAATCTTTGAATAATTTGAAATAAGGAAACATGGGTATAAAGTTTCATGCTGTCAGAGGTGTATAATAATATATTATAATATAAAATTATATTTATAATATTTATTTAAATTGTGTAATAAAAGAGACGTCATATTTAACTTGTTGAATGAAAATATAAGAAATTTTAGATTGGTGTAGGACGATGAGTTTAAAGGGTGGGGTTTTGAGGAGGTGGTTTGCCGCTGTATCAGCAACTTACTACCTGATTACGTTGCCTTCTGCCTCTCTCGACTGCTCGACAAGTGGGAGTCAAGACGAGTGGGAGGAGGGGGAGAATCCTGCAGGTGAAGAGAGAGAGAGAGAGAGAGAGAGAGAGAGAGAGAGAGGGGAGTGCAAGTTGTAGAGAGAGAGAGAGATTTAATCTTTCAGCAGAAGAAGCAACGTCTATATGTCTTGTAATCTACAACTTGCACTCCCCTCTCTCTCTCTCTCTCTCTCTCTCTCTCTCTCTCTCTCTCTCTCTCTCTCTCTCTCTCTCTCTCTCTCTCTCTCTCTCTCTCTCTCTCCTACACATCAAATTGCTGGGGAAATAGATAGATCATATCATCAAGGGAATAGAAAACTCAGACGATGTGCAATTCTACTCAGAATTGCTCGTATCTAAATCATTAAACAGAAAAAGAAATTGAGTCACGTATAAAAAAAAACTCATAAAGTAAGGTAATGTGCACTATTTTAGTACTTTTGATTATCACAGATATTATCACATATATGTGTTTATTTTTCTCTTTAGTATTTTAAAAGTATACATTAATCGTAAAAAACAAAATTAAATTTTATAAATGAAAAATAAACACGAACGGTTTAATCACTATTATATAATAGCATTTATAAAAATAAATTAATTTAAATATTGCTACGTTTGATAGTAACATTGGGGGCGATTTATCAAAAAAGTTATCCAGAAAGGTTTTTTACTATCCGTGGTTAGTGTAGTTGATTTAGGCTGAATTAAACGTGTTATATAGATATTTGAGTATCTTCGTAATCGAGTTCATAATGGATGGGAATCACGAGAGAGAGAGAGAGAGAGAGAGAGAGAGAGAGAGAGAGAGAGAGAGAGAGAGAGAGAGAGAGAGAGAGAGAGAGAGAGAGAGAGAGAGAGAGAGAGATAATAATAAATAAAATGAACCATTTCTTTCCCTAACCACAGTTTATTATATTATCAACCCAACTCAATATTAAAAGAAAATAACAAAACCATCTGCTTATTTTTTGTTTATCTCGTTGGGTAAGCCCCCACATTATTTTTAAATTGAGAGATTTTGTACAAAATGTAAACATAATTTTATAAAAAAAAACTATGAACTCCACGTAAATATTATTATGCATATTAATTATTAGATACTTGATGAAAATATTATACTGCATCTTCTAAATGTTACACTTATATTTTGATAAGGTTAGCATAATTACATAAAATATGTTAATATTTAGCAGCTATGAAAGACTGTCGCATAATATTTGAATATTATATATTCTTATATATGCGCGCATATGTTGCTTCTTTGCAAACTTTGACGTTATTTTAGTAGGGCAAACTTTCGCACTTACAAAATACAAGCAGACGTACACACACGGCCAAAAGTTTCCATGTTTGTCTTTTTGTCTCAAGTATAAAATGTTTAGACTATATAAATGCACAAACAATTTAGCTTCGAAAGTAAACAAAATAAATTATACTGTCTTCGTGTGAAAAGTTTTCTCAATAATAAAAATTCAAACAAAGACTCAACAATTTTGATTGAATATCTTTTATCAGTTCAATATTTAAAGCTATTGTTTTTAGAGGCATTAAATTTAAAAAAAAAAATGTTTTTTTTTTTTTTTGCTTAAGTGAAAAGTGAATAATTTTATGCATTTTAAGATTCATTTCACCATAAATAAAATTAATTTAATTTATCGATATTAGAAATTGTTATTTTTTTATCCATGTCAATACTAAAACATAAGAAATGTGGTGGTTGTTTACACTAGATTTTACTTAGATGTGACGTAAGTTTCAAAGCCACTGTGTGTACATCTCATTAGATCTTTTCGTAAAGCCCTGAACTGCACGTGTACGCAGAATTTCAGCACACGATTCTTGTATGTACTTGGACATAAGATCAATAAAAAACTCTGGAATACATTTTTTCTTGATTTCTATTTTTTTTTTTTTAAGTTAATAATTTTAAAATAAATTTTTAACATATTTGCTTTCACGTTACAACATTAAGCCCACCAAAATGGTAGCATGAAACTGCTAACTTGGTAATTTAAACTCAATGCATTGCTCGTACGTAGAGATAGTATTTTGCAAATATTTTGAAGCTAAATAGTTTCAAATTGGTTGGTAGTAAAAAAAATAATTAAGTCAAAATTACTAATTTTAGATAATTTTATGGTGTATTCTCATGCTAGCTGAAATATAAATTTATTTAAAAAAATAAATAAAAAAAAATTGTTCTTTTCCCACATTTTCAATTCCAGCTTCAGATTATATCAGCTGGGTTGTATGAAGACAGGGGTTGAAGTACAGAGAGTTCGCTTGCCCTAAGCTTCACTCCAACTCACAACCTTTGGCATAGCAAACGTGATAACAAGAGCAAAGATGGCCCACAGGAGAATTGACTGCATCATCGATTGCTTTTTCTCCCCTCTTCCTATTTCTTGCCCAAACACTTCTGTATATATATATATATATATATATATATATATATATTTTTCTCTTCTTCTTCAATGCTGTTTCTTTCTATTGCTTTCTGCTTTAAAACGATTCTTGTTTCTATATAGCTTCTATACTATTTTCTTTTTCTATCAATTTTATTTTTTTTTTCACACAACACACAGAAGAGTATGTAAGTATAAAATATGATATTATATCTAAAAATCACTCTTGGTAAACCTTAAGACACTTTTCACTGTATATGATATTTATCAAAATATTCTCAAGAGATATAAATTCTGACAAATTTGTACAAAAACTGATTGTAAAAGCAATTCACGTACAAAAGTATATAACCCAAACTATATAAGCAACTCCATGCACCTTGATTTTGTTCTGAAGTCGCCATTCCAAATTCTGCTCACTCATTCAATTCTTATAGTTGTTATAGTAGGCACTGCACACAATGCTAGCTTATACAATATAATGTCTCAAAACCCAACGACTTTTGTACATTCTCTAGAGACTATTGAAGCAGGCACAATTTTCGTTCTAAATACACTAAAACAAAATAATGCAGACATGCGTATAACAAATGGACTTTATAGCATTTTTACTTACTATAAAGAAACTACAACTTACTTAGATACTTAGAAGAAAAAAATACTAGAATAAAATATTTTTATTCAATGATTATTTGTCTTTACTTTATATTAAAAGTGAGAAAATTCTTAATGAATTAATTAAAAAACAAGTTATTCAATAAAATTGATAATGCAAAAAATAAAATATTTCAACTCTATTAACATTTGTATGATTTGTTGATCGGTTGATAGAAAATTTACATCTTGTTGAAATATAATGATATCTAATTAATGTATTTTTTTTTTCATGCTGAAGCAAATTTTATATAAATTTACATTTTGAAAGATATGATGAAATTTTAGATTAATTTTTACAAGAAGTCACATTAAATTCTGTTTAATACTGCTTGTAAATGTTACAAATTTCATCTTAACTGTCAAATCTTATTAATTTTATTCATGCAATATTCTACTTTATATTATATAGAATAAAAGAAATTTAAGTTGAATACGAACAAGAAAAAATATAAAAAAATTATTTTGAGTTATACTGAATCCAATTTCTGTGATCCAATAAATTTTTATTTATGTCTTTATATGAGAAAAAATTCTTGACGTTTTATTCTTAAACACAATATATTGTTTTTCGTTCCCTCTCTCTTTTTCCTTTAAAGTTAACAACAGTTTTATCCAGCCCGTTGGCATTGATTCATTGTGCAAAGTGATTCAGCTCATTTGGTCCACCACTACTGCTTGTGGTATTGCGTTCTCCCCTTGTGTGTCTGCAATATTACTGCAACAATACTACAACTTTCTTAGATAGACGAACCGCAATGCCACAAACACACAAAACAACCATAGAAAAAAAAATGATAAGGTAAGATAACAAATAAAAAAATGAAATTTTGAGCATATAACTTACACAAAAGAATAGAAAATCATATCATAACATTCTATCTAACATATCTTTTTAATCTAATAGCCTTGCTTTGAGCTAGAATAACGAAATTCTCTTATGGGAATCGAGGGCTTCTTTTACGCTGTGGTTGCTGCTGCTCCTTGCAAAGCCTGGTAGCAGCAAGGCTACCAACCAAGTTTTCCCATTTACGTCTAAGCACCAACCTCCATTCACCTCAAGCAGATGGAATATAAGCCCCCCCCCCCCAGCATCCTCCCCCTACTCGACTCATTCAGCTCTTCGATCTATGTGCAGGAGGGAAATCTTTAATCTCTATTTCCTCTTCACCCCTACCAGCCGCCACCACGTTTTTACCTTCCTAATCTAAGACGTTTAGAATATGAATTTACGAGAGGGTTTGAGAAGTTTATTGGCAATTGATTGTGTCAATTTTATATCAATAAATTTTAATATTTAATAATTTTTGGGTTTTATATGATAATAGTTGTAAACTATAGTTTTGTAATCCTAGAAAGTAACAAAAATAACAAATTCTTTTTTTCTTTTTCTGAATTTTTTATGTCTTATTAATAACCAACATCACCATGCCATTGACAAATAATATATTTATGAAAGTTTGTAAAAAAAAAATAAAAAAAAAATAATAATAATAAAAAATAAAATAAGCACATTTAAGTTAAAGTAAAATGGAAGTTTCGGAGTCTCCAATTTTATCTATGGAGATTTTTATTCCAAGACTTTTTATTAGTACAGTTACAGTAAAAAAAAAAAAAAAAAAAATCGAATTAACACTTGGCATGTTTGAGAGTAGCCACTAGTTCACTCACCGTACTGAGCGGCAACACTGCTTATTATTGTGGCTATAGGTGGACTCGAAGGAGGATCACCTCATCTGATCTCTAACAGTGTTGTCAGATAAGCCAAGCAAGTGAATTGATGCTGCTTTCTTCTTCATTTACGCATAACAAGTGTCCCAGTCTTATTTTCCTTGACTGTACATACTTGACAGCCAGAATACCTTTGATGTTCTTACAAATGTCTACGTGTATATTTAAAGCGCACAAAAATGTAGAATTTTTTATTATAATTTCTTGAATAATTAAAAGTAACAATTTTGTATAATTTAAATGTAATTCACGAACAAAAAGCAATTATAATAAAGTCTACAATAATTGTAATATCACATTTACATATTATACAAAATAAGAGATAAGAATAAAATATTGTATTTTAATAAGAAATTATTCTCATTGAGATCTTATACTGTGTGTGATACAAAAAATATAAGTATAAAAACGTTTTGTGAATCCCAATTACTTTATTTCTCTCTTTTTTATATAACAAGCGAATAATTTCCAATACTGAATATTTGAACTATGTAAAATTAGTCATGCGTACAACAGTGAATATATATTTTTTTGTCACAGATAGACAAAATAAATGTAGGCGTATTAATTTGATTATCACTGAAAAAATAACCTGAAGCTCTGTACTTTTGTGTAGCAATTTTGTATTGCAATATTATAATTTTAAATACAGACTACATGCGAAAAATGGAGTTATAATTATTATTTCAAACGTTATTTTATACCATAAAATTCGCACCTCAAGCGTTAGAAACTCAAAATTTAACAATTCGAGTGTTATTTTTTAATCCGACACTTATTAATCACTTGAAGTGTTATAAAACTTCCATTAAAAATCTTCACTTAAAGCGTTAGAAATTAATAAATAAGCAATTAATACATTTAAGTATTAGAAATTCAGTACTTCAAGTGATTGATGGAAAAAAATAACTGGTAGTTTTCGCAGTGTTTTTTCTCTTCGGTTTTACCTGTGAGTATAGGTTTAACATTTTACTTCTGAATAGTTCCTGTCTCAATGATAAATTATTTGACTGTACACATACAAATGGGTAGAGATGGAGAAGATGAGATGATTATCTAGCTCTGTGTGTAAATTAACTGTGTAATCGAATCGCGGAAAAAAAACCCTCGGAAAAAAAACCCTTGTATTAAAAAACCCTTGAAAAAAAACCCTAGGAAAAAAAACCCTCGGGGATAAAAAACCCACGGAAAAAAAAACCCTTCGCTGAAGGAGCAGCCCCAAGGAGCATTCGTGGCGTAGTAGCGCGGTAGCGAGGTTTCACGGTGTGGGGAGCTCATCAAAATGTAGAAGTCTACGCGGCGATGTTGTGGAAGTTAACTATTATCTGTATATAGTAATTCCAACTGTGTTTTTAGTTAAAAATTATTTTAAAAACATATTTTTTCTAACTTCGAATATTATATATTGGATATAAAATAATTAAAATAAAAAAGTAATAAAACAAAAAAAGTCGTCGTCCTACTCGTATTATTATTATATAACATATAGACATAAAATGAACATTTGAAAATTATAATATCTTATAGGTTAAGTGATTCAATAATTATTATTAACATGACTAATGAGACTAATCAGATATATGATATCTTAAGTAATATATATATTATTGGAACATTATAATGATAATCTGTTAAAATAGGAAAAAAAATACAAATGTGAAACCTCGCTACCGCGCTACTACGCCACGAATGCTCCTTGGGGCTGCTCCTTCAGCGAAGGGTTTTTTTTCCGCGGGTTTTTTTATCCCCAAGGGTTTTTTTTCCTAGGGTTTTTTTTCAAGGGTTTTTTAATACAAGGGTTTTTTTTCCGAGGGTTTTTTTTCCGCTTACCGTGTAATCATTCACGAGACAGATGGCTCACAATTTCAGCAATGTGTCAGCTCTCTCTTACTACATTTAATTTAAAACAGACTCAAAGAAAAAAAAATCTTGTAATCTGGGGCTATATTTTTTTCTTGTTATTTTATTTCAAATGTGTCAGGCTAATATTTTAATCTAAAAGTTTGAGATCTTGTGAAAAACATGCATATAAATTATTTACATATATTTCTTTCGTTTTATGTACGGTATTAAAATATAAGATTAAAGCGATTTACCAGATTTTTTATATAACATATTTATATTTGTTCATCTTTGACGATATTTCAACCCTCTTAAAATCTCCAGGGAATTTAAAAAGTATAATAATACAGTAAAAGAAAAAAATATGTATATATATAAATATTTTCTCCCTTTTTTTGAATTTGGTATATATTCAAGATCTAATAAGAAAAAGAGCCATCTATAATTTGATTTTAATGTTATACATTATAAATTTATCCATTGCTAATTTTTGGTAAAATTTATAAATGAACCTTAATTGTAGATTATCAATACAAGTTTATTCAGTATTTTTTATTGAATTGTTCCATAGATTTAATCATCAACAATGGAAAATGTGCATGAGTTTTTTTTATTGCAGAAATTATTAGCAGTGTACCAAATTTTGTTACTCTGAATTTTTGAATCACGGACCAAATACCCCCGGACGAAATACCCCCGGACCAAATATCCCCGCCCGGACCGGACGAAATACCCCCGGACGAAATACTCCCGGACGAAATATCCCCGGACGAAATACTCCCGGACGAAATACCCCCGGACGAAATACCCCCTTGTAAGTGGAGAGGGGCGGGTGACCGACGCGGGAGGGGAAGTTGACTTTATTTATAAAGTCTGTTTTTCTGTCGTTTGTCTGACGTCACGCGTGTCGTATTAAAGAAGGAAGTTAGTAACGCCATTTTTCACAACAAATATAATACATATTATGTAATATTCAAAGTATATTTATAGTTAATGCCGTATCAAGATCTCAAATTGCGTCTTTAATTTTATTATACCAACACATACTCAAAATTGTGCCGCAAATAAACGATTTTTGTATATGCTATGCTTAATTTGATTGTGCGGCAATTATAAATTGTCTCAGCGTTTTGCAGCAAGATTTTGAAGGCTTTTAAACGATTTTAGGTTTTTAAACCTAGGTGTGCCCCTAGCGATTTGAGCAAAGCCCGAAATTAACAAATATTTCGGGCTTCGCTCATTTAAATTTGAACATTTCTAGAAGAGCTCAAATCGAAAAAAGCAATCCACGACGAGAAGTTTTATATCGGGCTTTGCTCATTTAAATTTGATCATTTCTAGAAGTGCTAAAATCGGAAAAAGCGAACCCCGACGAGAAGTTTTATTTCGGGGTTTGCTCATTTAAATTTGCTCATTTCTAAAAGTGCCCAACTCGAAAAAAGCAACCCCGACGAGAATTTTTATTTCGGGCTTTGCTCACTGTTTTGATCATTTCTAGAAGTGCTCAAAGCAAAATGAAAAATAATATTTGGAAATTGTGCCGTATTATATAGCAATAAATAATAAAATAATGTAAATTTAATAATATTTTAATTATATATCACTTTTTTAATTTATTAATAAAAATACAAATTTAACATTAATAGCGGGTAAAGTATTTTTTTTTTATTAAAACATTTATTTCTGTATTATTCAAGTCATATTGAAAGAAATTAACACGATTTTTTCACACTGAGAGACACTTTTAATTTTTTTTATAATTAAAGGGTATGATTACAATTTATATACTCTAGCAATGAATTCCAGGTAGCAGATGAACAATTTCTAAGTTCAGACGACGTACCATGCACTCATGACAAAGAAAAGGGTGTTTCAGATCAGCAGCAGCATTAGCAAATTCAAAGCAAAGTTTTGTGTTTTGCAACTACAAGAAAGGTTATCAATCTAAAACATATATGTTGTGCAAAGAAAAAATTTAGATGAAATTTAAAATGCCATGATAGAAATCCCTGCAAAAATAAGTCAAGTTCAGGTAATAATAAGATCAGGTAATATTTATTTATTTATTTATTTTAAATTAGTAGGTTTGGTACTATCTTGAGGAGCTCTTTGCTCCTTAGCAAGTTCTGTAAATGAAGTTAAAATGATTTTATAATATATCAGCTGTAAAAAAATTATTTAAATTAACTATAACATACAATATTAATATAAAAAATGTGACAAAATCGTATTTTTCAGTATGACTTGAATAAAACAGAAAGAAATATTTTAATAAAAAAATAATATACACGCTAATGCTAAATTTGTATTTCTTTACTTAATTAAAAAAGTGATGTATGTAATTAAAATATTATTAAATTCAAAATATTTTATTGCTTTAATTATTTATTACAAATTATTACTATAATACGGCACAATTTCCAACTATTATTTTTCACTTTGCTTTGAGCACTTCTAGAAATGAACAAAACAGTGAGCAAATTAAGCCCGAAATAAAACTTCTCGTCAGGGTTTGCTTTTTTCGAGTTGAGCACTTCTAGAAATGTTCAAATTTAAATGAGCAAAAAGCCCAAAATATTTATTAATTTCGGGCTTTGCTCAAATCGCTAGGGGCACACCTAGATGTGCGCATTGAATTCGGGCTTTGGTGCCAAATTATATAAATATAGAAAAGGAAGGAATAAATAAGGAAATAAATAGAACAACTTTAAGTAAATTAAGTTTCTTCAGGAGGGGTACACATGCGCTACGTTAAGTGTTCACGGCACCTATAGTACCAGAGGACCAGAAACAATAAAAAATATTGCATTTTTAGACCTATCCCAATCGAATCAGAATTAAAAAATTACACAAAAAAAATTTACTTATATTTTTTTTTTAAGTTAAAAAATTATATAGGGACGATTTTGAAACTTTTTAGTTTAAAAAAAAAATCTAAAAAAAATGCAATAAACACTAATAATTAACATGCTTAAAATGTTTCGTATCAAAATATATTACACATTAATTTTAATTCGATATGAATGATATGATAAATTAATGCATGATGTGTTGGCCTAACGTTACTAACTTCCTTCTTTAATACGACGCGCGTGACATCAGACAAACGACAGAAAAAACAGACTTTATAAATTTTAGCACTTCTAGAAATGATCAAATTTAAATGAGCAAAGCCCGATATAAAACTTCTCGTCGTGGATTGCTATTTTCGATTTGAGCACTTCTAGAAATGTTCAAATTTAAATGAGCAAAGCCCGAAATATTTGTTAATTTCGGGCTTTGCTCAAATCGCTAGGGGCACACCTAGGTTTAAAAATCTATAAAAATCGTTTAAAAACCTTCAAAATCTTGCTGCAAAATGCTGAGACAATTTATAATTGCCGCACAATCAAATTAAGCATAGCATATACAAAAATCGTTTGTTTGCGGCACAATTTTGAGTATGTGTTGGTATAATAAAATTAAAGACGCAATTTGAGATCTTGATACGGCATTAACTATAAATATTCTTTGAATATTACATAATATGTATTATATTTGTTGTGAAAAATGGCGTTACTAACTTCCTTCTTTAATACGACGCGCGTGACGTCAGACAAACGACAGAAAAACAGACTTTATAAATAAAGTCAACTTCCCCTTCCACGTCGGTCACCCGCCCCTCTCCACTTACAAGGGGGTATTTCGTCCGGGGGTATTTCGTCCGGGAGTATTTCGTCCGGGGATATTTCGTCCGGGAGTATTTCGTCCGGGGGTATTTCGTCCGGTCCGGGCGGGGATATTTGGTCCGGGGGTATTTCGTCCGGGGGTATTTGGTCCGCTTACCGAATTTTTAAGGGCCCGATCTAGTAGGAACGGCCATAAGGAAAAAACAGTGTTTTCTATCAGTTCTGTAGGGTACAATATTTGCTTCACAAAAAATTAAAAAACATCATTGAAAAGAGGAGACTGATATGTAATCCGCCAATGAATTTGTTTTTACACCACGACCACCAATTAATTTTTAATTAATTATTAAAAGCGGTAAAAGAGTGTCAACTTTACTTCATCATAACACTTGTAAAAAAAATAATTTCAACAATAGGGTCGAATAGCGGTCTAGAAAATGTTGTCGGCTTTAATGTAGTGTACGCTGAAAGTATTAATTCATGTTATTAAATTTACTGGAACTTATAGACTAGAGCTACTTTTTTGCAATTTCTGGTTCCTAAAACCACTGAATGCAGCGCCGTGCGGAATTGCGGAAATATGCGAAATACTGAACTACAAGTGCGGCCGAGAGAGAGGAGAAGGGAGAGCCGAGAGAGAACAATAAAAGAATTTACCTGCCTGCAGTCCTCCCGCTCTCAACCCTTATCTTGCTTTACCATCATCCACTCGCTCCGCAGTTCTATCTTTACTCCTTACATTTTGCTATTATGTACACTGAATTCAGATTTAGCTGTCTCTACATAATAATGGAATATTACACTATAGGAACACCTCAAGGTTCATTATCACCTAGTATAGAGAAAATTGAAAATTACTTTGGGGCTTTCAAATCTTTGTTCACAGTATACTAAATTCTAACAGAACACAACTAATCAGTTATATAGCAGCGAGATGGCTCGCCGTCCAGTTCGTTGTGTAACAAAATAATTTTTTCATTTTCAAATCATGTAAAATAGTAAGAATACAATTTTTGTAATAAATTCAACTTGTATATCATTATCGGCATTTTATATAACAATGAATTAAAAACAAAAATATATATATTTCGTGATGCGCAGAACTAGATGTGAGCATTTTTTTCGGCTTTTGCCCGAATTCGGCTTTGGGTGCTAACATATATATATTAAAACATATATCGAATATATGTTTTTAATTGTTTTTAATAAACAATTAAATAATACTTTATTTATAATATTAATTGCAAGATAAGATTAATTGACTAACACATTTTGTGACTCTTCCTCAATCATGACTCTTCCTAATCATTTATACTGTCTTCATGTTATACTATAATATAAAAATAATGTCTTTGCAAAAAACATAAATTTATAATTATATCACATCTAAAAATAATTAAAAGTCTCAGATCACTGCTACTGTAATTTCTTATAATCGGAAAAGAAATAATAATTATTAGTAATTTATTGAACATAATATAAACATGATTGACAGCGGTTCATTTTCTGAGTCTCCGAATTTTCTCCTCCCCTAGCAGCAGGTGTTCGCAGGAGCACTTTACTCTATTGTGGTCTATAACAATGTCAGCGGATTAGTGACCGCTACCCATCTCAACAATGACATTTTTATGGAAATAAAATTTTTATCTTCCTTATCGATCTCATCACGTATTCGCAAAAAAGTATTGATCTGGTTGTTTAAAGCTGTATAAAAATGAACTTGTCATTAAAAAGTAGACCAAAGTCATTTTTGTCCGAAGTTTCTGTGACATTTATTACCGAATACATAAATGAAAAAATGCGATGAAGAGCAGGTAGAGCCTGTTTTTCCTTTCGAGCTAAAAACCGCGTGGTTGCCTACATTTTGCCGCGTAAGGTGTTTTACCTCTACTAGATCGGGCCCTTAAAGATTTTTTTAGTGGCCAAGAAGTACTGCTAAAAAAGAAAGTTATTCAAAGTTCAGTTTTGAACCCATGATGCACGTCCCTTTAAGGTGCATTTCCATGGAGCGATGTCAAGCGGGGCTTGGCGGGGCGAAAAAAGCGCACTTGCTTCAATTTCGTATGGCGGCCATGTTGGTGATAAACTCGCTCCCCGCAAGGTGAGGAAATCCTGAGCATCTGATTGACTGCGGCACGTGATTTTCTCGCTTTCCCCGCTCCATGGAAATGCACCTTTAAGGTCCTTATTTTTATTAATTTAAGCAACGCCTTTAATATTGACACCTCTCTCTGTACTTTCACTGCTTTAAAAAAAATGTTTCAGGGCTCTAAAAAATATGACAAAAATAAATCAGAGTAACATAATTTGGTACCTTCTTTTCATTTCGGCAATAAAAAATTCTCATGCACGTTGTCCATTGTCTATAAAAACCCACTATCAAAACCCTTTCTTTTTATTCTTACGGTCTCAACTAAAATTTTATGAAAAAGAACTTAAAATTTTACAGTCGTTGCTGAACTTTTAAGCTGACCTTTTCTTGCTATAGTGTGCAAGAATTAGAGTGTTAATTTTATATTGTAAACGAATGTAGGGTTGTTAGATTAAAATAAAAATCTATTCAATGAGATAACAATTGTTTAAATTGGTAATCAATTTCAATTTAAAATGCAAGTATCCTATTATACAATTTTCAATTGAAATTACTTACAAATTTACTTAATAATATTAATATTAAGTTAATAAGTTAAGTTAAGTTAAGTTAATATTTACTCAAAAGATACAAAAAAATTACAAGTAAACTAAAAATTAATATATTAAAAAAGTCATCCATCTTAAGGGGATAAAATGTGTATATAAATAAACGTAAGTTAAAAAAATATATATTCAGCTTTGTATTATGTAGCATGAAATTTAAAGTTTATTCAATGGAAAAATAAATTTAAGCTGTGGAAATAAATTTGAAAAATGTTGTGAAGTAGAATAAAGTTGACAAGCGTAAAAACTAAATCGTCTTTTTTAGAAAAAAAAAAAAAAAAAAAAAAAGTTTGTAAGGTGTGAACGTGCGTTGAGGGAACTCGCTGCGGCTGTAAAGCAAAATGCCATGGTTGTAAGAGGAGGTGGGGGTGGGGGATAATCAGAAGCACGTCGCCACCCCCCACCCAAGCCACGAGAAAACCAGCAGAGCCCCCCTTTCGTTCAAAGATCCCTCTCTTATACTGACGTTCTTGCAAGGTAGAGCAGACAGATTGCTACCGAAAATTTATCAAGAAATTTTCGATGCTAATGTAGTTGATAGAAAATCGAATACTTTTGGTGTAAAAATTTAAAGGGAACATAATTTTTTATAAGATCATTTCATGAAAAAACACAGCCTGTAGAATATTCTGTTCAATTCTGTTTTAAATTTGATATTATATTATATTGATGGTTATAATATACAACTGCAAGGCAGAAAATACTGAACGTAACTGAACTGAATTACCATTATATAAATTCAATTATTGAATCTTTAAAAAAAAAATCCAATCTTATATATATGTTGGCATCCGGACGCGAATTCGCTTCGGACGCGAAATTTTTGTTCCCAACGCGTTGGGATCATTCGAAAATTCCAAGAAGCGAAATTCGCGTTCGGAGCATCGCAATTTTGATCCCAACGCGTTGGGCACTTCAGCAAAATTCACAATTAATACTAATTAATTAATTAATTGAAACGTAAGAATGGAAGAACAAAAAAATAGGGTCGTATTATGAATAAGAAAACAGCACTTACCTTTCAAAAAAGCATACAAAATATAAAGCATATAAAAATAAAATATTATATTGCATAAAATTCAATATTGTCTTAACAATTTTTTTACAGCAGTATAAAAAACACTTCTCTCTATAATTATTATTTTTATACTGCAACGATGAAACATTTGTTCATGTTTATAGGCATAATGGCATTGTTGGCGTTAGGCAACGGCTTCAACTTCATAATTAACGGTCATTTTAATTAATTAATTAGTATATTACGAAAGTATTACGTTGTTAATTTAATAATGTTCACCGTGAACCGCGATACCTATTCTATTTCAAATTTCAATGAGTTTGACTTTCTCGCCATCAATTTCGCGTCATGGAAATCATTAAAAAACATATTAATTTTGTTCCGAACGCGTTGGACGTTTTTCACATTGTTCACAACGCGTTGGGATCATTCTCGTTTGTTCCGAACGCGTTGGGATCAAATAATTTTGATCCCAACGCGTTGTGAATTTTGCTGAAGTGCCCAACGCGTTGGGATCAAAATTGCGATGCTCCGAACGCGAATTTCGCTTCTTGGAATTTTCGAATGATCCCAACGCGTTGGGAACAAAAATTTCGCGTCCGAAGCGAATTCGCGTCCAGATGCCAACATATGCATCATAATATAAACAAAAAATATAAAACTTTTTTTTTTAATATAAAAATACATTGCGCATTATATTTATATAAAGTTATTTGAGCTGGAAATAAAGCGGGAAAATACATAGCTTTAATAGGTCTGTTATTATAGAATAAAACTGATCTATTATACTTTCTGCACTTGATCGATCTTAAATGTATCCTAGCTCGTACAAAAGAAAATTGAGTGCAAAAACTTCTTAAGTTATTATACATAAGGGTTTACGAACAGATATACTAAATGATAAAAGATATAATAATTACCTATAACACTCGATACATTTAAGTATGAAATTTAATGGAGTATTGACTTCAATTTTTTTTTATTGCAGAAATGGATAGAGCGTGCAAAGTTATGCTACCCTGATTTTTTCAGATTTTTTAGAGCCCGGGAACTATTTTTAAAAAGAACTTTCAATAATTTTTTAAAAATAGTTCCCGAGCTCTAAAAAATCTGAATTAAAAAATCAGGATAGCATAACTTTGCACGCTCTATACATTTCTGCAATAAAAAAAAATTTGAGATTGAAACTTAATTGAGACAAAGGTTTATAATGCAGGTATCATTTTTCTCTCTAGTGTATTATCACTGACCTTCACATATTAATACAATATTTAATTCTAAAACTATAAATCAAATCACGCTATCACTCATTTCATGTGTCACGGACAGTTGTCAGGAGGTGGTTTTGGGGGTGTCATACCCTCGCAGGCACTCTAAAAATAAAATCCGGAGTAGAGAAGAAGCACTTCTCGAGAAAGCAAACTCACAAGTTTCCGGTTCCTTCAAGTTTCGTCCGGCTAAACTTCTATTTAAATTACCTGGAAATGTCTTCAGATGGTATGGCACTGAGGCTACTTAAACGAATCTAACTCCTAGAAGACAATGTTATGGGAAAACTATATTAAATTTTTTATTGAAAGAGAGTACCAAATTATGTAACTTTTTTTCTTCTTCTTTTTTAAAAAAAAAAGGCCAGCTAGGAAATATTGCTAAAAAGTTATTCAAAGTTCATGTTTGAACACACGCCCCTTTTAGTCCTATCCTTTTAATAAGAAGTAACGCCTATTAATGCCTCTGTCTGTACTTTCAATATTTAGAAAAAAAAAAATAATTCCTGGGCGCTAAAAGATATGAAAAAAATCAGAAGAGCAAAATTTGGTCCATTCATTTCTGTAGGCTGTCCACTGCTTAAAATTTTAATAATGCTATTCAAAATCCAGATATTTTCTTTCTGTTGCCACAGTTTTTTTCTGTGGGTATATTTCACCAATGTATTTCATCCTCCTCCCTCCCCCCCCATGTATGGTAAATTCTCAAACAAGTGTCTGCTGTGGGTAAATGGGTAAAATTTCACCTGCATGAGTTGTCAATTAAAACTACTAAAAAGGTTTGTGTTGATCATCAGGAATAAACGTCATGCAGTGAAATTGAGTAACGCTTGAGTAATGCTTCAAAGGACATTATACGCCAATCATGAGGCTAAGCTTGATATTTGTTCTACTATTTTAATCCTCACACTTTTTCTTTTTATTTTTTTTTTAAAGTTGAGCATTTATATAATTAAAAGTTTTACGATTTCAAAGTTTAATAGCTTAATAAATTTATCAATCTTATGATTATAAAAGTTATTGAACTTTTAATACCTATAAAATTGATTGAGTTTTATAAATTGATTTTTTTTTTGTATTTATCTCTGATATTAATAAAAAATAACTCAATTTTATTTTTCCAGCATTTTGCATGTCATATATTTTTTTTACCTTTATATTTTACATTAAGCTTCAAGAAAAATAAATTGCTATATAAGCAAATAAATTGACAGACAGCAGCTAGCGTTATTGACAATTGTTTCAATAAATTATTGATTTTATTCGCTAGATACCGCAACAAGAAATTGCTGTGTTGTAAAGAATTCTCAATATTATAGTGACTGAAAATCTGCAATGTAGCATGTTTCATTTCTCAATAAAAAAAAACTTGTAATTAAATTTGTGTTCTCTCAGTTTCAATACATTGTATTCAATACAAGATTACAAAAATACTTAATTGAACATATAATTCTATCCAATAATCAAAAGATTCACCAGAATAAGCTGACTGCGAAGATTTTCTTTACAAATATAAGTTCTTCTTTACCTCCCTAAAATTTCAAATATTTGTTATTTTATCACCTAAATGTGCAGAAAATGAAACAAATTTAAAACTCAGAAGTGTGCCTCCTTAAAAATATCATAATAAAAACTACAATGTAACTCTCCATATATAATTAAGAATAAAAACATACATTAATATGCATAATAATGTAAATAATAATAAAAAAAAAATGAGGACATAAAAAGTTATAAATTTTTGGTTTAATATTTTCCTTAGAAGCTTAATTTACACATTGGTTAAGTACATAAAAATATTTCCCTCTTGGTAAGCTAGTAAAACTGTGAACTAGTGTAAGGTTGAGCTTATACTTAGTACTATGCATAAGATTATCAGCGACTCTTCTCATGCAGCTTGCTGTTTATAGAGATATATATGCCAAAGACCGTGACGTTACAAGAACCGAGTATTCAGAATGGGCTGATGTGCTCCAAAGAAATTTAGTTAAAGAGGTAATACAATCAACGCTGAGATCTGCAGCTAAGTAATGTGAATTTAATCTTTAAATAGAAATTTAAGTAGATCAAGATATAATGGAAATATAAATGATGATATATGGACATAAAGAATATTAAATGTTGATGGTAGTATCTTTAGTTTTATGTGTCTTTGGTTTGGCGGTCATTTACCGTTGATGGTGGTCGTAATCTCAGCTCTGTTATCTTCTAAAATCCCTTCATAGAGAGAGAGAGAGAGAGAGAGAGAGAGAGAGAGAGAGAGAGAAAGTAGTGGCGGGCGCCCTCATGAGCTAGCATTTCTCCGTGTTGGTGGTTCCAGTGCAGATTTGGTGCCCATTCACAGCAGCAGCAGCAACAACAGCCTACTTTGTTGTCCCACCCTTACTCTCACTGTTAGGCAACACAAAGCTATGGGGTGGTTCTCATAGAACTACAGGGGTCGACGACGAGTAAGATTTACAACAAATACAAACTTCGTGGTAGTAGTTTCCTAGAATTACGACAAGTCTTTAAGTATTTCTTATTACAATTAGATAGGGTATATAAACATTAATTAATCTTTATTACGTTAAAGCTTATTTTATTAATGATAATATATTATGATAATATATTATAGTCAGGGGAATAAGAGGAAAAAATTGACGAAATCGCGCGTTTAGTGAAGAAAGCGTGATTTTTTTTTTGGTGGTAGAGTTCACCCCAAAGATCAATTTTTTTGGCGGAGACAAACGAAAATGACCTTGGTTCGACCCCCCGTGACCTTTGACCTCGCGCATCTTAATTATTTTTTTCTGGCTATTCTATTAAAGTTAGAGAAATAATTTTAATTGCAAATTATTGGTATTGATAAAACAATGATGACAAAAAAAAATTAGCATCCTAAACCAATTAATTTCAAAATGGCGGCTAATTAACTTAATTAAATCATGAAATCTTGGATATTTTTAGTGAATTTCTCGTAACACCTGGCATTTATAATGAAAATAAACCTCAGTTAACACGAACAGACATTTATGAACGCAATATTAAATTAATAGAGTCATTAAATGCATATAATTAGGCAAATTATTGATTTAATTAAGTAAAACCAAGTAACACTTTTTAGTCAATATTGCAACATACTATCGTTATGGTTGGATTTTCCACTGCAGTTGTAATGATTTAGTCAACTTAAGTTAATGTCTGTTGCATAAAGATTGAGACTACCTATTTTCAAGTTGATGACGTCAGCAAATACAAAATGGCGACCAAATATACTCATTCTTTTATTGTATTTACATATTAATTATACTTATATTTAATTTATTCACATTATTATATAATATATTTATAGAATATTCTTGTTACATATTTTGTTTGCTCTCGTCAGATTATGCAAATAATAATATAATTGTTTATGGTTGACGCTACGCCATGTGTTCTGTTGCTTTTGTGACATGCAATTTTTTTTTTTTTAACTGTACTTGCTTCTTCATATATACCTTTTGAGTTTATGATTTGCGCACACCCGCCTACCTCAATGTTTTGTCTAATGACTAGCAAATAATGCACCTGCCACCTCATTTACACATTTGCAAAGATTTTACTTTAGTAGCCTGCAAAAGGGTATATAATATATTGTCATCCTTTCATTGGTCACTTAACTCAAATAAATATATTTAAAAATGCGTGTCGACTCGATAAAATATGAGACTGTTGCTATTTTTATTTCAATCAGCGTGTTATTACTGTGAGCACGTAAAAATTATCGTGCGTATTAACTAGTGATTTACAAGACTCCCTCATTCGATCGCTAATTTGCATGCAGGAATTCACTCTTCTTATGAGAACTGCACGGTAAGTGTGATATTTAATTTAATTTATATATGTTATATCACGTTCAAATCTTGTATAATAAACAACTTGCTGTCAGTGGAGTTATTATATATATATATATAATATTTTATTATTTTTATGGTAGAAAGTATTAAAAAATAGTAATATATATTATATTATTTCCATTTTTTAATTACGTCAATTATTATTATAGCTATATAAATAGAGTATTAACTTGCCTTTATACTGTAGTTTATACTAAACAAAAATTTTAACACGACATTTTAATTGTAGGTAATGCGAGACAATGTTGAAACGAAAACACGATTTGACTACTGACTGCCAGATAAATTGGAATTTTTGCATTATTTGTCAACGCCAGAACTTACGCCTTGAACTTCGTTGTCCAACAAAATCTAATTGTTGTGATGCTGAGAAAACATATTCAAATTTTGAGGACAATGAAAATAGATTTGTAGCTATTAATCAGAATTAATAGCCTTCAGGTAAATTTTACCTTCAGAATTTAAACCAACTTATTCTCGCATAGACGAAGGACTTGGTGTTGCACAGTCACGTTATCTCACAATGCATTATGGCATAAAAATTGTCACTTTCTGCTCTATAATGATATTATAGTAAATACTTAGCTGCACAAAAAAGGTATAAAAAATTGCAAAGAACAGATTGAAGTATGTCCCGAAAATGTTGCTAGAGGAACTTTTCATACGACGAGATATAAAGTTACTGGAGAACCTTCCACCTACTCGGGATGCATTGATGCAACACACTAGACGTGCAGTTCAAGGGGGGGACACGTCTGGGGTCAGTGTCTTGAAACGCAACCAGTGCTACCAGACCTGAACAGCTGTGGGGTTGGTGTAGTGAGGGTTCTCTTTGGGAACCAAAATGGAAGACCTTTCCATTGTACTAGCTTAAGACACACTCATTGAGTTCATAAAATGTGGTTGTAAAAAGGGATGCAACACGAAAAAGTGTTCCTGCTTTTCGATGTCCTTGAAATGCAGCAAACTCTGTGCTTGTGAAAGATGTAAAAATGTAGAATAATTCACTTTATTCTAATATTTTAATAAATTAATGTTAGTATGACTGTAAAATATTATTTTATATAAATATTTAATATTAGTAATGATTTTGTTATTGGGTAATAGTGGTAATACATATAGCACAAAATAGAAATTGTATAATTTTATTTAGAGGTGTAAATAATTTGTCAATAAATATAAGTAGTTCCAAATTGGAATGTAATTTTTTTAAATTGGGATTCATACGTTTCAAATTATATAAAAATTGTAACTTAAAAATATTTGTAAATATTATATCAATATTTTTCAATTAAAAATATTTATCTACTTCTGCAATTATTTTAAGATTTTTTATTTGATATTCCACACGTCGAGTGAAAATTTAATAAATATCAAGAATTGAGTTCAAAAGGAGCTAATTCATAAAAAAATATACAACTGAAAAAAAAAATCATAGTAAAACAGGCTAATTACTAACAATAATAATCTTTATTATCATGACTTTGCCTCAGACAACAAATATCTCACAATATCTTGGTCGCCATTTTGTATTTGCTGACGTCATCAACTTGAAAATAGGTAGTCTCCATGATACAACTATAAGGGTAGTCTCAATCTTTATGCAACCGACATAACTTAAGTTGACTAAATCATCACAACTGCAGTGGAAAATCCAACCATAACGATAGTATGTTGCAATATTAACTAAAAAATGTTACTTGGTTTTACTTATTTAAATCAATAATTTGCCTAATTATATGCATTTAATGACTCTATTAATTCAATATTGCGTTCATAAATGTCTGTTCGTGTTAACTGAGGTTTATTTTCATCATAAATGCCAGGTGTTGCGAGAAATTCACTAAAAATATCCAAGATTTCATGATTTAATTAAGTTAATTAGCCGCCATTTTGAAATTAATTGGTTTAGGATGCCAATTTTTTTTTTGTCATCATTGCTTTATCAATACCAATAATTTGCAATCAAAATTATTTCTCTAACTTCAATAGAATAGACAGAAAAAAATAATTAAGATGCGCGAGGTCAAAGGTCACGGGGGGTCGAACCAAGGTCATTTTCGTTTGTCTCCACCAAAAAAATTGATCTTTGGGGTGAACTCTACCACCAAAAAAAAATTCATGCTTTCTTCACTAAACGCGCGATTTTTCCTCTTATTCCCCTGACTATTATGTAAAACTATATGTTTAAAGCAGTTAATTGAACATATTTTTAGTACCTCGATCTTGACTTAAAACCAATGTTTACAGTAATCTCTATATTCAAATCAAATGTGAGTCATGTAGCTTATCTGGTACTTAAATTTAGGTGTTTTATATAAATTGTAACACTAATTAATATCAAGATTAAGATAGATTATTGTAAAATATCTTTACATATGCTTTATAAGAGCTTTTTATGTTTCAATATATGTGTTAACAAATGAATTATAAAAAAAATCTATGCTATACATAATTTTGTATTCTTCTTTTATTCTTGGTATATTCATTGCAAAATGCACGCCTAATATAGTTCAATGTTTAGAACAATGCTCATATAGCTCAGAATTCTCTTTATATATTCACTACGTATATACATCACAATGTTGATGGATTCAAATTTCTAGTTTTAATAAAGTTTTATGATACGCGTAATTCAATAATATAATATATTATTTCTTACAGCTGCATGTGAACGAGAGCCCGAGAGCTAAAGATTATATATATATATATATATATATATATATATATATAATGTATTTAGAGAGAGAGAGAGAGAGAGAGAGAGAGAGAGAGAGAGAGAGAGAGAGAGAGAGAGAGAGAGAGAGAGAGTTTAAGTTATTTATCACAAACCTTGTGATGCTCTTTCACCAGCTTTAACTTTTCCTCAGTCATTCTCTTAATGCAGCCCGCATAGCTTTGGTGCACAAAAGGTTGCATACCTTACCCCTTATCGAGATTCTAGGCAGGAAACTTCACTTTGATTTGACTTGTTATTTCTAGAGCTTGCTCAGAAAGTGGCTTATGTATAAATAATATTAATGGCACTCTTATGAATTATTAACTACAAAGAGTACACCTTTTGTATTGCAAAATAGCATTTATTTTAGTAATATCAAGCCTGCATGCAATACAACTTTTCTTTAAAAAGACAATTTTACCTCCATACAAAACAAGTGAAATTGAAGTTTTTTGGAAAGAAAAGTTGTATGCAATAATTAGAAAAATTGAATCATACCGGCTTTAGTTATCGCATGCTTACTTTAATTACGTTTATCGATATACATGTATTGCATATTAAATACAATAACTATAAACAAATATTATTATTATTGCTTTATTGATCGCTTGTCAATTGTATTTATGCTAACTTTAATATCGTTAATATTAAATTAAATTATCCATTTAATTTAAATTGAATTGTATGCAATTAATATTAATTTACTAAGTATGTAGAATAATACTAATTACAACAAAATATTATGATAGAATTTACATAAATGCTCTATTTAATTATGCATACAATAATGCCTCTCTTTCGCATTTAAATATTCTATAACAAGTAATAGTATTTTATTATAAAACTAATTTTAAATATACTAAACCTGATTAAAAATTTTATTATAATTATCAAATCATAACAATTTTATTATAATTATACATTATAGTCGTTGTATAATTAGTCAATAGAATGATGTAATTAATGCACCAACTACCTTGCAATTTACTTCATTATGTGTTTGCCAGTTCAAACTTGATTCCCGTAACATTGGTTCCCAACTTGGTGATTAATTCTATGCTCAACAAAAGTGATTTAACTTGCAGAAATCACGTTGGTGCAACACATCCTATGTTAAGACAGCACATAAAGTTGAAATCTGAAACTATTCAGAGCAAAACTTTAGTTATTATTTGCAAATTAATTATAACTTTCTGTTGTTTATAACATTTTAAAGGTCAAAATAACCTTTTGTATAATAATACAAAGCCTTAATTATCTTATAAATTATTTCATTGTTGTTTATGAATAAACCTATAAAAAATACTGGTTGGTATTCACGAAGAGTTAAGGAGCGTTTTAGGGAGAGATATTTTAAGAAGCGTTTTTTATACCAGGTACAGGTAAGAAAAACGCTTCTTAAAATATCTCTCCCTAAAACGCTCCTTAACTCTTCGTGAATACCACCCACTATATCTAGGTTACCAACTATCTTGATACAATGGACACCAATTTACCACCAATATACATGAAAAATGGTGCTATATTGATAAACTTATGTGGACTAAAAATGTTCTAATTTAAAGTATAATTCATAATTTATAAATCATATTAACACAATTCAATCAAAGTAAACATACAATTAACTATAACAAATGGTGTATTAGTCCTTCTTAACACTACTTGTTTTAACGCTCTCATTGCATGTCTAAAAACAATACATTTACACGATACTTGTCAGTTAAAATACATTTCTTTGCAAATGAATAAATTTCAATGACCGAAAATTTATTCAAAATAAATTGAAATTTTACAGAAAGTAATTGAATAAATCCAAACACATTTGGAATATATATATATATATATATATATATATATATATATATATATATATATATATATATTACAGGCACATTTAACATATATTGAACTTTATCAATATTGGGTACGATTCACGAAGCAGTTATCCAGGTTTCTAACCACGTTTAGCTTAACCACGTTTAAGTATACCTGCTTTTATACATGTTAAAACACCTAGTTAAACGTGGATAAGCTAAACGTGGTTAGAAACCTGGCATACTGCTTCGTGAATTAGCTTGAATCAAATTAGCTTGATATCCCTAATTTGAAGAAGATACAGAAAACTTACGAAAACTACAAGAGACAGTCTCACTTTTTACGAGTTGTGTTTACCCTTTTAACTCTTATATACAATAAAACGAAGCATAATTATAAAGAAATCATTTGTAGAGATAGGTTAAAAAGTTATTTCTGCAGGGTGAATTTACTTAACTATTTTTTTGTTTCTACTAGACGCTACGAATCTCCAAATTATGATGTTATAAAAACGCAATGTAACTTTTAATACATACTGCTGTTGAATGTTGATGCTTCTTTGAGTGTACTAACATTACAGCAATTACCCCAAATCATTTGCATGAGCTGCTTCATGAGCTTCACTGAGCATTTCTCTATCCCTACCTGTGACCGGAGGTTTTAGTGACGTCACTTGAATCTAGTGACGTCACAGGATTTCCCCTAACACTAAAAAAGGACAAACTGATCCTCAAATTCAAAATTTAATTTTGTTCATCAAATTTCAAACATACAAACATTAATAAATGCAATTACTTGTAAATACAAAGATTCGAAAAGTGTAACAAAAATAATAATAACATATTATATGTTACATAATACATATATATATATATATATATATATATATATATATATATATATATATATATTTTTTCATAGATTGAAGATAATTTAAGATGTAATTTTTATTTTCAACGCCATTCTCATGACTTTATCTGCAGTGATTAAGTCTTTTAAAAAGACCAAATAGCTCAAAAATAAACGTTTTCAACGTAGTGAATGAAATCCACTAGCCTGAAGGCCAAACTATTATTTTGTGCTCATTTTAAAGACTCCGATTGATATAGTAATGTTTAAAGTATTATAATGGATCAATATAAAATAAATAAAATGTTATAATATACACCTCTTAACACCATGAACTTTACTCCTGCTTTGAGATTGTAGGCGTTACCAAAAATTTATTCCTACTTTGTTTGTAGGCGTTACCATGAATTAAGTTTACGAGGTAAACTAAAACTATTTTGATATTGATAGACTGATACGAGTGCTATTGAAATTGCAAACCCAACTCTCTGTTCATTGTAGCTCTAGCAATTGAGGCAGGAGTAAAGTTCGTGCTGTCCAAAGATGTACGTATACGTAGTGGTGAATAAATGAGATGCCATGGATCAGCAATAGTTTTGAAGTTCTATCTTATCCATATTTAATTAAGGGAACCACATGAACCATAGTTACAAAGGTCAATTAAACGAAATTCCTTTCGATTTCATGTCAAAAGTTCAATGAGTAAATTAGTAAGTGAGCTGAAGAGATTAAAATCATGTTCAGTCTTGAAAACCATGCAGTAATAATGAAATTTAAATTCATAACCTAATAAATTTATATACATTATACATAAAACTGCATTAACACATGCTGAACAATTTAAATTGTGTTACTGTCAGTAAGATTTAATATTAAGTGACTAATTAATTTCATGATGTTGTATATAAGCATGACACAATTAACAATTGACATGTAAATGCAATCAGTGTTATGATTGAACACGTGCTCATTCCCCCCCACCGCATCTCTCTAAGGTATATTATAGCGAGTTAAACTGTTAGTTAGAGGGGGGCAGGAAGAGCATCGTTAGTGACAAGTAGTTTGGACTAAAGGGCACCAGAGTGAAGCTGCAACTCGAGAGGATCACACTGAGGTGTTTGTAAGAAACATGTGACGTCATCAAATATTTATAACATCGTATTTTATTAGGTTTAAGAATGGGCTTGTCTACATCTCGTTGCAATAAAACTAATTTGTATTCTATTCTTAACAAAAAATAATAAACATTCATATATAAAAATATTCACACCAAACTTTATGTACGTTGTTTTGTGTGATCATAATCCTAGCTATATTATTTTGCCTTTGATATAATTATAATGGTTTGCCTAACTAATATAAAAAATATTAATTAATTTGCATGTTTAAAAAAAAAATAATACCTTGTTGAAAATTTGTTTTATAGTGTTAAAGAATTTTGTAGGAACGGTAATAGTGGCAATTGTGGATAATTGTTGTTATTTTTGTAATTTATATTGTAGTTTTTATTATTAATATTTATGAGTTGTTCTACGATATATATATGGATGGCTAAAAGAATAACTAAATAATTATCATCTAGGGCTAATAAATTAATACATTAAAAAAATGAACCTTCTTTACCTCTGAATGATTTTCTGTGGCTGAAACTATATCAGAGGGTTAGGAAAATTTTCTTTTTCAACTGTTCAAACAAGTTTATCTACTTTAGTAATTATCTGTAATTAAAGACTGTAGAGGATGCTTTTGATGTTCAATTATGGCGCCAAGATGTCATCAATCAACAAACTTATTCAAGATTCCTAAATTGATTCATCATCATGGAAAAAGTCACTCATTAAAAATAAAATTAATTGTAGGTGAAGTAAATACTACAGGAAAATGTTAAAAGAATGCATTCAATAAGAAATATGAATCATTATATTTTTCATAAAAACAACTCATAAACTGTTTATGATTAATTTTTCAAGTGAAATTCTTAAAATTTGAACTAAATTTAATGAAGACCTAACCATGTTGTTCTAGTGCCGAAGTATGAGGCGGTAAGTATAAGTGTTGACCAGCCATACATGAACTACTGAAGCCTTAAGAGCTGATACAGTAGCATAATCTGTATCTTGACTATCGTAGTCAGCATGGTGTGGGGAGGGGTATATTAAAGCACGAGTTTATATGTCGGAGAGCGAAGAACAGAAATGTAGATTTATGATACAGAACACCGCACGTATAGCCACATTAATTATTTTACGACCCAAAAAGAAAAAAAATGTATGGTCTTTCATGCTGCTCTAGTGTAATGAGTTGATTTTCTTTGCAAATGTGACGCCAAAAATTTTATATACTAGTTTTTTTTTCTTTAAAATTATGAGTCTGTAAAAAAATAATGTCTCAAACCAAATTCAAATTTTCTTCTAAATAAATATATAAATGTTCAATTCTAATTTAAAAAATAATTATCTACCAACTAACGTGCATCAATATACAGTATTTACAATTTTTGTACATTGTTTTAAAAAAGAATAACATCATGCTCTAAAGTTTTATAATTTTCAACCAATTCACACAAAAAATCTTTTTGTATTTAATAGCGTTATATTTTCATATAAATAATAAGGTATGTTGTAATGCTTGGATACTCATACTTTCATTTGAAATTTTAACTAAATTAGCAAATATGCCATGATACCATAGAATTTATTACTTTGGTTTTCAGCCTTTTAATAATAATAAAAAAAATAAAGCTTTAGAGTCCAATAAACCAATGTTTTCTCTAAAGGAAATCATGTTTGCTTCGTTCTATGTTATTTCGTTTAGTAATATTAAATGAAATCAAGCCTCGCATATCTCTCTCTCTCTCTCTCTCTCTCTCTCTCTCTCTCTCTCTCTCTCTCTCTCTCTCTCTCTCTCTCTCTCTCTCTCTCTCTCTCTCTCTCTCTCTCTCTCTCTCTCTCCATACTTGCCTTATATAAATATGAGCCACGCTTAATATGCTTCAGATTAAAGCGAAAGCAGCAGGCTGTCGTTTATTTTGCTGAATGTTCGAACGGTGAACATTTTATTAAATATTATTATTTTTTTAAAATATTCACCAATTTTCCTCCTTCCACTTAAAATTCTCTTTTTGGCACAAAATTCAAACGGAAGTATATTATATCGATAACTACCTGGAAACAAAAAAATGTGTAATTAATGTTAAATTTTTCAACAATTTACAAGCTTGTTTTGAAATTAATTTAAAATTAAAGGTTAACATAAACTAAAGCAGCATATTTTATTTAATCAATAACATAAATTAATATAAAATTAATATATTATCCGATGATACAATAATGGTGAAAATGGGTGCAATTCACGAAGCACTTAGCCAGGTTTCTAACCTCGTTTAACTTAACCACGTTTAAATATACTTGTTTTACGTGTTAAACCACCTATTTAAACGTGGTTAAGCTAAACGTGGTTGGAAACCTGCAGCTTTGTGAATCACGCTCATTTAATATTCATATTAATAAATAAACAACATTTTATTTTCATTCACTTTTTTATACTATTAATTTAATATTTTAAAATAAAATGTTCCCCCTATCATTTTCGTTTATCATCTATAAAATAAAATAACATATGAAATTCAAATTCGACATTTTGAATATAAAAAAAGCACATTTTATTTTTTACATATTATCATAAATAAGTCAAAAATGTTGGCAAAAATATTGTAACGTTAAATTTACATAAAAAGTTGATGTTATAAAGTGGCTGGATGGCTGATCGAGTACGCAGTGACTTGATTCGAATCAATCAGTGACGGTCCATGACTCTTACCATTCCCCCTACTTATAAATATACCTTGACTTTGATTTTAAACTTGTGTTTTGTAGTTCTCCTATATATATATATAGCAAGCATTCATTATTACAATACGCACACATACACACTTGAGCGAATATAATGATCATCACAATAGTACAGTCTACTAGATGTTATATTTTCTATAGTAAAGAGCAACTAAAATTCACTAACTTTTGGCCTAAAGCCAGTACATATATAATATTACATTTTGCTATTGTATATATGCTGATCTTTAAAGCTGAAAACAACACTGTATATACAAACATATATGAAGTTACAGTAGTACAGTATATTTGTGTATATTATATTGTGCAGTGTGTGTGTTACTATAGAGAGAAATATATATATATTTGTTTGTTACATCAGCAGCAAAATGTGCTGCTACATATTATATGATGAATATTGAATGACACATGCTTTTCATTTCATTGCGATGTACTATGTTTCTAGCCACAAGCACACAGTTCAAAATTTCTATTATGTACAACAAACAAGTTTTAAAATAGTTTCTATTTATTAAATTGTTTATATAGTAATTTAAAATTACAAATACAATTAAAAAACAATTTTATTAAAAAATAAAATTAACATTTTTTTTTTAATTTTATAAAAGGTTTTTAATTAATTAAAATGTGCAAAGAACGATGGAATGATATATCAAATTATTAAAAATTATTCTTAATTAGCAACATGGCATACCAACATTTTGATTAAACTGGTTTTAATTACAAACTCGAGATTGAAAAATGTTGAAGATATAGAGGAGAATATTCGTGACACTGACCAACTTAGATCGTGTTTTCACGGTTTCCTCAACTTAAAACAGTGGTATACAAATAAAAAGAACCCTCTTTAATTATGGATACATTCAAAAAATTGCTATTAGTTTTTTAACCCCTACATGTAGGTAGAAACTTTAATAAGAATTCTTTTTTAAATAAATTTCAGGTTTGGTTAAAATGTGGAGTTATATTGGTAGATGTATTAAAAAATTGAGCACCTTACACCTTATATAGGTCAATTTACATGATACAACCTTAAAATGCGGTTTTGACTGTAAAATGCTTTGTGACAGCCATGTTTTCAAGAAAATGCAACAAAGGTATTGTATAGCGTCAGCAGAGATTTTACAGCAAGGTTGTATATTTTTGTTGTATCGTTTTAAAAAAAATGGCAATGTAACTCGAGGTCCACTTCCAAATATGCATTAAAAAATGTCATGTAGGTTGTCCATTTACAAAGAAATGAACATGGATTTTAGCTTCAAAATTATTATAGTACCAGATAAGAAGTGGACCCCAGAACTGCTAGTTGAAAAATTTACACGTGGAAAAAACAACAACAACAAACAGACAGGGGACTACTGGGCCAATCAGAATGTAGTATTTGGACCTCTTGAGTGCAGCTTTAGTGTTTTATTGGAATTTTATATCAAATTTTAGTGTTGAATATAATTATGTAGATTAAAATTTATGCTAATTTTTTGTAAATTTCCTCTATCATGATTAGTGATTTGTGCTCTAGAAAATTTTAACATTATATATAAAATTTTACCATGTATTCTTTTACACATAAAATAAATTGACTATATCTTTGAATACATATGTCACGTTTGTCACAGATATACAGGTTGTACTTTTATTCACGTCTCGTTACAAGCTTGCCATCACGTTTCTTTAGCAGTAGTGAGCAAAGAGTGTCAATCAATCAATAGCCCGGACCGCTTTGAGATCTCACGTCCCTTCCAGTGTTTGAGAACCGAAGAGAATTTCTGGCAATACAGCAAAAAATAAAAATCGATTTTGTATCAAATACAGCAAACTATGAAGAATATTTTATCATAAATGTAAATGTAAGACTTACAAATCTAATCTTATATTCATAAATTTCAAATTTAGCTATTCCTATAAAAAGGGCAACGAGATTATTTTATACATTCATATATATTACATCAATTATTTGGTAAACAAAGCTGTAATTTTGTGAATTTTATATTTTCTTATTTATATTATTTAAATATCTAGTACATGATTTATAAATTATAGCATGTAAATTTATTTCCATGAAATAAATTAGACCAATATATTTCACACATAAAATAATGTGTTATTGTTTGAAATAAATTTTAAATGTATTTTGTTTTGATAAATTTTATATACAGCAAACGTTTTATATCAAGTATGTGACGGTACAAAAATCGTATTGCTAGAAAAGAGCGAAAAAAAGTAAAATACTTGAAGTCCGTGATGGTTTTATAAACAATTAAATATAATTATTTTCAGTACTATTTGTTATAACATAACTGTTATATTATATTGCGAGAACATGGCTTTTAATAAATAATAATGACGATACACCATTCCAGAGTATAAGAAAATGACCTTAATGACCTTCATGCGTTATTTATGCTTACAAAGGTACAAATATGTGTCCTTTTGTGACCCATGAATGGATGTTTATAGTACATACTATTTAAATTAGTATAAAGTGTTTAAACAAAATAAGACAAAAGTAAATTATGAAGTTAATTTATTAAAATCGAATCTATGAAAACATGAATGTTAATTAATTAAAACTTTACAATGAACCACGTTAAACCATAGCAATTGGGTGCATGTTAATTTTATATATGGATGTACAGAGAGTACTCTAATACACAGATAGCTTATTTGATTGTTGTTTGGGATTATTACATCCAATTTGTAATTACATTGATTTCAAATCTCATTCGTTATACCTATAGCGTGGATAACATTAATTATAATTGATAGCTAGTTTCAATTGAAATTAGTTTATACAATGTTCTACAGAATTTATTTCTAACAAGTAAGTGAAAAATTATAATGCAGGTGTTGATTTATAATTTGTTTAATTAAATAACTGACATAAAGTCTATTTCTCTATGATATTATGTGCTCCAAAAGTTACCAATATACCTTTCAAGATACTTCAAACGTTTTTTTCGCTAACTATTGCAGTTCTACAAGATCAAAAGATTTGGAATTTTTGGGGTCGACTTAAAAAGAGCAGTCATCAATCTCAAAGACTATTTTCAAAGGCTATTTTTTACGGCAGGAATGAAAAAAGGGTACCAAATTACTTACAGATTTTTTATTTTTTTTTTTTCTGACTTGGGGAATTAAAAAAAATATTAACGGTGATGCCATGACCCCTAGAGGCGATTAGTCCTTATCATTTTATTATAAAGAATCAAACGCCTCCAGGGGGCGTGACGTCATCGAGGCCCCACATTTAATATATTTTTTAAATAATTCCCGGGGTCAGAAAAGAAATTCTGAAAATAATCATATTTTCGTATCCACGATAAAAAATGTCATGTCACTACACTAACAAATGAGCCTCAATTATTGACAAACAAAGCGGAGATTATTAACATTCGAGAGATCCCGAGGTGCGCATGAACTCATAAAGCCCTGATAATGTTATAGTTACAGATTACGCTGACTTATACGTGCTATGAGCGCCTGCTTGAATGTGCTGAGAAGTTGATTTTTGTGAACACTTCCAGGAAGTTGTTTCTTGCTAAAAGTTAGAATTAATTTCTGAGAAAAGAAGAATCTAGTAGAACAAGTAAAAAAAAAAGTTGTATAGAATATTTGAAGAATTTGACTTTAAATTGAATTATTGATTGATATTCTTGTTATTGCGATACAAACTTTGAGATTCTCGTTTCGTAAATATTTATTTTTTATCGACAAAATCAAGAAACATTGTATCTAATAGTATATTTATAGTATATAAGGTTAGATCTCTAGAGAATATGTTGTGTATAAAAAGTGAATGTCAGATAATAGAAAAAATCTATCGGAATCTGAACAGAATATATTTTTTTGATTTAAAAAATATATATTCTATGAAATGTAATTTTTATATTAATTATCTTTATTATAATTTAATATTATCACTCTATTTTCCTTATTATCATTATCAGACAGTCAGCTTTGAAATGCACTCGCCACTAATAATACATTATATATAATATATATTTTAAATCCTCTAAATCCTATATTCATAAGCATTATAATTTATATATATTATGTATTCATTATAATAGCACAATGAAATAATTTAATATATGTAGTAAATTAAAGTGTATGTTCCATCAAGTGATACATAAATTAATGTCCTAAAAGTTCCTTGTTGCGTTGTTTAGTACTTTATCAATTAATAATAATGATATTATTATTCATTATGCTCTATGTTTACAATGGTAAGCATCCACCAGAAAACTTATATAGTTGCCATATTCGTTTGCTGATTTTGACTCCTGCTACAACCACCGCGCATCAGCGCGCAACCCTTCTGCGCACGTTTTTTTCGGCTCGAAGTCAAAACACTACGACCGCGAAATTCTTTAGATGCTCTTTAATGAAACTGACCCGAGGCAAATAATAAAATTGTTATAGCAGCAAACGTAAAAGGTTAATGCCAATACGTAATTTTAAATTTGCAAACATAACTTATTTAGAGGGTTTACAATTAGCGATCGAAAAATTGCTCCGTATAGGATCTTACGTGATGCGCCCAATCTTTTTTTGTAAGTAAATGGGAATGGGAGGACAAAGGGTTGGTGACGTGAAGATGGATCCTTACCATTAGAAATACAATAATACATTGACTAACATCTAATTTCGGCTTACAGTTGCTTCGTAATTACCACTATAACATATATTATGAATGATTTACTGCAGTAAAAGAAAGTAAATATGAAGAAGGGTGGGGGTGTGGGGGGGAAAGGCCATGCTATGCTTTACAGAGTCATACAATAATTTGCCAGTCTCGAAAGGAACGTAAATATTTAAAATGTCATTGCAAAAACAGAAAGATTTTTTTTACACCTTTACTAAATCCAAAGAAAAATCTTATTTTTTTAATACAGATATAAAATTTATTTATATACCCTTCAATAAATAATTTCTATGAATATAAAAATATATTTTATGAACTAAATTTTTTCCCCTTACAATATTCTTACTTGATCTTCAAGTATATTGGTAACGTAGAAAGATGCTGGCTGGCTATTTTGTGGCCTTCTCAAGCGCTGCTAGCTCGTGGATGTCGTAGAGACGACGAATTTTCATTGGAGATTCATGTTTTATGTGAGGAGCATATTGATCAGTGCTTTTCAAGTGCTACTACTTCTTCTAGCTTTAGCAGCAAACCAGCGTTATTGTGAGATAGAGAGGGAGAGAAAAGAGAGAAAAGAGAGAGAGAGAAAATTTCAAAGTCCAACGATTGTCGGTCAGCCAAAAAACTTTTTTTTATATATTTTTTTATTCAGATATATTTTTTTCGCGGCTGCTGTGTCATCGCGTCTTTCACGCAAGCAGATGAGGTCCAGTTGAAGTGTTGTCTCTCCTCCATATCGTCAGGCGGCGGCGCATGAGCGTTAGTCTCCGCAGTGAACTGCTGTTAGCGAGGACTTGCGCGGCTGTGACGACGGCGGCCTCTACTCTTTCTCGTGTCAGTAGCCAGGCAACTGCCGTGCTGTGTATCTCTGTCCACCACGCACGTGTTTGGTATATTCGAGTGATACTATCCGTGCTCTCAGTGTAAGTGACAAGTGTTTGTGTCAAAAGTTTACAACTATAATTATTATAAATAAAACTTAAAAATTAGTATTTTTACTAATAAACATAAAAAAAGTGAATATTTATAAATTTTCTAATATAAATTTGGTGACATCTCTAGTGTTATATTGAGACTAAGAGTAATGTAGACACGATCGTGATACATCAATCACATTTATAACTGCCCTAACTGAAGATTTCTCTTGAGACACCAGTTGTCTTTCTTAATTTAGTACGCAAATCACAAGCAATATGCTATCAAGATGTGGTAGGGTAAGAAAAATCAACGAACAGTGCTACGTTACTTGTGCTGGTAAAGATTGATTGCTAGAGATTCAAAGACGAAGTAGAGCCATGGGACACTCATCTAACCACCAAACTACCTCTAAGAGGGGTAGTTTCAACGTTTCACCCTCGATCTTGTGGGTGCTACTCACGTTAGTCGCTACATCAGTCAGTGACCAAGGTAAATTTACTACAAAAATCGTACGAAATGTTTTTTTTTTTTTTAATTTTTATTGAACCTTTTAAATAACAAAATTTATTTTCTATGACTTTTTTTAAACCTGTTATTGATATCAATATTAATTTATATTTTCTTTTTTTATTATTATTTTTTTTAATCAAATGTTAAAAAAAAATCAAGATGATTATGTTATTTTTTTGTATGATTTATTGTTTAAAAATGAACTAATATTTGCCACTATATCGTTGTAGTTTTTTGTGAGTATGAAAGATTTTTTTTTAACAAAGAAGTTTTTACATAAATTTAATAAAAATATAATATATCATATGATATTGTTAACATTTTTACAACTTACTATGCAACAAAAAATATAAAAGTAAGATATTAATTAAAATTCTTAATTACCATGCTATCCTCTATTATAATAAAAGAAATAAAAGGAAAAGTTTTTTCTGCAATATATAAAACAACATTATATTTTTTTTCCTCTCGTACTCGTATTATTGCAACATTATCGCGAGGATTCTATCGTTTAAATTAATCCTAGTGGATGAATTTTTATTAGAATTTTAATTATTATTGACATGGAATTAGCGTGATATTCTCCTCGTTATCGTCACTGACAGAATTGATGATATTCCATCATCACGCTCGGTGATGCTCAACTTTTTTTTTATTTTTTATTTATCCTAGTAAAGTGATAGCTTTATTTACTGATATTTTATTCCAAATTAAGCAATACTTTACCGTATATCAATGTAAAAACATCAAATATAAAATGTATAAAATACTATATATAAAAAATATAATTATCGGTTTATTGATAATATGATACAGGATAATTTAATTAGAATTTTTAATCAAAAGTAAAAAATATGTTATGTATGTTATGTTATACACAAAAAAGAAAATTAAATCGATATTTTTGGTGATAAATATTAATTTGTAGAATAAAATGTGACACAAAAATACATTTCAAATTTTAAGCAATGAAAATTAATTAGATTTTTTTGGGTGGCATAAAAAAAAGACAATTATTTTATTTTTTATTACTTTTAACATTGTAGGGCTATAATAATCGTGGAATCAGGTTTAAAACTCGCACAGTCATAAGTAATGTTATTGGCCGGATTTACGCGAAGATGCAAGATGTTCAAAATATTTTAATTTTAAATCTGAAAGCGATGTTCTATATAATAGTGACCAGTACTTTTTTCTGATTTTCTCTTGTGTACTCTTATTACAAACAGAAAAAGAAAAATAATTTTAATTGTAGTATTCGCAATTCTTTGTTTTAATATAAAAAGTACTATTATATACTGTAGCATAATTATATAATTATACAGTATTCAAATAAATTATATCACATTGATAATTTTATGTAATTTATGTTAAAATTCTCGGAAGAAAAAGGCAGAAAAGATATCATGAATGTTCTATTACTTAAACTTTTTAATTTACAAAAAATAATTTAACTTTGTTTTTCATAATTCATTATTAATTTTTAAACAGTTTACGACTTAATTCATTATTTTTATCATTCGATTTTTCATTTAATTTCCCCTTTTATTAATATTAAGTATTTTATTATATAAAAGTAAGATAAACTTTCTTTACAGAATGAGTTGGCAAACTTTTAAGAACTCTGATTGACACTAAGCGATCTCGGAAGTCTTTTCCCACAAAAATTCGTACACATAAAAGAATTTTAAAAAGAGTTTATTCAATTCTTCATTGATGTATTGAAATTCAGCAGCCGCACTATTTACATGATACAAAGTAAACACACTTTTTACTACGGATGGAAATGCAAAAGAAAAATCTAACAATAAAATTTCCATTGCTTTGAATTTTGTACTGTAATTATGGATAGGGAGGCCAAATAATGCATGTATTAAATATTTTTTTCCCCTAGCTGCATTCTCCAAATCGAGATGCAATGTGCTGTGACATTATAATCAAGTGTTTGAAATGAATTACAAATGTGCTTTTTAAAGATTTCAAGTGATTTTTTTTATAAACAATAAAATCATGCATGCAATTAAAGTGGTTTAACAAATCGCCAGCTATTATTAATTTATTCTTAATGAAATTTGATTTAATAAAACTACGTATTTAATGTTTTATTGATGATTTTTTTCACAAATAAACATATGTATGTTTTTTTACTATAGAATTTAATGTTAATAAATAACCTCTTGGCTTGTCCATCACTTGCGTTTTATTAAAGAAGTGAAACGATTGATCACCTAATCTTAGAATCAAAGAGAGAGATTCTCATTAAATCAAATTCTCTCTTTTTTACTGAATCTTTTATCAAGGGGAGTTTTTTTTTTCCTCTTCGCAGAGATCAGAATGAACAAAACAGATTTTTTTTTAGAACTCATTACGATTGTTTTTGTTAGACGGAGTAAAAGAAAAATATTTCTTTTTTTGACATTCTTTTTGATGGATAGCTTTCTTGTTCTTAAAATATTATTATCATTGTTAACATTTTATATTTATTAATTTTAAAAAAGAACTTAAACAAATTTAATTAATGTTTTATTAATTTTTGTTTAAAACTTAATATTTTTATATATTTTTTTTTCTTGTGTAGAAAGGAAAGGGAATAAGACAGATAGATGAAGTTAGAAGATAATTAATTAAGTTTGTTCCGTGTTAGAGATGAATGTAGAATGGGGTACTAAGTAAACTTAATCCTATTCACCCTTACAGACTTGTGTTGCAAGTTTGGATGAGACTCGACTATGCTCTCTTAGCTTAGGATAAAGGTGTTGTGTTCATCTTCTATAAAGGTATGACGAAATAAACAGGTAAATTATATATTTCTAATTTACAGAGATGCATTAGAGTTCAAAAGATATGTTTTTTTTTTTTGCTTCTATTACTTTGCATCTTTTCACATTGCATTGTTATAATACTAACGTTAAGAGAAAAAAAAAGGATAGAAATGGTATACATTATCTTAATGGAGTGCCAACCCTAGAGATCATTATTAGAAGATGGATCTTAAAATTGATTTTTTTTAAATAAAAATATAACACTTTGATAGCTAAAATATACAAAAAATACTATAAATGTATGTAACATTTTTTTAAATAAAACAGGTGAGATTCAAAATAAGGTTTCTTTTACCATTTTTTTCACTTTTCATCAACTTGTTTTTTTGTTTTTTCTCCAATGCAGTTGAAATTTACAAAGTTCGAATGGTTCAAAGCGTCTGCGTAATTCGGTATCCCATCACAATGCCATTTGAGTGTAATAAAATTGTAGCAATCAGTCTAAAAAAACGTCGTAATCGTTGATGAATACTAAATTTATTACCCATGTATATTGCAATATATAAATAATATAGGTGTAATAATTTATTAATTATATTAATTAAACACAATATATCGTATTTGTTTATGGATGTGAATGAAAAATAAATTTTCATTTAAACTTGTAATTCCATAAATAAAATTAAATGCTCTTAAATGCAAATGAATTATTAAGTATTGTGTTCAATGACTGAGGCATTCATTTCATTAAGGAGACTAATTGCTGGTCTAAAGCGATTATCTCCATGTAGTTAATCAAATGAGTGCTGGACTCTGGTCAAGCGATGTTTGGAGAGTGGACTCCATCAATGTCATGTATGGACCCTTCTGTGTCACAAACTTAGTGCATTAATTGTTTTCAACTAGGCTGTATGATAGATTAATTATAAAACAGTATTGTTTTCTAACTATTAAATTATTTAGTACAAAATTTAAAGGAAAAAATATATCACACAGAAGCAAAAGTATACTCAAAATAGTAATACTCTAAATTAGTCTTCCATGCATTATAGTTTGTCACAAATGTCTTTCTTCCATTTGCAAGAAGGTTTGTTCTTCACTTGTTTATCAATAATTATAAACTTTATTGTACAAATTAATATTTAAAAAAATTTCCTATGTATAATAATACTTTTTTCATGACTATTTTTAACTCATTAATCTCATTATACTGGTATTACATTTTTATGTAAGCTCTAGTTTATTTTAGAAAATATGCCTATGATGTCATATAATAATTAGTTCCAAATTAATTAGAACTAGGGTAGCAAAATTACTACTATTTTTATTTGCTACAAAAAAAAAATCGTCAGTTATCCGTTTTAAGGCAAGGTATATTGGCAACACAATTTATAGTTAACAAATATTCGTTCAGAGGCGCTGCTTTCAGTGATATAAAGTACCTTAATATTAATATGATAATAATTAATATTTAATTAATGTGTTTCTGTTAAATTCTCAAGATTCGCAAGTAATTTTAAAATGGAAGTATGCTTTTTACTTGAAAGGTTTCCAAAGCACTTGTAATTAATTATAGAAATAATTTTAAAACAAATAATGACATAGAAAATATAAGACTCTTCAGAAAAAAACACTTTAAAACTCAAAATTAAATACAAAATAAATCATTAAATGTCAGATTTTGTTAATTAGAATTCGACAATTCACATGAAACTTCTTCATTTATCAATTAACTCGGGATTAATTAATTACCTTCACAAAGATGCTGATTTGACTAAAGCAGTGCCAATTTTAAAACAATGTAATCTTTTAATGCTTATAAATTTAATGTCGTGATTTCATGAAGATTTGCTACAATTTTCATATTACTGATAAATCCTTTTACTTGTTTCATTTTTTTTTGGAACAGACAATACCTCTATAACATTTACTACATTATATATATTTAATTAAGTCTATATGTAATTAATGTTTTATAACTATATTATGAGCACAATTGTACAAATTCTTTATTCTTTACTAATTACACATCTGGTTAATTCTAGGTAAAGAAACAAAACATTGAGAAGATGAAAAAAAAAATACGTAATTTAAAGAAAAAGCAATCTACTACGCATTTTTAAAACTTTTATGTTGTATATTTTGAAATATGATATCAAGTTGAATGAGTTAGGAGAAACAAAGAAAGAAAGAGAGAAAAAAAAAATTGTCTCTCATTACATTTTTTTTTGTCAACAAAGCAGCATCATATGACATCAAAAAAACAAAAGAAAGAAGCCGCCGCCCGCGCCTTTCCTTTCTTCTTTTTTTTTATTCTTGACGGAAGTTATATAGGGATATGCCATAATAGTGGTGGCGTCAGGTTGGTTGGTTTAACTATATACACTATTAAAGGGTGCTGCTTGTATGCTATTGCTATACTGGCTTATATAAATACACATGGGACCTTAAGGGTAAATCTCTATACTACATAGAATATAACTTTATGTAGCCTACTATTCTCATGATATATTTTTTTGTATTTATAAAACGTATAACAGCTTTTGTCACTCGCAGATGGTGTCTCTGAAGTGTGTTTCTCTCTCTAAGACAAAAAAAAAAAACTTGAAGTGCTGTCAGATAGATGGACGGAAGAACAAGTCACTTGTGGTTGGGGGGTGTTTTCTCTTACCTCATCTTCATCTCCGTTACTTCCCTAGAGATAACACAAACTGTGGTTTACCAGCAGTTTACTCAATAAATCTTCGTCAATTTTGTATCAACTCTTTCTTCTCTCAAAATAATTGTTATATCTCCCAAGGGTTATTCTTCTTGTGTTTCATGAAATGTCAAGCACAGGATTAAACATAAAATCTCTGGCGCGATAAACTTCAAATCATTGTTTTTTTGCTATTGTTGCTTTTTTTAGGTGTGGATTACTTAAATAATACATAATGGTACTAAAATATATCACTCTCTAAAATTTTAACATTTCAATATTTTTTGTCAAAGTAAAGAAACTTGTAATTTTTTCCAATGTAACTTATATACTAAGCGTTATTAAATTAAGTATTTTGTGCTAAATCTTGATTAAGAAACAAAAAATTAATACGAATTAAATTCTGCTATTTATAAATTAAATTTCATTATGATTTTAGTTACGAAATTATTAGAAACAGGAATGGATAAATTCTTGTAGTATTTTTTATGCAGATTGTCCGGCTTACAAGTTTTTGCAACGTTTCATTTGCGTGACATGTTAAAACGCACGTTAAAAAGGGAGTTGAGCTGAAAGTTTTGGTTTGCGTGTTTCTATCAGATATTCTCAAACTTACATCTTTATTTGCCTCATTTTCTTTCCGAGGACCAAATTAAACTAAATGATAATATTATTGAAAGTAGAAGGTATAGATGGAGTACTAATTACTTGGTGTACATAAAACAAATTAAAATACTGTGAAACTTTGAAAAAAAAAAAATGAAATAAATTTATTGAAAATACTATATAAAATATCCTTATACAAAATACAAAATATAATTCTGTATTATATACAAAAATACAGATTTCTTTTTGTTAAAAAATTTAATTTACACTTTAATACCTTTTTCATAAAATATCAATTAATATAATCAAAATTGAGTTATGACATTTAAAGTGTTATTATTTATTGATACTATAATCTGTTATATATAACGTTAAAACATAATATTATAGAATTAATATAGAATATTGAAAAATTCGATGTAAAATTATTTGAACATTAATATAATCTAAATTACACTTCAATTTACATAAAAAAACATTAAAAATTTGAAACAAATAATAATGCTTTTATTGTGAGTATTAAAATTATCAGATCTCCTCTAAACGCAATAACAATTAACACAAGAAAAAAATTACACACATTAAAATATTGTTATGATCATCTTTTTCATATAAAATATAAATTGATATCTTCCTTGTGTAAAATTTACAACATTGATTTCTATTTATATTCTACGAACAACTAAATATAGCAGTATAATTAAACTACACTAAAATAAAGCAAATTTTACTACCGTTTTAATTATTTATGTTTGTAAGAATACTTAAAATATAATTATATAAGACTTGACTGTTTATCTTTGGTTTAAAATTGTAAGAGTAGTGCAGTATAGTTATGTATAAGGCCGAATGTTTCTCAGTGAAGCTATGTGGAGGGTGAGAGAATCGCTGGATGGGGAATTGGTAGTTTGTAGCTCTCCCGCCGTGGTTGGTCTAGAAACATAAATTCACAGAAAATGTAAATACACACACAAAACTTTTCCACTTCGAAGAGATGCTGTGAGATAAAAAAAGTATCTAGAGATTGTTGTAAATACCACGTACGCAATTCCGTCAAAAAAATGACATGTCATATCACATTTTATATATAAATGTTAAAAAAATATTTAAAATACTTCAAAATGTTGCTCAAAGTTTTTGGAGTAGAAGAAAAATAGAAATAACTTGTTTCATGTGGCTTTAAAGAAATCGACATTTTCCATTTCTTAGCTTTATTTTTCTATTTGTATGCAGATATGGTTTAATACCTTGAATCAAAGAGAGATTTAAAAAGAGTAAAAAGAGAGAGGGAAAGAGAGAGAGAGAGAGAGAGAGAGAGAGAGAGAGAGAGAGAGAGAGAGAGAGAGAGAGAGAGAGAGAGAGAGAGAGAGGATACCAAAATGGATAAATATTATAAAGATTTGATGGAAATGAAACTTAAATTTAAATCATCATAAACGCTTGATTTATTAATTTTATTATAATAGTGATAAATGAAAACTAATGTAAAAATATAATATAAATTTTAGTACTCAATAATACCATTGCTCAATATTCCTCCATAAAATGTGCTCTAAAATTCTTTTTCTAAAAAATTGTTTATTATACAGGTAATATATAATATACAATTATACAACTCCCATTAAATTGAATAAAAAATTATAATAAACAAACCATTACTAGAATTATGTATATTTCCGTTATTTGTAAAAGATTGAAATTATACCACACTCAAAAAGTTTCTATGTTTAGTTATACATAAACAAAAAAATATTTTATTAACTTTATTGCAAACATTTTGCAGAATAAAAGTTAGTTTTCTGTTACGGAATTTTTTCCTTCAACCCTGTTGCTTTCTTCACAACAACAGCCCCCCCCTCCTGTAAATATCCATTACTTAACCACAAGAACTTTTTTTTATGATTTTCTTATTATTATTATTAAATGTTAAAAGAACAAGACTTAAGTTATAATTACAATAAAATGACTTTTAAGTGGGATAAAAGTCTTAAAATGTGTTAGTGAGAAAAGAAAAAAGTTTGTTGAGAAACCACAGAAATCCATAAAAAGGTTTATCCATTTGGAAGAGAAGTAAAAAGGCTTTTTGACGAAAAAAATTGTTAGAAGAAACTGCCAGAGTTATCGATGAGAAGGATTGACTGCGAGAATAACCGTGAAGAAGAAAGAATTTCTGGCTGAACAGAACAGAAGGAAATAAGTCCCAGATTTATTATGCATTTCAAAAGAAATATTATAAAGAGTAAAACAGTTCACCTGCTGAGACAAATATTATTGAAAATTCCAAAATTTATTACTAATTCCTTTAAATAAAAGAAATATATAAAATATATAAGATTCAAAAAGTTGGTATTAAAAAAAAAAATCTGCAAGTTCATTATTTCTAAAAGAAGCTGTATTTTGAAAATATACTGCGGAAACTTGAAGTGATTTTCATCATCAAATTTAACAACAAACTTTAAGTTTAATTATCTTTATATCTTTTAGTCGCGTCATTAAAAAAAGCTGTCATTTATGCAAATTGAAAGTATTATCTTATTTTCAAGAGAATTTTTGATAAAAGAACAAACTAAAAAATATTTCAGCATGCATCAGCAAGTTGAAACTTTATGAAAGGTATACTACCCTCACATCCCCTTCCATTCCTTTCACCTCCCTCTCTCTTGAGCATTTTTGGAACCAAATAGAAATATAGCTAAATGTAACTTTAAAACTTTAACATCCTTACAACAAAGAAAGATTTTTATTGCGTGAATAATTTGAAATTAATTAAATTCTTATGATATTACATATAAAAAAAAGGAAAAAAAATTAGAACAAAATTAAAAAATATTCCTTTTAAAGAAGATTTCTCGTCCTTTTTTTTAGCTTAAGATTTGCAAAAATTAAATCATGTAAGCCTTTTTCTTTATCCCTGAAAGTAGGTTATGCATTATACATTCCATCGCTCGGGCGGACAATCTCTGGCCCTTTACTGCAGGCTGAGTGGTGGTGGTGGTGGTTTCCCACAGCATTGCCAGCCACCACAAGCCAAGAAATATCCTAGCCCTTCAGTTGGATTACAAGGAATAAAAATGAGCTTCTAAACCCTTATATGCAGTTATGTCATATTTACTATAAAAAAAAAGAGTAAGGAGAACAAAAAGATAAAAAAATATTATATATATTTTTGTATCCTTTAAACATAAGGTTTCAATATTTTAAATTCAACTTTTTAAGTATTATGATTTATAAAAAAAGGGTTATGTTTATTTGTAGTACATACCTATGAGAATTGAATGCTTTAAATGAACTAAAAATGTAAAAAATATTTTCTTTCTTTGATTTCTTAAAACCTATGGGAGTTATTCTTAAATTTTTAACATAGCAAACATGTATAGGGAGAGTAAAAATATACATACATATAGAAACAAAACATTGTGCGTGAGTTGGCAATGCATCGTAAACTCACGCAAAACAAAGCTATATGTTTGCCTATGTTAATAGAACTTGAAAGTAGATCTCATTTGAAGATTTCTTAAACCCTTATATACTGTATATTATATTTATATAAAAGGCTGTTTTTATAATCTCTTTTATCCACCACTCTTGTGTTATATTTTCATTCATATTTATTGTGTTCACATGATATTTATTTTTATTTAACATTTTAGTTTTTAAGCATTGTATGTGGTACTATTTCTATGAAAGAGATTTATTTATTTCAGAATTTCAATGCGTAAAGCTATTATTTAGCAATATATAGATATAAAATTTCACTCTAATATATAATTTAAATTTGCCTATACGAATATTCAAAGCAAGAAAAATTCTACAAAAAAATATAATTTTGTAACTTATGTTATTGTAGCCGTCATTTAATATAACCTTCAACTATTAATTTAATATTAACTATGTCACATTCTTTATCATACATTGAAGTTATTTATTTTACACTAACATATTAATGTTAGTTATTAAACTTAGTGTTATACCATATGTGTTAATATGAGAGCGGAAGTATGATCTGTTTCAAACATTTTTTTTTTGAAAAAAATAGTTGAAGGTTATATTAAATGACGGCTACATTATACTGTATGTGTTTGTGTGCATGATTAATTAAATTACGACTTATTCTAAAAAACGAATTAAGAAAAAGAAGTATCTCAATATTATTTGAAAATATTATTTTGATTACGATTTTATTACCTTTCCTCATATATTTTATACAATATATATAATATACATAGTACACATAGTACTATTTGAATAGCAAATTCTCTTTGACCATTTATAGTAAGAGTTAAGGGTACGAAATATACAAGGAAAAGAGAGAGAAGCAAGACAATAAAAGGATCTACGATACTGGTGAATAATGGATCACTAGAGCATGCAAGGAGCTTCTATATACTATATAGCTTATGGCCCCCCTAGAAGAACTAACAGCACTCTGTGATAAGATCCAAGCAAGCATGCACCAGAAACTATGGTTGGTTACCATAAACTTTTAGTTCTATACTAGTTGAAACTAACTATATAAGAATGATATCAAGTAAACCAATGATTATTGTTTTTCTATATGACTGCTACATTTTTATCGAAAATGTTAGTATATATATATATATATATACAAATTGTGAAACAAATGTTAGTTGTTATTGGTATTGCATTGAAATGACTTTTATTGTGTTATTTATATTATACTTATATGATAATATGTATACATTTATTTTAAATTTTAAGAATAGTTTCCATTAAAAATCGAATTTTATTTATTTTTTTACAATAATAATATATTCAAAAATAATACTATCGGGAGAGATAAAATGAAGATAATTTTATTTTGTATGTATAATTTTTGTAACATTTTTATGGTTATATCTTGTTATAAAACCTTATGATCTGTAACAGTTCATTTTCATGCTAAAAAAATAAAATAATTCAAAGGGAAAAACTTTTATATTGAATTAAAACTTTAAATTAAAACTTTATTTTCCGTACTAATAGAAAAAATAATATGTTTGGAGTTATTCTGGAGTTTTTTGTTATAAAGAAACAAAAAACATTTCAAGATATTAGATTCAACATTGTTTCAATCTGTTTGTCAGCCACGAAGTAAATAAAAGTGTAAATTACATGGCATGGATAAGACAATAAAGTCATGACAGAATGGATGTTTTTGTTGGCACATGGAAAAAAATAGTCGAGAAAAAAGGTTTTAAATATTCAGAGGTAAATTTTTATAAATGTTTTTTATACCTATAATGATGTGAGGGCATTTTTTAATTATCAAGTAATTTAAACCTTTCTTCATGAATTTTCGAACAATTTAGTCTCATTAACATATCAAACTGGTTTTATTGTTAATACTTTCTTATTATTTATATTTTATAATGCAATTACGGGTCATTCAAAAAGCGTAAGACACAGTTATTATAAGTTTTGAATTTTTGGAAATTGAAACTACTGTAGGGACTAAAATTAAGGTTTTGAAAATGGTTCTAAATATGGCCCAAATTAAGTGAACATTCCCTATTATAATAAACCATTAAATATGGGAGTTATGTAAATAGAAAAACTTTTTCAAAGCTGTTTTGTCGAGGATATTGTTTCAATTCTTTCAAGTATAAAGGCGTTGTTAAACCAATAAATAAAAAAAAAGCTCACTATTCCATAGTAGTATAAGTATAATAAAAGCATAATAAAATGCAATATCCTTACCGATTTCCTCTTGAGAAACTACATTTTTAATACACTCCACTGCATGCACAGTATTTACAATGTAAGGAATTGCATGTATGCAAGAGGTATTTGTAACTAGCAATACGACTACGAACTTTTCTCAATAAAATTGTGATGCTTTTTTTATTATTTACGTTGCTATTAGTTCAATTTTTACTATAATAATAAATTTTTCAATAATGTATTCAAATCCCTGATAACAAACATGGCAAGTATACACTTTTGTGCAAACATTCACATAGTAGGCTTTAAAGGGGGGAAAATAATCTCAAGTGAATCTTTGGATCATATACAGATTTTGTAAAAAAAAATAGGGAAAGAAAAAAAATTGTTATAAATCCTATTATACTCAGGTTATAAAATATTTCTGTGTATTTTTTCAAATAAATTTAATTTAGTTCTATAGAATGGATAAGTATATAAGGCTTGATTAATTATTGTTTGCGGGTATACGTGCTTAAGAATCTAAAATTTCATATTCTAAATAATCCTTCGTGACACGCTCAAATTAATCTTTCAGTATACGTATATATCATTATATTGAATAACGTTTCTAGGCAACGATCAAAACAAGATTACACTGAAATTTCATCAAAACATCATCGATATTGTTACGCAATATAGACAGGAACAATATAAAATGGAAATAAACACTTCTCGCCTTGGAAATGTTCCCTAGCGTCAATGTAATGTTCAAACCAAACGTTACATCCTTCTGTTACGATTTCTTTTTGTAGTCATTTTAAGTAAAATAAAAATTGAAGTGGGCGTGTCATATTGTGTTCATGTGAATTTTTTTCTGAATTATTAAAAAAGAAAACAATACAATTGATACGTATGGATATCGTGGATTTACGATGTCCCATTTCAGTAAAAGAGAAAAAATAAAAAGCTCCACTCTTTTTTGGGGGGGTGTGGGTGGAGAGGGGTAGGTAGACTCTACGTCGAGATAACAACTAATGAAATTTTGTAGAAGTGTGATATTTTCAAACATTTTGAGAGAGACAATATCATCGGGGCTTTACTTTGGTGTTACGTTGAATATCATGAAGGAGAAAGGGGGTAACCCTTCTCTCTAAAAAATATGTTGTATATGATGCTTGTATTTTTCCCTACAGTAATTATATTTAATTTTAAAAATTCAAAATGTTAGAACATTTCTTGCTTTAGATTATTCTTCATTAAAGCTCTATCATCTATCTTGATTTATTTGCTAGTACAAAGATGCACATTTAAAAATAAACAAAAATTATCTGCGCTCATTTAAAAAAATTCTATAAAAAATTTTGTTTCATATAGTGTATAATAGGTCTGTTCGTAAATGTACAATCAATTCATGAATAAATAATCAGATGAACTTTTTGTACAGGGAACATAAGGATCATATAATAATTGATTATCGTGATTGTTGATTATTTACGAACAGAAGTTATTATTTGTGTGTGTGTAACTAATAATTAAGATACATATGTTGAAACAGTCTTCTATTCATAAACATATAATTAATAATTTTTATTAATGAAGAACTTGATGAACACTTGACAATTTAATGCAGTCAAGGGAATTATAACAATATTCAATCCGAACAATAATAATTCCTTTTATGATGCTCGTAATATCACAAATTCTTCCAGTGCGCCTCCGCTGAATGAATGAAGCCAACGATATGTAATTTAGTATTGGTAAATTAAGGGTAAGGTTTCTTGGATATTAACATGAACATCACATTTAACCTTTTGATATACAAAATCTATTCAAAATATTTACCATACAGAATCTATCTATATATATTATACATAATATATCACTTTACTTAAAACGTAGTTGATATACTGAAATCTAATCATCTATAATGAAAGGCTTGTCATGAACACATAAACCCACAACCTATAATGTGATCGTATATACTATATACTAGTATACTCATTATATAAACCATATACTCCCCATCACGTATAGTACTAAAATGTATGATGATTATGTATGATAGTTGATTAAACTGTTTTATAATTGAGCATCGATTTATTTCACTTTCTATCATGAAATTTATATTCAAAAGTCATAAGAATTCACAAAATTTCCTTATTATATATTAGCTCTGTATTGATTTTAATATTTATCTCAGATGTGTATAGAATTTAGTGATGCTATATAGTGAATATGGTAACATTTTATATTATGTTCTCTGTAGGTTATATATAACATATTTGTGAGTATGTGTTAGAAAGAGAGAGCAACAAGAGTCCCCCCCTCTCTCTCTCTCTCTCTCTCTCTCTCTCTCTCTCTCTCTCTCTCTCTCTCTCTCTCTCTCTCTCTCTCTCTCTCTCTCTCAACTGATTGCGTTGCTTGTTGAAGGATAATAATTCTAAATTACAATGCCCCTGGGATGTTGGCAACTTGCTTTACTCTAATGTCATCTACTTCTACTGCAGTCACGTTTAAGTCCACCGGACTCACACCTATATGGACTCACATGCAGTCCAGTTCATTTAACACAATTTTATAAATGGTATTGATGAAAAAAATCTTTTAAATGTTACAAGAAAAAAATGAGAAAAGGACGACAAAAAAAAATGGAGTATTTTTTTTTTATGATTTTGCCACTTTAGGTCAGAGGGACACGAGTGTGCGGGAAAGGTTCTTTTTTTTTATAAAGACAAAGAGAAAAGTTCAAAACATGGATGTCATTATTATATATATGGTAAAGAAAATGTGTTATAAAATATCACAAAGAAAATTTAAGAGATAAAAGGAAAACCCACGTTTAAATGTTATACGTGTACATCAGTATAAATTCTTAGTAAATCAATTTTAAAAGTTATTATTATTTATTGATATTTATTTTTACTCTTTTAATATAAATAATACACATTTAATCAATGTTACATTTTTACGCGCTTGATAGCTGCAATTTAAAACTATGTTTACCATGTTCAATAAAATGATGTTTTTTAATGTTTTTCCAATTAAATTACATGCATATTCATTATTTTTCCAGAATCTAAAAACTTTCTCATATTTCAAATGCTTTGCATATTATACCAACATAACAACACATACTTTATACATAATTATTTGTGTGAGTGGTATTTTTTTCAATTACATACTTTGTGATAATATTTCAAAATGTAATTATAAACAACTAATTGGCACAAAAATAATAAAACTATTGAACATGCATGATCCGCAGTGTAAAATTTAATCATTTGATGTATTTTAACAACATATATAGATTTTTCTGAAAAATGCACGATGAAAAAAAATAAATATAAGACACAAAATATTTAATTAAAATTTGTATTTTAGTATCATTATCTATTCTGTATAATATGCAAATAACCTTTCCACTTAAACATTGAGACATTAATTTCAACTAGCATGGAATATACTTTTATTGATATAACCTTACTAGTTGTAACTCATGAGGTAAACTAAATTCAAGAGAGAGAAAAGTTAAAATATTATAGTTCCTGCATGCAGACCATTTTAATTTCTGAATCATTTGTTCTCATAAATATATTTTTTTCACTTCTCATCATTATTTTTATAAAGAGGCATTCACAAAGGCCCATTTTAGGGCTAAATTCTGACATGAAAAATTGTGCCTAAAATCAGGCCTTTGTGGATGCCCCTTATTAATATAACTTGATTTGTTAATGCTCTATTCTTTGTTTACTAATGAGCAGATTTCTGTTATCTATTTTCACTGTTATGTGAACGTTTTATACAAGAGGATTATTTTCTCTTTGTAGTACAAAATAAACAAAAAAATAATAACAACAATTTTGAGACAGTAAGGATAAAATTTATAATATTTTCTATTCCATATAATGAAAATAAAATGTTTAAAACAAGAATAAAAGTTAAAGTAAATAATATAATGAAAATGATGTGATAAAAAATTATGAACCAGGACCACATTTGTTTATTTTCAGCATACAAAGTGCTGTGGAGAAATTTCAACATTATATATTAGCATTTTTTTTAATTTTTTTTTTTAGTACAACATTGTTTTGTGGAGATTTTTTTTTTCTACCACACATAAAAAAAGTGTTAAAATTAATACATATTTTTTATTATTAAAGATAAACACTCATTATAGAAAGTTAATTAATAATTTGAAGTTAAAAAAAAAGTGGATATCATTATGAGTTAAATTTTAAAAATCCTTTCCTTAAGCTTTTATTTACATACACTTTGTTACTAAACAATCTCAAAATTATGAAATTTAATCTTCAAAGGCTACAGGAAGTAAAAACAGCAACTTAAACAGTTCATCGCAGATTTAAAACATTCGAAATGCCGCCCGCCTCCGCTTTTGTTTTTGCTTTGTAACATAAGCAAGAGAATGCAAACAAAACAAAAAAAGACTTTCAAATATTTTTTTAAAGCAGTTAAAAAAATATATTGTTAGCAGCTTGAACAGAAGAGCAGGATTTTGTGGTCGTAACGGCAACTTAATACTTCTGCAAAATAATAAATATTTACTTAATAACATAAGGTATGATATTAATAAGAAACCATGCTTTTGTTTGCAGAAGAAACATTGTAACTGTAATATTACAGTAATTCTTACTTTACTTAGAAATACATAAAAATTTAATTTAATTAAAAAATGTTTTCACATTCATAATTTTCAATCCATGTATAATATAATGTATTATATACATACAAAGTAAAGTTATTTAATTACTTGAAGGGGCCAATGTTCACCTTTCTTAATATAAATATTGTTATCAATGGCCTATGTTTTACCTGTGATATTAATACTTATGTTAAGGAAAGTGTACAGTACATTAAGTGCTCATAATTTAAGTTAAAACAGCAGTCACCATTTTGTTTTACCCCCTCCCCCCGCGTATTATTCACAAACCTTATTTTATTTAAAAACCTATTTTTCAATCTGGTAGGCAACCGAAGTAACTTTAAAAAACGGCACTGTACACTCTCTCTAACATAAAGTGTTAACATATTCGCTTGCCAAATTAATAATTATTAAGCATAGTAAATTCAATTATTTATAATGTCTGATGTTTTGATCCATTTATAAGGTATACACTCTGATTTCAATAAATATTAATATTTTTATTGAAATGTTACTGAAACTTGAATGAAAATAGTCATTGTAAAATAATGCATGGTCTAAATAAAGAATGAATTGATTATTGTTTGTTTTTTTAAAGATATATACGTTTTTTCTATCCTCAATAGTTCATCAATACCTCTAAAAAAAATTCATGACTTATTTATGAAAGTGTTTGCGTGGTTTATAACAATTTACCACACGATATAAAGTAGTCTGTTGTTATTAATATTTTGTTGAGGTATCAACTCTAAAATATGTTATTGTTGTATAGTTTATCATTTTAACCACAATGTTTCAATGTTTATATATTAACAATAGAAAATTGTGATTTATTATATTCTTTTTTGTGTCCTATAATACGTTGCCACCTTTTGTTATCATTTTTTTTTGTATTGTTATTTAAATACTGTATTTAATATTTGACACCATGCACGCAACAAAAAAATATTAAATAAAATATTTTTATATTAAAGTATTCATTTTTCTTTTTTAATTATTCTCTTTCACGAATATGTCATAGAATTTTAATAAAAAAAATGTAATATGGATACTTATAAAACATACTCATAATAATTTATATTTAAAAAAAGAAAAGGCTCGAGTTACAAAAGCTATTAGTTTTTATAATGTTAACGTGTTAGCTGACACCAATGACACTATATATTATTGAGACCATAACAATAGTCATTAATATATTTCTCTTTATGTAGAATATATACCAATTATAGAATTTAATATGAGCAATTCTGAAACATGATAGTTAATATTTAAAACATTACTAGCTTATTTTATCGTGATGTTATAAAACTAAAACGTATATAAAAATAATCATTCACTAGTTTTTATTAGAATCTTCATAATGAACAAGAAATTCTAAACCAACAGCTTTTAGCGTTAATTTTACGAATTGCTTAAAAAAATATTATCATGAAAATTTACAATTAATACGGTATTCACTATTTAAAACAATTATAAACTGTCTACCGCTACAAAGGATTCACAATTTTCTTCAAAAGATGTAATTAAATATGCTTAATTTCAAGGTACTGTTAAATAATTTCATTAAATTAATTCAATGTTTTTTAACTACTGTAAATTTATTACTATCATTGATGAAATTATGTGCATCAATATTTTAATTAAATTGAAACGACATCTGTTTTGATAAACTTTTGATATAGATTTTGACGTCTAACAGAAATAATATTTATTTATTTATTTATTTATTTTTTTTTTTACTATTATAAAGATTATTGAATATTTTCAATTTAAATCTGTCAGGTATCTCAAATTGATTTACGATTTATGCAATGTGATGTGGGAGAAAAAGCATTAAGACAGTGGGAGTTCACGTGGCATATTTTTGTTACAAATAGCCTGCCAGACAAGGTGGGTGTGTCACTTCGTTTTTACCAAAGTTGTTTGCAAAGCTTATAGCAACAAGCTTATTGACACGGGAGCAAAAAAATAGAAGAGGAGATATTTTGGCTGTCAAGAGAGAGACTAGCCATAACGTGGAAACAAAGAGTCATGAAAAGTGAGGCTGGCAAAAAAAAAAGGGAGGAAAAGAAAGTGGGGACTTAAGTTAAACACTAAACGTATATAGTAAAATAAATATCGTAGTTGTAAAAGACTGAAATTATATCACATCATATATGGATTTATTTTAAATATTGTAAGTTACAAAAATTATTTGAGAATTTTTAAAGCATTTTCTATATTCTTATTTTTTTATTATACAAATTGGAAACCCAATACTATTTTTTATATACAATTTTTTATACAATAAAAAAGTCAGCCCAAAAACTAGTGAAATTCTTGTGCTATATAAAATCAAATTAGTTACATGTTTGTTTGTTTTTTGTATACTTGAATTTTTTTTAATGAATAAACGACCTTAACTTCCGTATCGTCAATCATGCTCTCTCTCTCTCTCTCTCTCTCTCTCTCTCTCTCTCTCTCTCTCTCTCTCTCTCTCTCTCTCTCTCTCTCTCTCTCTCTCTCTCTCTCTCTCTCTCCTTAAAATCGAGGAGGAAACTATAGAGGTAATAAAGGAACAAGAGATGGCGCTGACGTCTGAAAATTTTGCTCTTTGCATCGAGGATAAGGCAATAACTACAGCATGGGGAGAATAAAAAAAATTATCAAATTTTTAGGAAAGATATCACTTACGAAGTTGAAATATTTTTTTGTATTTGTCCGAAAGTATTTGACAACTAATTATGGTGTTGTCATTTCTGTAAAATTATGCTGTGGCTGCTGACGGAGCATTTACATGATTTTACAATGTTAATCATATACAGCAATCCTCCCTAGACGCACGTAGTTCCAGCAGTTACCACTATATATATAGGTTCGCACTAACTTTATGACGCCATTACTTAAAATTGTTGTAACGCATTTCTCTATCCAAGTGTACTTGGGGGGTGTAGAAGGTGTGGGTAGCGCACTGCGTTTGACTGGGTCTCGTCAGATCACCAAAGTTAAGCAACGCCGAGCGTGGTTAGTAGTTGGATGGGTGACAATTTTCAACAAAAGTTATGTTTCTCATTCAGAGGTAAATCGTTGGCTTTGGACCATTACACTTCCGGTCCATTGACAAAAAGTTGCATGTAGCGTCCATCCTGATGGTTTGCACGCTTCCTTCAGTCCCAGGCAAATATCAGGATGGATTGCAAAGCTGTAGCCGTCCCCATTCCGGAAAGGCCCACGAAACACTCAAGTTAGGGTTTTGAAAGTTTCGGAATTTCAAACTTTGTGAATAATTAGTAATTTGAAGTACCCAATTGTGATTTGTTAAAAAATATATATTTACATGTTTTGACGTCATAACGTTTTGCAACATGATTTTAAGGGTGTCAGAAAATAAAAAAAATTAAGCAAATTTCTTGATTTCTTGTTTCCAAATATGCAATACAAACATGACACAGGTCATTAAATCGTTCAATAATTTTATTACTATCGATTTTGTAAAGTGATGCAGAAAGAAGACTATGGAGATAATAACAGTTTTTTAAAAAAAAAATCTTACATTTGTAACGATGTTTTGCAAATTAAGAGCAAAGCTTCCATCAGTTATTATAGGATAACTCGTTACAAAATACTAATAGACCAAAAAATACCTCCTCTTCCCTCAATTAAATTTCTACTCATATATTCGCAACTTTAACGTTACAAAACTAAATTAATGAATTATTCATAAATGGATAATTTACACACAAAAACCAGTCATAAAAACATATTTACGAAAATATGAATTTAAAAATAGTAAAAAAAAAAAAACAAATTAAATTTTAAATATTCAAATTATTTTATTACTATCTTACATCCCATGAATAAAAATTATAATATTGATCATCCTATAATAATGATAATAAAATTTAACGTATAAAAATGTATATAGGTAACTATACTTTTTTGTCATTTTCAGTATAAGGCAAATACCGCGGAACACGCTTATGTATTCAGAAGTTTCATTACTATTGATTACAGTATTATAACATTCATAGAACAAGAAATAACATAGCAAAGAGCAACTGAGCAAAAGCTCTATATTGCACTTAACCAAGTGAACTACCAACAGGGGGTTAATTTCATATTCATGTAATAACTAAAGCATATATATTTGTCCAACTGAATGTACTTATAACTTCTATACTATGTATTTTCAGGATATGTACTGTATACCCTGATATACTGTGAAAACCTTATATATTGTGTGTATATGAATGTGATATGTAGAATAGTGTAGAATAGTAAACGGCTGGTACATTTGTTGTACGAGATATCGACTTTTAAACCCCCTTTTTTCTCCCTGTTTTTGCGCTTTTTTTCGTCTCTCTCTCTCTCTCTCTCTCTCTCTCTCTCTCTCTCTCTCTCTGAACCTCTTATCCTCTCATACTTCTGTATCTCCCACCCTCACTCCTCTCTCTTTTTCAATGTTTGTCATTTTAGGCAACGAAAAGCTAGAGTTCATATGAAAGGGGTGGTTTCTCCCCCCCCCCCTCTCTCTCTCTCTCTCTCTCTCTCTCTCTCTCTCTCTCTCTCTCTCTCTCTCTCTCTCTCTGAACCTCTTATCCTCTCATCCTTCTGTATCTCCCACCCTCACTCCTCTCTCTTTTTCAATGTTTGTCATTTTAGGCAACGAAAAGCTAGAGTTCATATGAAAGGGGTGGTTTCTCCCCCCCCCCCTCTCTCTCCCCCCTCTCTCTCTCTCTCTCTCTCTCTCTCTCTCTCTCTCTCTCTCTCTCTCAGTGGAGTTACATTAACCGATATGACCCTCATACATACAACATGACGCTTCAGCTATACAGAAGTGCTGTTGCCGCTATTGCTGTTTCTATATATATACATACTGGCCATACTTGGCGTATCAGCAAAAGGCTTAAAGCTGTTGCTATATACTGTTTTCCTCTACAAAATGTCAACTTTAATTTTTTTATATAGTTTAATATTATATGTTAGAATTATACAAACAAAAATTTTGCTGCCTGCATGAATTGATTAAAGTAGAAATATATATATATATATATATATATATATATATATATATATATATATATATATATATATATATATTATAAATATGTACGTTACATTTTTTTTTTTTTTTAATTTTGTTGATAGCGGTTTAATATTTAAGGATATTTACTGAATATTAGCAAAGGAAATGTTGAAGATTAATTAATTAACGTCATGTTTCTTTCATTTCTTGAATAAGCAGAGAGAGAGAGAGAACATTATTTTAATTATTATTAATTTTATTGTTTTCTCTCTTACTTATTCAAGAAAATTCAATTAAATATAAGAAGCTAAACGTTAAAATGTTTGTAAAGTCTTGAGTTTTATACAGAAGCGTAAAATTTTTTGTACTCTTTTCTAAATTAAATTTTCGCTTTTCTAATTTTTTTAAGTACGATAATACGTTGCATGATCTTTGAATCAAATTTACATTTTAAATTCTAGATAAAGATGTCTGTACATAGAACTCTTTAGTAGAATTGTATGCACTCTTTTTTAACTTTCTTGAACTAACTTGCATCATGCAAAAAAATACTTTTCTGAATGAATGTGAAATGTCTCTAACTGTACTTCATAAGAAAATTTAATATCTTTCTACAAATATCATTGTGCTTTTTACAATAATAATGATGCAGTCAGCTGTAGAAAGAAAGTTTTATAAATTTAAACAATAAAAGTCGTCATTTAATATATTGAATTCGAAGCATAGGAGAGAAACTTGAAAGATAAGTTTTAATTATTTATAACAATTATTAATTTTCATTTAAATCAGTAAATTAATTAAAATTTCTAATGAATATAAGTTAATTCGTTTCAAATACACTTTTATGTGTATCATACTTTAACTATTCATAATTAATAAGCTATAATACGAGGAATTCTAATTGTAACCATTTCCGTAATAATTAGATATAAAATTTTTCGCTTTATTTATATTGATAAAAAAAACGTATAATGGAAGCATGATTACGTGTTACAAATGCATGTTTAATCTTTTCAATTACATATTATAGTACATGTCACATGTCTTTTATGCAAGCTCATGCTGAGCATTGCAATTAACGTTATCTTGTCTGGGTTATTATCACAACCCTATATATAACATATTATCATATAATATATATACATATGCAGTATATAACCGAATGATTAGTAAGGCAGCTGACGATCTACTGTGCTTTAGTTTCCATTATGAACTTAAACTATATAGCTTCATGTCATGCAATCACATTGCAATATTATGCTTGCAATATAATTACAATATGTACATATATATAGACAATATTAAGTGCTTCGGGGCGTGAGTGATGCAGTTGCAAATTATCCCCTCTGTAGTAATGCAACACGTTCACCTTTCTCTCTCTCTCTCTCTCTCTCTCTCTGAGATTGCAGAATGTTGATGCAAGATTCAATCATATACGTGCCCTCCACAATATAAACACCAACACCACCACAACTCTTCACCCTGATGTTTTGAGTAAAGGGGAGAGGAAAATATGTGCTAACAATAGAATGACATTAAGTATATATCTACTGATTGCCAAAGTTATTAAACTTCATTTTGATGCTCTTTTGACTTTAAAGTTCAGTCTTATCAGTTTTATATTATGTTGGCTAATGATCAAAACTTTCAACAATGTATAATATAATGTATAATATGTTGTCATTGATATATAGGTAAACAAACAAAATACAACAAAAATTTAGATTTCTTCGTGTTTCCTTGAGTGTTTGCCTGAAAGAGAGAGAGAGAGAGAGAAGACATTATTTTTCTGTAATGTCTATAATATAAATTTTTTTTAAATAGAGTCTTCAAGTCAGCTGATTTTGCGGTGTTCCCACCGTCCCATCCAAACCTATGTAAAAAAAAAACTCGAAATCGCTTTTTTGGCATTAAAGAAATCTTTTAGAGGAAAATGAGTTCTTGATTCATTATCAGAAGATCGCTAAATGGGGGGGGGGGGGTGGAGATGGTTTCAAATTAATAACTTTAACAGTTACTGAGAAAAAAAAATCAAATTTTGTAACATGGTGGCTTATGGAGAAAATTTTCCCGCTGGGGAACACTTGAAGTCTCTATTATAATTTGTTTATAACACACTTAATTTTTAGATGCTGAATTAGTTTCAGTACTTTATGTCAGTACAAAATTGCTCTAGTCAGTACAAAATTTCTCCAGTTTCGTCTTACATCCAGCACTTTTGACCTATAAAACACTTATTCCAAGTACAAATTTGGTACTGAAAAAATAGAGTCAATTTTTTGTACTTTTTTTTTACTCTTTTTTCAGTACCAAATTTGCCCTAACAAACCCACTTAATTTCACACTAAATTTTTAGATGCTGAATTGGTTTTAGTACTTTATGTCAATACAAAATTGCTCCAGTTTCGTCTTACATCCAGCACTTTTGACCTATAAAACACTTATTCCAAGTACAAATTTGGTACTGAAAAAATAGAGTCAATTTTTTGTACTTTTTTTTTACTCGTTTTTCAGTACCAAATTTGTACTTGGAATAAGTGTTTTATAGGTCAAAAGTGCTGGATGTAAGACGAAACTGGAGCAATTTTGTATTGACATAAAGTACTAAAACCAATTCAGCATCTAAAAATTTAGTGTGAAATTAAGTGGGTTTGTTAGGGCAAAAATTATCTTCAAGTGGACACAACATGCATTCAATGATGTACTGTATAATAAAATATATTATGTAATTAGCTTTTTATAGAATTGCTTTACGAAATGTGCAAATTGTTTGATGTTGAGATGAACTAATTACAATTAGACGTGCTAAGACATAATCTTAAATACATTAAGATCATAATTATAAAATGTTACTACACGTTCTAATTAAACTTAACGTATTTACAGACAAGGTTGAAGTTCCAGCAATATTGTGTTAAATTCCCCTTTGGAGATGTAATGTGGCGTACAAAGTTACAAATTATTGGACTGGAATTTCATTCAAACTTTCGGTATATAATTTGATGAATGGGCGAACTTTTTACAAGAGAAATTACGTTTTAAAATGATATTGTCATCCGTAATGAATAAGTTAATTTTTTCCTGTTCAATATTTTTTTTTTATATTTTTAAAATTTTAAGTGGCAATTAATTTTATTTTGTTGCTTACTTTTATTGTTTATATTAACTCAATAAATCTCTTTTATTATTAATTAAAGTTCATAATAATCTTCCCATACATTATTTTATTTTGTAAAATATTTTTCTAACAAATTACACCACGTTTCATATGTACTAAGAGCATAATCAATTTTGCAAACACATATATTTATATTGTATCAAAACCAATATTTTTATAGTGATTTACAAACCCTGGTTGATTTTAGCTTGAGGTTATTTTATAGATATTTTAAAATAAAAAGTGATGATATAGATAAACATTCCAGTCTAACGCTTTTTGGATAATATTAAAGTAAACATTTAAAATAATGTTTTTTTAAGGTAATAATTTTTACAATATTTTGAGGTTGTTAAAAAAAATAACAGCCACAAATATGATATTCCAGTACTACAGATTTATAATAAATAAAAAAATATTAGGGGCATTATTTTTTTTTTTTTATAAATTGCACCAACCAAATCCATTAAACTAGATTAATTAAAGTACCACTCCAGCACTGTACGTATGGTTTGCCCTTTTTATATATATCTACAGAGAGATAAAATTTACGTTACACCATTGAAAATTTTAAGCTTTATTTTATATTACATACTACAGTAAAAGCTTTTTTTGTTTTTAAAAAAAAACTAGGGTTAGATTTTATCATCATGTTTATTGTATTAAAATCAATCACTATTGATTGCATTCTTAACCACATAAAATGAATAAAAAATAAATAACATGGAATACTAAATTAATTACAATAAATTGCAAAATACTCTGTGGAGAAATGCATGCTAAAACAAATATTTTAAACGTATTTTAATGTTAGTTCTTCTAATTTACAAATAATAAGATAACAATCAGTTTAATTTATATTATCAATTGCATGTAATCTGCATATTAAGTAGTAAATTAGGTAGTTTTTTTAAATCAAACCAATCAAATATATAAACAATGAATACTCTACAGAACCTCTAACGCACAATTTGTTAGGACTTAACATCGGGCTAAGTTAGAAAATACTAGAGTATATAAGTTTTTTTTGTATAAAATGCAACCGTAAGTGCTCTCATCATCCTGTTCTTTATTTTTGACTGAGGAAATCGTGAAAACCTTAGTCAGGATAGCACGCTATTGCTTTTTGCTGGAATGATATGCAAGGGGAACCAAGTTATGCTTAATATTAACTTAACATGGCGTAAATTTTAATTCCTCTCTCAAAGGTTATTACGGCAATAGCACTGCTTGAAATTTGCGATTTATATAACATAACTGTTTTTCAACGCTTATTTGCTTAACTTCTTAACAGTTCTCTTGCGATTAAACTGCTTACTTTATTACAACCCTGCAACTAAAGTAAAGTTTAGTTTCAAAATTTGATACTTAAGTTAATTATCAATTTACTTCAAATTTACTATGTAACTTTGTACTTTTTACATGTGATATAAAATCCTTAATTTTATAAAATGTAAATGATTGATGCGTTAATGATTGATTAAATATGATAATATTATTGAATGGTGAAAAAATTATACAAAGAAAATGGAACTTTTTTACTTTTGCTACACTTATACAGAAACCTCTTGATTGCTGTTTGTTCTCAAGCATTTTGGCTACAAGCAGGTAATTTAAAGATTGCATTAATTGAGGAATTTAATAAAGTTTGACGGAAAATAATATCTAACAATTTTGCACTAATATAATATTATACTTAAAAAAAAGGTTATTTAAAAAACAATTTGCGGCAACCTGAACATGAATCGTTGGATGTGGGTCTGCTCACACAGGTGCGGACCCAGAAAAAAAATTCGGGGGACGGGGGAGTGGGGGGGAAAGGGGGCTGCTTTCATAAGGACAATGTTAAAAAATTGGAGTGGGGGAAATGCCTATATTGCCCATGTTAAATAAAAAAAATCAGGGTGGAGGGAGCTGCAGCCCTCCCTTCCCTGAATCCGCGCCTGTGTTTGCATATAGCTTTATGTGAAGAATCCCTCAAATTCAATCGTCACGTAAGCATGGCTTAATTATCAACCTTTTTCAACACGGTCTAAGCACTGTAGAGTTTTTTTAAACCCTATTTCCTAGACAACAGTAATAATATATATTTAACCTGTTTTTTTTTGTTTACACAAAACAGATGCATTATAAATGTAAAAGCTGACGTAATCAGTATACATTATGTATGGAAAAGACAAGATGCATTACGATGAAATTACAATAAATAGTGAAAACAGCTCCATCTGCAGTGAATTTAATTTGTAACAGCATGTTACTAAGACTTGCTAAGTGCACAAGAGTGCACAAATTATGCAACCAGCTTGGTTGCACGGGGAATTGTAACTTAAACTAACTTGTTCAGTTCTCTTTGTTAGCTAATCTACTTTAATTGTTCTCCACTCTGTTACGTTCATTAACAATATTTATTTGTCATTTAACATTATGTAATTTTGTTAACTAGACTGAAAATACTAGTTAATAATAATAAGTATGAATTATATAGAAATGTGCTAGGTCATCAACAAGTTTTAATCTAATTTTATAAAATAGCTTAAATAAATTTTTGCCATTAAGTAAACAAATTTTAATTAATTTTAACATTTTACGCGTGTTTACTAAAACTAACTTATTTTTAAGAAATTATTGTTCAGCTTTAAAAGGGGTTAAATTTTAATCCAATGAATCTCAGTGGCTGTTAATGAAGAAAAAGAGAAGACAATTCTATTTAAGGAATAATTTAGTAATTCTGATGTAACACCAAAAGAATGTATCTTCAATAGCAAAAAAATTGAAATTTTAACACAATTATCCATTAGTAAACATTATAACTATAAGTTAATTGCATAAAGAAATTAATACAAGTATCCTTGTTTTATATGAAAAAAGTATGAAAATTTGAACCAAACTCCCCCTTCCCCATCTCGTATGGATATGAACCACATCAAATTAGAAGCAGAAGATTTAAACTTCTAAGGAGAGCACAAGAAAGTTTGGATATTGATTCCTGTTGTAATTAATTAAACCAAACTCTTTAATTAGAACAATTAATGATAAAGTGATGGTGAAATTACAGCTAGTACAACTCGGAACATCACGAAAGCTGCCTCAACTTTGTAGCCGTTGTCACGCATTTTATGGAAGCGTGGTGAGATTTCTTGGGATATGCTAGACCAGGTGTCTTTCTTATTGCTCCCAAAAATGCAAGTCTGTATTTTTTGTCTGATGCTCCAAACATTAAAGCAGTGTTAATATTTGTGCTGTCTTGAGGTGATTACATGATGTGTGCTATGAAATTCATACTAAAATTATACTTGCTGATTTGCTGGCTTTGCTAGACCTTAATTTAAGGGATTCGATTTAATGGGTTGCGTCACTTTCTATGTAAATTAACAAAGAGAGAAGTAACGTAGAAACAACTTTCAAGCTAGGATTAATCCTCACATTTAAGGCGGGTCGCACACAGCCTCGTATTTATGCGATCGTATGTTTCTCATTTAAAACCGGTTCTAAATTTCTTATCATACAAAGGCGTACGATTCATAGCTGTGTATGCTGCTACACTTGATCGCATAGGTTCCTATACTTTTTAAAGTATACGCTGAGAAATCATGCGTTCTGATCTAGTGTGCGACAGGCCTAATAATTAACAATTTAGTTGGGAGGAAAAATATATATATTTACAATATTTTTTTGTATCACAGGTATATGGATAACAATTTCATATATAATAAATAAAATAGCAATAGCCATAGCTTCATATAATTGGTATGTAAATTTTGATACATTTATTTGCAGATTTAGACGCCCTCAAGTTCAAGCTGCTGCGAAAGAATAATTTTAATTAAATTTTTAAACAACAATACACAAAAACTTTAAAAAAAAAATGGAAACCCCCCGCAATTAGATTCGAAATTTAATTATGTATTAGCCTTTCTAATAAAATTGCTTTGAGTTCTAACATTTTATTTTGTATTATGCAATAAGCCTCCTATGTTTTGAATGTAATGATATTGGTAAAAATAGTATAGTTTAAAAAACACCTCACAGGAAAATATATATATATATTATGTGAAATTTATATTAAAAGTGTTCAGAACCTAAAATAGCGCCCTTTTCTTTTTTCTAGTACTTGATTGTATATCGTCTTTACTTTTTATTCGGTCATCGATTGAGTTTTTTCCTTTTTTTTTCTATCTGCTTTGATGGAGGAATGCTTTTGTCGTAACTCCATCAAAAAACAATTCTAAAAATATATTTCTGCTTTGTAAAAAAATTGGATAAAATTCTACTTTTTAATAAAAAAAAAGTAGAGTAAGTATCTGGCATAGTTTAAATATCTCTAAAATTTTCAAATGCTTACATCTTCATTTTATAAATAATTTTTTTTACTTAAACATAACAAAACATAAAATAAAATATAAAATTGTTGCAAACAGTATTGGAATTTATTTATTTTTTTATATCAGATTTTCCAATAGATTTTATCATAAATATATATTTTTTCTTATGTTTTTAAAGCTTTTGCCATAAGACAACGAACAGTGAAGAAGCAACGCTCTGTGACGCGCATTTCGCCTTTATTTTTTTATATATATATTATTTTACTACTGATGTAGATATAGAGGAATTCCGGTCATGCGTTTCCAATTACTGGCGTGATGCCAAGAAGTATCGGTTGTACGTTCTAGGGTAGAATGATGGAGGAAGATTTCTTCTTGCGGAGGAAGAAAATTCCTCAAGCACCCACCACCATCACATGGAATGAACGTTCTTATTTCCAAGGAGTGTTGAAGAAGTAGGACAAACATAATTGTAATATATTCAAAGTTAATTTAGATCTAACATTTTCAATAATACTTTGTAATTTAAAATTTCAACATATGAATAAGATATTCTTTATTTTTTTAAATTATTTTAAAATAAATACTCTTATTCATTTTATGACGAATATAAATAATTCTGATCAAATTTATATAGGTCACAGTAATGTAATTTTCTTAAGATGCAAATTTATATTTTATTTTATTTGAATTAGATTTTGTATTTTGCAACAATAGAGCGCATTTAAACATCTTCGTAGATGCAACTTGACAATAATACTGTACATATGGCTTCTATACAGTATATAGTAATTTTACTCCCAGCAGCATAGTGAGGAAAATGCTCATACTTATACATAAATTATAATACTTAAGATCAAAATTAAAATTTCTTATTTAACTCTTATCATGGAAAAATAAACCACAGCAAATAAATCAATTTTGTATGCTTGTAATACTCAATATAAACCATCAGAGGTATTGAATTTAAAATATCTTCATCACTTTCATATCAATTTAGTGGTTATAATAATTGACATGGGTCAAAAACGTAAAAAAAATAATACTGAATTTTCAGGACATATACTATTATAAGGTATTATTTTTCCCCTTTCAACCCTTTTTTATCAAGTCTGTACAGAGCCACAATTATAACTATAAGTTATGATTTACCTAAGATTTTTTACGGGTGTTTTATAATCTGAAATTTGATTTGTTTTTTGATCTAAAATACATTAAAATTTTAGTTTTTAGAATGTAAATTTTTTCAGCCATTTTGCAAAATAACTAAAATAAAATTTCCTATGCAACTAGCTATACAAAATTAATTTTATCTGAAAAATATCGAAATAAAAAATTCAATTCAGCAAAAAATATTACGTAAATATCCGCATAACGATTACCTCTTGTACCTTGAAAATACAACTTCTCAGTGTTTTTTTTTTTTTACTGAATATAGAAAATATGAAAATTTAGCATTCATATCTGGCAATCCTCGGTGTTCTTGCTGTCCGAAATACTTCATACAGTCTCAGTGGACTTGTCGAGGATTCAAGCAACTTGCCATAAGAACTTTGCAGACACAGTTCTTATGGCAAGATGTCGACATTTATATAGCTACTGCCTTTGGGAACACGCAACAACGAGCAAAGCAAATCTCTCTGTTTCCCTTGTATAGCTTAGCAGAGTGACATGAATAAAATATATATACTATGTATATCGTCGTCAAGAACTACACAAAACATAGTATCCCCTTTGAAATATATTTAAATATTATTTCAAACCTTATTTTATATCACTTTATTTTATTATATATTTTTTTATATTATATATGAAGTTAACATAATACTAACAAAGATTAAAAAAAATATTGTATTTTTCAAAACTTGAAATATTTTTTATAGTTATTATATTCTTAGGAATTAATAATTTTACTGCAGAATTTACGTATTAATAACTCGCATAGCTTCTGAATTAATTAACAATTTTCGTCTGCTAACGATTTGTATTTATATTAAAACTTGACGTGAACATATGTTTGTCCTGCACAACCTGTAAAAGTTCAAAATGAATAAATAAAAAAATAAATAAAAAAATCTTTAACATGATGATAATTTGCCATCATCGCAAACTTACTTGAAACTATAATATACACATAATATTAAATTAACATCACATTAACATAAGAAAACATTGCATTACAAGTTTAGTAGAATTTAATTAATCAATACATTAATTTGTGATCAGCTTTGCAGTACTGTAAAGTTGAATAATACACTGTAGAGAAGATATTATAGCACTGACATCATTGCCCTTGTAACCTTGTAAGTAGGCTGCCCTAAAGCCTTTATTAAGCCGGTATTACACCATACAATTTTGCTTACAATTTTTCCTTGCAAGAAAATTTCATCTCCGTACAAACAAATGTAGTTCAACTTCTCTTTTAAGGAAAAATTGTATGCAATACTATATACTGTACTTAGAAAAATTGTATCATGTAATACCGGCTTTACATGATACAAGTTTGCATACAACTTCTCCTTACAAGGAAATGTCATCTCAATACAAACAAATGAAGTTTACCTTTTCTTTTAGGAAAAATTGAATGCAAAATTGAATAGTGTAATACCGTCTTGAGGTGGGCCAGAATGCACACATTAGCATATAAACACAGTAAATATATATTATATAATATTATATAAATATATGTATTTTTTTACTACTGCACTATGCAAAACAAATCGGGTTTTAAAATTTTTTATCAATATTATGACCATGCAGTACATGATAAATATAAAAAAAATTCACACCACCAAAGAATACTTCAAGCAATTTTTTTAAACATTATTTCCTCTATTTCATTTCTCCTTTCTATCGCTCACTGTTTGGATCACCAGAGCCTTCTAAGATACACTGGCATCAGAGAATAGGTATTTAAATACCTATTTTCTGATGGCATTTAGGTTTTCTTCGGAACCACACGGAAGTACTTCGGCTCGACCAATGATGTCGTTCGTTACAATCCGGCTACCAATGACTGAAGACGTTACAAACACAAAGAAAACCAAGTTCAATATGACGGTTAAGGTAGGACAATCTCAGACGTCTGGAAGGCCTTATGGGTCACCTTACACCCCTCTACCGCGTCTCCGCCAAGCAGTCCCTCCCTAACGTAAACATAAACATCCCCTCTATACTAACAAGTAATCTAAAATATGAGGATTAGAACCACATCATAAAAGTCAACAAAATATATGTAAAAGTAGATCTCTTTCGCACCAATGGACAACATACATGAAATTTTTATTGCAGAAATGAATAGAGGGCACCAAATTATGCTACTCTGAATTTTTTCAGATTTTTTTTAGACCCGGAACTATTTTTAAATAATTATTGAAAGTTTTGTAAGTTAAGTTGGCACTCCTGAATCCTTAATGAAAAATTTAGGAACGCCTCCAGGGGGCGTGGCCGCACTTTCAATAATTATTTAAAAATTGTTCCGGGTTTTGAAAAAAATCTGAAAAAATTCAGAGTAGCATAATTTAGTGCCCTCTGTTCATTTCTGCAATAAAAAATTTTCATGTATGTTGTCCATTGTCACTTTTTATCTCTATTTTTATCGAATTTGACTCACTGACGTCATAGTGACATCATTAGCTTACGGTAGAAGATTAGTGACGTCATCGTGATTTAAAATTCCAATCTATGGCTATAAAAATAGGAAAATATAATTATGAGTGTTAGCACCAGGTGAAACAGGAAAATTATATTTATATATTTTGTCAAATCTTCTAAATTATAATTTTGTTTATTGAATACAATATATCTGTGTTCAATAAAAAAATTACTATAAATGGACAATATACATGAAAAAAATTTATTGCAGAAATGAATAGAGGGTACCAAATTATGCTTCTCTGAATTTTTCAGATTTTTTTGAGACCCGGATATATTTTTAAATAATTATTGAAAGTCCTGTGATTTCAGTTGGCACCCCTGAATTATTAATAAAAAGGATAGAGACTGGATGCCTATTGACGCTTCCAGGGGGCGTGGCCGTACTTTCAATAATTATTTAAAAATAGTTCTGGGTTTCAAAAAAATCTGAAAAAATTCAGAGTACCATAATTTGGTACCCTCTATTCATTTCTGTAATAAATTTTTTTCATGTATGTTGTCCATTATAAAGATCATACAAATTGTTCGAAAAGATAATAATATTACATATTTTTTAATGATTAATCAAATATATTTCAAATGTAAAAATATTAAATCATTCATGAATGTTCATTATAATAATAAAATTTATGAATCTTTTATTATTTTTTCACTTCATATACAGTTTTTATTTTTTTATTTGCAAAATTTAATTGAATTTCTGTTATTATTGTTGTTTAAATTACATTTAAAAGTAAAAACATTTTATTTTATAGAAAGCAAATGTATAATTACTTTTTTTTTTGCAAGCATATTTACGTGTATACGCTTTTACAAAAACCTGCAAGCTAATCAAATAATACAAGGGTGCTAGTTACAGCAAACATGGAATGAAAATTTATAAAAATATATGTAAAAAAAAAAAGCAAGAGATGATTCCAACCAGTTTGTTTAAATAATAATCGTACTCAAATAAAATAATTTTTAATGTATAATATTATATAATTTTTATCATGAATGATTTCATATAATTTAATTATATAAGTTTTAAGTATCTCATCAAAAAGTTAATTTATATTGAAATAAATTTTTCTGCTTGATCTCTATATACAAAAGGTCGTAAGAGGTGTGATAATTTCTCTCTGCCAGACATTTTTAATGACATAAATAATTTCGTAGGATTAAATTGACTTATTGAAATTTCATCTATCAAACAAAACATTTAATAAAATAGGCGATTGATCTTATAGATGATCATAGAATGATGATACTTTATTTCTTCAACTTTTCTCCCCCCCCCCTCCCCTCATCTCAAAGTGACACTCAAAGTAGCTCTCCTGACACAATGACAGCAAGATTTTCTTTTCTTCCCTCTTTTCACGCTCATTTGTCACCAAGTTGATATATTTGGTAAACTCAATTTCAACATTTTCACTCACAAAATATCAACTTTTCAGTCAATTTAATTTGATTTCATATACAAACTTATGAGATTGGATATCACAAATATCACAGTTCAGGTGATATCTTGCAGCGTTAACTGCGTACTTTTTTCGCTTTTCTTTCCTAGCATTTATTAGAGATTTATTGTGAGAGAACCTTGCAAACGTATGACAAGATTATGCTAAGATTTTGTGTGTGTATGTGCAGCGAAGTGAAATCAGAGAATAGGTATGCGGACATATTTATTTTTTGCTGCAATTAATAGTCTTAAATTATTAAAATAAATGGATCCCACGATATAAAGAAAATAAAACGATATAACTTATAACACATAACTTTAAAATTGTCACCCACGCACGCACCCACGTAATGAATTCACGGAAAAAGTTCAACGCACTTCATTCATGAACATTATTCTCGAGTATAATACTTACTGTCAAATGAAAAAGGTAAAATGATACTTCCTGCATGTTATGTTGTTATCTTAAGAATGTGAGAGAATATTAAACGCACAGTATATAGTGTATATACATTAAGTGAATATGATATTCATACAATACCATATAAAATAATCAAAATAACTTCTTGTAGATGTCGCATTACATTTCAAGGAAATTAACTTATCATGTTATTTAAAATGAAATATTAGTAAAATGAACTTCATACGAAGCAGTTTTTTTGTACTCAACCCACATAGAAAAGATTACCCAAAGAGTTTTAATAAATGGAGTCGCAATCTATGCTCGTGTCAACAACAGGTCCCAATTTTTTAGGCTATCGCACTTCCAGATATTGATGCCACTTGGCGATACCTTATAGAAAATTTGATAAAATAAAAATATGGTCCATCAGTCATCCAGCAAGCCGAGCGAATCTTAGCTACATCGTAGTCAAACCTTAGAGGAACCCATGCAGGTGGTAGAATGATATGGTACTGGATGTAAAATTATAATTCCTACAAAGCTGCTTGCAAAAACGTAGACACATTGACACAAAATATGTATTGAATTTATTTCTTGACTCTTTTTATAAAGAAATAAGTATTTTATAAATGTAAAAAATAATAAAAAAAAATAGCATCATACATTAGAGTTTTGATAAAAAAAATCCTTGTTTTTTTGTTGTGCTCACAAAAAGATTGCAAACAAAAAATTATTAATAAAAAGAGTTTAAAGAGTTTATTTTTTTGGAAATTTGTAAATTCACGTACGTAAAATAATTAAAATTTATGAAAGATATTTAATAATATAAAATATAGTTTGGGCGAGTTTTCTCCTTTCATATTTTTAATTACTTTCTCTTCATTGATAAAAAAAATAATACATTACATTCATGTGGCACAGAATATATTTTCAATCCGTTTATTATGAAAGCTTTTACATTATATTTATATGATACAATAGTGGAATAAATGTTTTTAAAGACATCAAAAGTATCCTTTTAAATATCTACCATATGAAATTCTCATTCTTCATATAATAAAGAAAGAATAAAGTTTGTAACTCTCCTATAATAAAATTCTTTCTACTTTAATCATCAAAATTTTAAAATAAGAACTGAAACAGAATAGATTTAATATTCTACTATATAAATGAATTGTTTCTTTAAATTATTAGAACTCTCTCTCCCTCTCTCTTTCTTTTCACTCTCTACAGTATCAGGTACAATAATAATATAGTGAAACATACGATGGAAAATAAACAATGGTAATTACATTTTTATTGATTTATTTCAGATAGTAAATTCTGCTCCTATTTCAACTAATGTTTCGAGTTTTATAGCTTTATTCAACACGCGTATAGTGAGAAACTGGGCTCTATTTTTATTTATGTCTGATGTGTTTCTAAATAGACCACTATCACTATTCATTACAGTATGATAGACATACGAGAATATGAATGATAAAAGAAATTTGAGAGGGAGAAAGTTTGATACATTAGTACAAACTCTGTCTCCTGTCTAACGTGTTATGTATAGAAGGTATAGAAATGAGACGAGAAATAAACGTTGCTATAATAAATCACTTCAAATATCATCAATGTCATTTCTATATGTATTTTTGTTATATATAAAAAAGTATACCTTTACTTTTGTCACAAATCTTAATGTATGTTTTTCTGTGATAAAAATATAATAAATTTTACATTTTTAGACATTTATTTAATCTCTATATTTTCTTATCAAAAATAGTAGGAAGTTAATATTTTCCTTTGATAATAAATGTATGTTTAACATGTTTTTTACCATTTCACGTTCAATTATATTACTATTATTGTACTAATATCCAATGACATTTTTTATTATTAGAGAAATTATTATGCATCATATGTTTGAAGTTATTTCTTTTTCAAGTGCATTTTTGCTATATAATTCTGTAAAATAATTATCTATATCTATAGTACATCTATACAATATAATACTTGCTAATTAACGTTACATTTTATTTAATGGAGATTTATTAAGATATAAGAACTCAAAAGTTTATGTCATACGACATTATCATTGTTTACTACTGATCTCATTGTTCTGCAAATATAAATATAGTCTAAATATTTATGCCTATCTGTCCTCCCAATAATTAACTTTATACCTCGTTCATACCCTCTCGTTTATTCAGCCCAGGACAAGATAAGATAGTCCTGGCAATTTTGAGGTTAAACTTGACTCTTGATCTCCTTTAAATTTAATTAAGCCACCCTTATCAAAAAGCGTGACAATACTTTGAAAATAGCCCTTTATAGAGCAATGCTTTGAAATAGTGGTAGAATCTAGAGTTTTAAGTGAGCGGGGGGAAGGGCTTACTTAATAGTGTATAATTATATATTATATTTCAAAACATTAAAATACAATTATATAATAAAAATAATTTCATTAATTTGTAAATATCCTTCTCAGCTTTATAAGTCAAATTTATTTTTAGGTGAGTCTAATTGAACGAACAGTAAGTAATCACCATGTACTGTACCACCGTTATTAAGAAACCACCACGTTAAGCAGTGTTGAATTTCATCCCAGACACTCTGTGGGCGTACGAGTTTCCGGTTGTGTATCGTGTTCTGAAAAAGAAATTCCTTGAATTGTGATACGCCCACGGCTTGGTTGATAAATTTAATTAAATTATTTTCTAGTTTTCCTTGTTCGTATAATGAATTATTCATGAGAAAATAATGTTGATTATTTATTATTTATGATTATTAAGCATTATTATTTATATAACTTAATTTAATGTAAAATTGTGATGGCTGTTTTGTTTTTTATTGGTAGTTTAACATTTTTTTTAGAGAATTATGATATGATATGAGTATCATAAAATTATATTAATATAATAATTATGACAGATATTTTACACACACGTGTTTGTACCAATAAGAAACAAAACAACCATCAAAATGTTACATGTTATATATTCATGTATTAACCTTTAGGGAATTAATGTTATTTTACTGAATTTATTATTTATGTGAAGAAATACATTTTTTTTAATATCATATATAAATAAATATATATAATATCATATAGTAGAAGTATTAAATAATAATTAAAAAAATTATTTGCAATTTGCTATGTTAAACTTACTCTGTGCTCTTAAAATCCTTGAAGAATGATTTTGTAGCGGCCGACAGGGTAATTTATAACCCTGGCTGGTACAATATTATGCAATCGAAACAACTTTAAAATAAAAAATATTATAATAATGTAAAATAATATAATCCAAATTAAATCCATATATATACATATAATTATTACTACTGTATTTGATGTTGTATGATTAAAATACTAAACTCAGCTGCAATAAATACATTTTCAATTCTATTTTTATACTATTTTGTAAATGTTAACATATGCTTTTTAAAATTATTTTCTTATGTATATTTCATAAAAAGAACAAGGAAAACTATAAAATAATTTAATTAAATTCCATATTTAATATTATAAATCACCACATAAGAGCATAACGACAAAATTTACATTAGAAATCAAGTAATAAAAAGATCGTGTGCCTGCATGTTTCACGCAGAGCCACATCATTAATATATTTCAGTGTAAATTATGTATTCATTAATTCCAGCATGGAGTTTTATTAGCTATTTTCACTTCGAAGAACTGTGTTATTTATCTTCCCACTTTTGTTGAAGTAATAAAGATTAAAAAAAAAAAATTAAACCAGAAATATTAAAAAAAATCTAGCGCAAGTGGCACTTTTATAAAATAATATTTTTTGTAAGAAGAATAATTTTTTGTTGTGAAAAGTATTAACTTTGATATTCTTCTCGTTATAGCCACAAGAAAATCGTTATAAATTTTTATTGTTTGCTCACAGAATAACGCCCTGTTTATTATAACTAAGTTGAAAACGTCAATTCGAATAGTAACTAAATTAAGATATCAATATTAACAATAGTTTCATAAAAAAATTTAATGTCTATAATTTGACACGAAGTGTATTTTTATACTTCCTATCTTTAAGTACAGACAGTATCAAAATTGGCTTTATAAGAAAAACATTTATTTTTTATTTTCTCTTCATCCTTTTTTTTTCTAAACGTAAAGACAAAGTAATCTATTCCGACAGCTTTTTTTTCTGGAGAAGGACAAGGTTTAGAAAAAAAGACTTCATCTTTTCTTACCAAGGTAAGGTAAATGGGATGTATCATGTTTTATATATGTCGATATCCAGTATTATATAACAATGACATAAAATTTCAATGGAAGAAAATTTATCAAAACATAAAATAATACATTTCTCTTTCTATAATAATTTTTTACAATAAATTGATAGTTAAATATAAAAAATTATGCTTACCTAAAAAAAAAAAAAAAAAAAAACAGCACATAAAAAATTGAGATTTGTTATTTTTTTACTTTCTTCTTTTTTTTAAATGCTTTTTTTTTTCCTTCATTTTTTTTACAACTATTTTAAAAATAACATTTGATGTGACAAGAGCTTTAATATTGGTTAAATTTGCTAGAAAAAAAAATCACTCCTTTATATTTTTTGTCTTTTAAATGTCTTTGTCAGTTTTTGTTTGATAGGTTAGCCTATTTTTTAGGTAGTACCCGAAACTTGAAGGGTTGTCGAAGAGAAAGAAAGTAGAAGTGTGGTTATAAGGCTAGACACAGACCGAGAATGGGGTAGGGAAAACGCTCACCACCGCGTGGCAAGCCTTGGAGTGGGAGGATTTACATTGCAAACAAAGCGGCAAGCCTTACCGCACATCCGTGTTGTATGTAGGCTGCTTAGTTGCTTGTAGAGTCGGTCCTCGCTGCCCATGAAGTGTGGCCAACCACAACCCTTCTTTACCAAGCTGCCAGTATACAATTCACATAACACACAACATCAGTAAAATCCTTCTACTTCTCTTGTCTATATACTATATGTATTGTATGTTTACCTCAAGCTACCATGAGCATCATTGTATTCAAGAAAACAATTAAAACAATATTTAAGTTTAATGGAGAAAATCATAAATAAATTAATAAATAATTATAGAATGTATTCATAGTAAAGTCTATGTTAAATGTATTACAATTGGGCCATATTAGTAGGGACGTTGAATACTTGGAACTTTTTTTTTTTCTTAATCATTCCATTTTTATTAATATTTTTATCGTTACAAACAGTCGAAATTCTATCTATAATTACTGTTTTGCTGGAACCCATTATACAAAGGGATGTAATTTTTGAGAGAGATTAGAGCAGCATTTGATGTAGCGATTCCATTAAATATGATCAATACCTTTCATAAACAGAGTGTTATCGAGGAAAATGGAAAATAGAAGATATATTTGACCCAAGGATCTTGTATTCTAGATCCTTGATGTGATCGATGTACTTACAATAGACAATAATGGTTGCATTTTTTTATTTCATAATTAGAAAATATACATAAAATTATGCTTTTCTGAATTTTTCAAATTTTTTGGAGTACGAGAACTAATTTTAAAAAAATATTTAAAATATCTGAATTAGGGAGTACAACCTGATGGGACAACCGTGACGTCATCAATAGCCAATCACAGCACGACAAAATGACGTCACGGTTGTCCCATTAGGTGTAGGTACAACCCTAATTAAGATATTTTAAATATTATTTTTTAATTAGTTCCCGCACTTCAAAAAATCTGAAAAAATTTCAGAAAAGCATTATAATTTTAAGTATATTTTCTAATTATGAAACAAAAAAATGCAACCATTATTGTCTATTATAGATCAAAACATTACCATGAAAATGTGTTGCTCTTTTTCTTGAATTGTCCCTTGAACAATCAAGGAAAAATTTCCCTTAATTATTAAATGCATTATGGAATTGATTTATATATATTTTTTTCCCCAATAAAACTACTTCAAAAAGTGTAATGTTAAAAGAGTTAAACATTAAAACCATAAACTTAAAGTGTAAATATATCCTCCCTCTTTATTTCCTCTTTTTTTTTTATGCTGAAAAAAACAAGTGAAATCGATTTAAAACAACGCAAACACAAACAACGAAACCTGGTTAGAATTGCGTAAACTAAACAAGTTTCTTGTTGTTTTTCAATCCAAATGCCCTTGAGAGTCAAGGTTGCTCTTTTTACCGCTCTGTGAACTTTCATGACCTCTTCTAATTACCCCGAGAAGTCAACGCTAAGTGTGCATGAGATCTCAAAGGAGTAGGGAGTGAGAAATGGAAGTAAGAGAGAGTGTTCGTATATGAGAAAGAGAGAGAGAGAGAGAGAGAGAGAGAGAGAGAGAGAGAGAGAGAGAGAGAGAGAGAGGTGTAAGCTTACTCTAGTTAGGTGTGAATGTGAAGTGAACTAATATTACTCACTACTGACTCTGAAACTGTCTGCTACAAGAAACTGAACTCAATTCAAGACTTAACTATTTACATCTTATATCATGTAAAAGATAAATTTTCATGCAGGAAAAATAGAAAGAAAAGGGAAAAGTAAATATAAAAATAAATAATAAAAATATACTTCCAATTAATAAAAGATCTATTTTCTTACAATATATAATCTACAGGAACATTTTTATTGCAGAAATGAAAAGAGGCTACCCTAATTATTTTAGTGCACAAAAACTTTATTTTTAAATATTGAAAGTACGAAAAGAAGGGCGTCAATAGGCGTCACTTCTTAATAAAAAGATAGGGATTAAAAGGGGCGTACGTGCAAACCTGAACTTTGAATAACTTTTTAGTAATACTTCCTGGCCTCTAAAAAAATCTTAAAAAAAATATAAATATGATTTGTTGTCCTCTATTCATTTCTGCAGTAAAAAAATTAGGTAGGTTGCTCATTATTTCAAATCTGCAGATATATTTAATTGTAGAATCAAGGTTGCTTAAGGTTATTTTACCACTTCTTGTGTTCTGGTGCTTCGTATAGTGCCTTGTAAAATAACCCATTTTACCATTTTTTTCCCTTTTTATATCTTTATTTTTGTAATATGTTAATATGTACATATAATTGGTGGAACAAATAAATAAAATAAACCAATAAAAATTTGCTGTTGCATTAAAACTTGTACAATGTGAGTTTATATTTTTTTCACTTATATTATATGGTTTATAATAATTACAGTTTGTTATAACGGTGACTTGTTAAAACTAGAAGCTAAGCTACATCATTTACATATTATAATTACGTACGTGAACTTTGTTATTCCTGCAATAATTATGTGCTTTTGAAAACCCCAATGACTTACACTTGTCAAATTTCCCACGAGACTCGTTAATGTGAATATTCAATTTAATTGCCAAGGATTTTGGTCTTCGAACATGACATTTTGAATCAGCTGACTTTTATTATTTATATAATTTTAGAAAAGGTGGAGTTTTATTCATCAATACTACTCTTGCACTGAATTGTTTCTTACTTTAATACTGGGCTCCTTATATCATTATTACTATTATTAGTATAGTCTACAAATTTTATTTATAATAAATTCAATATTTTTTATTAATTTGCTTAAGTTAAGTGCAAATTTAAACTGCGATTAAGATTAATTTAGGAATAATTAGGAGTTATATTTCATTTTATAATTAAAATTCTATAAATATTGATTAAGTTCTTACCTATAATTATGAAAATTTTAATAAAAATAATGTATACTACGCAGCTGTTTTTTTTTCATCAAAATAATTGCATTATATTGATAATAAATCTGTATGAAATTTTTGGTGATAAATTTTTATATAAAAACACCTAATTTATAAATTTAATCTATCAACATCCATAACAATTACCAAATTAAAACTTTGTAACGTATACACTAGTGCTGTTGATATCCGGATATTTCAAAATCCGAAATCCGGATTCGAAAATATCCGAAAATCCGAAATCCGAATTTTCGGATTTGCGGATAATCGGATATCCGAAACTATATTCAGATTTTCGGATATCCGGATATCCGAAACTGATTTCGGATATCCGGATATCCGAAACTGATTTTGAATTTTCGGATATCCGGATATCCGAAACCGATTTCGAATTTTCGGATATCCGAAACTGATTTCGAATTCTCGGATATCCGGATATCCAAAACTGATTTCGAATTTTCGGATATCCGAAACTGATTTCGAATTCTCGGATATCCGGATATCCGAAACTGATTTTGAATTATATTTATAATATAATTATAATTGTAAAATATGTTATATAATATACGATATTATATAATATATTACAAATTATAAACTATAAAAGTATGAAAATTTTCCAGTTTTTCTACTACAGTAAAAGAAATATAAGTTATTAAGTTATTATAAGTTAATATAACTGATATTTTTTTACATGAAGATTGAAGACGCACGTGTTTTCACACTGTCTTCAATATTTCTTGCGTTAATGTTAGTTGAAGTCCTGCAGTGGAGCACCCTATATAACATTCTGAATAATATCAGTCAACCAATCAGAATAATATTCAGAATATTTTCAGCGGTCAGAATGACTCAGAATGTATTTTTAGCCTTGCAAACAGTAGCATCGGCAGGATGTGAAATGTGGAGAGAATATTTGCGACTTTGTGGAGTGTGGACGAAATTCCAGAAACCAATGCTGCGCGCCCGTGCACGTCCGGCCGGCGCCTGGCTGTTAAATTATCTCTCATTCTTGTTCAAAGGCCTGTTCGTAAACCCTGCTCGGTGTACACTTTCTACACCCAATCGACCTTATATCGCATGTACATAAGGTCGATTGGGTGCAGAAAGTGTACACCGAGCAGGGTTTACGAACAGGCCTCAAGAGTTCACAAGTAGATCACGCGATTTCAAGGACGTTAGAGTTGGAGCGTTCAGCTCTCTGGCATTTAAATTTCGTTTCTCACCTCACGCAGTTTAATTCTTTCACCTCGTACTCGTATAGATAAATAGATATTATGACATTATAGTACATATTATTTATATAGAATATAGATAGTACCGTGATTAGATTAAATTGATTAATTATTATACTCTTTAACTTTAAACTTTAAACTCGATATAATCTTTATGTGGCAATTTATAATTTAGGGTACAAAATGTACGTAGTTAGGTAGTTAGTATATAATATAGTAACGTACTTATACTTACTAGTTATACCTACGTAGCCCAGTTTTTTTTTTTTTTTTTTTTTTAAATTTTAAATGACAAGCTTCAACTTAAAAATGCCGCAGCGCCGCATTCTGACATCGCTCCATAAGGTTTGTTAGGAGAAAAATCTTATTTATTTTTTCATTCAAATTCTATGCTGCACAAAATCTCGAATATTTTTTATGTCGTGTAAAGTGATCTTTCCCGTGGCTCATATGAATTATTAATCTTGCCCTTCATAAGAACCACCGAAAAAAATTAAAAACCAGGTACCGCTGGGTTAAAGGATAGGAAGCTTGATAGAACATGTCGTCGCGCGCAGTTCGCGCGCTGGATTTTCATTGGCTGAGAGAATTGTGTCGTCAATATTAAAGCTTCTCATTACTAGATTATCTAGTATATAACTATATAATTATATATAGTATTCTTTATAAGGTGGTATTTTCTATTTTGTGATTTGTACATTTGTATTGTACTATTTGTAGTATATGTACTATTCATAATTTAAAGTGCAATTGCGAATACACATAACAATTTAAAACTAAATATTTGAATTACAGTATTATACTAATTACAGTCATGCTTAATTTCACATCCAAATTATCCGAAAGCAAAAGCTGAAATTCAGAAATTCGATCGAAATTCGACTGTAGGTTTCGGATTGTAGAATATTTGAAATTACTGGATTTTCGGATATCCGGATATCCGATCAAAATTTCGGATATTTGAAATCCGATCGGAGTTCGGATATCCGATTATCCGATCGGAGTTCGGATATCCGAATATCCGATCAGAGTTCGGATATCCGAACTCCGATCGGATATCGGATATCCGAAATTTCAAACGGATAATCGGATATCCGGATATCCGAAATTTCAAACGGATAATCGGATATCCGGATATCCGAAAATCCGACTATCCGGATATCCATTTCTCCAAAATCCGGATATCCGGATAATAAAATATCCGAAAATCCGAAATCCGAAAATTTTCAACAGCACTAGTATACACCTTAGGTTCATTATAAAACTCAACAAGATATTAAATCTCAAAATATTTTCATTATTATATAAACGTTGTTTATTATAAATTTGAAAAGAAAATGAAAGCATATTTTTGTTATTAAAAAGTTTCAATTACGTTGTTCTATTATCATTAGTTTAATTACGTCTAGAGCGATTTATCTTAAATGGAAAGTCAGAGGAACAATGAGAGACAACGATGAGAGCAGCGCAGGTGTTTGCCTCTTGGTACAGTGGGGAGGGAGGGTCGGCCTGGCCACTAGAGACCAGGGCCAAAAGGTTAAACCAAGCTATCGTTGTGTATTTCTGGGAGTTATCATCTTGAGTTCGTTCAATTAGAGGATCTACGATTGCAAGTGCAAATCCAGAAAAAAAATGAATATTTTCGAAACTCGTAAAAAATATGAAAATTAAAATGAACATTAGGTAATTTGTATAATAACGTTTTAAATTTCTTCTCTAAATCTCTTTCCTACTAAATTCACGTCTGATCAAGTCAAACATATTGAAAGCTGCTGAATTTGGGGGATTTTTAGCTATGTTATAAGCAAGAGGAGATTAAATTCCTGTATAATTAACAAAAGATTTTCAAATCAGTTTCAAAATTAAGATGCATAATTCTAATCACTATATTACTAAAGATGCAGTTTTCTTATAAATCTAATAATTGAGGTGAAAACAACAAAGTGTATACATTGTAAATCTTTATGGCTATATATTTTCTTTGTTTGTGTTAAATTATGTTTCTTCTTAAATTTTCCTCAAATTTTGACCTTTTAGAACATAACTACTTGGCAGTTGTTTTAATGCCAATTATGAAAAAATATATGAGAATTCTGTAGGTTAGCAGCCACTTTATAATATGGTACTTTTAGTGCCTTGCTTGCTACTCCCACCCCATTTTCTTGGAATACTGTGTACCTTTGGTGAAAATAATAAATAAATAAAATTATAAATTTTAGATCCACATACCAAGAAAATGAAGGGAATCTGGCCTTATAACCAAAGCAACCCTTGCGTGGGAGAAGATACATAATATACACAAGAATGGAGATGTAGGGAGAGGAATGAAATTTTAAATGAAGGGAAGAGAGAGAATTTAAAAAAATAGGGAAATTAGGGACGGAAAGTATAAAGGAAAAAAGCAATTGAGTGGGAGGGTTGGAGATTAAGGAAGAAATTGACAGAGTTAGGGGGAGCTGTACGTTTATTTCATTGTCACATTATAAGGGAGACTTCACATCCTCCCCTCTGCATCTTCATTCTCTCAGCTCTTTTGTCCGCACTTTCTTGAACCCTTCTCTCCGTCAGTCGATACTATTGATTAACTTAATGAGACAGTAGCAGTCAAGAATTTAATCAGCAAGGAAGAAAGTATTTTTTTTTTTACCCTTTTTTACTAAAATTTGGTTACCTTTGATGTTTTAATAATGAGCACTTTTACCTCTATATTATTTATAACAATGAATAAGATTATAAAATTATTTAATTTTTTAAATATCATGATACATAATCAATAATGAGAAAAATAGATAGATTTCTTTTGAAATTTAAAATAAAAAAATATAAAATATGGAAAAATTGAAATTAAACCTTCATAATAAAAAATATATAAATTGCAATGATAAATTGATATATTTATCTATATTTATTATATAGATAAATGTTAAGTGCAATGGATATAAACCTGAAATTTGATCCTTAGGTGCTAAAATAAATATATTATTAAAATTAAATTATTCAACATTACTTTTTTATTACTTAATTTTTTCCATAATTCTTTTATAAACGTAATTGCATAATTTGCTTCATTGAGTTCGTATAATTTAAATTTTAGATCCTTATAATGATAAAAAAATGTCATAAATGTAGTATGAGTTCAAAGTGGTATAATAAAATATTTTTATTATAAAATATAATAAATGGACTTTATAAAAATTGATAGTATCTAGTATTGTTAGAATGGTATTATTCAAATAAACGTTAAAAGTCCATAAATCTCCTCTTTTTACCTCGTAAATTTTGTGAAATCTCTTTGAATCTTTCCCTAAAAGATAAGAAAAAAAAATCATTGTATAATCAATAAAAAGAAGTAACACTTTCTTTTAGTCTTGCATGAAATTGCCAATAAATTTTATTTTCTATTTGTTTGCAATGCTATTCGTAACAGAAAAAAAAATTGATGCAATAAAATTTTAATTAATTTTTTTATAGCAACGCCGAAAGCAATGCGTCATTTGTAATTACCCTAATATGCAGAAAGTGAAATAAAGCATTGTTTTTAACATTAGGACAGAAGGTGCTAATTTAAGGGTAGGTTAAAATATATAATCATCGTACATAATGGACTTCACACTCTTTTCATAATGTTGGTACGTCAAGGTGCAAGAAATTATTAGGTTGGCCTCCCTTGGTAACAAATGCTACAATTCTTCTTCTAGCAACCAAATATTTCAAGTTCTGTTTTATAAAGCTTAGAAATGTAATTTAGATACGATTTTATTTTATTGCTGGTTACTGTAAATTTATTTTGTGTTCTTAATCTTGTTTTTGTCAAGTTTCAAGTGCAGTAATTTTCTAATAACAAATTCAGGTATCTATATAGTTTGCATGCAATCACTAAGTTGCGAAGAAACCATTTTTCTGTTAAAAACCAAACGAGAATTACCTTATCGTGAGAAACTAAATAAAAATATGACAATTTTATTGAAATTGTGCGTAAATTAATTTTTTAAATTATAATAAGATATTTCGTTATCTAAAATTTAAAATAAAGTTTCAGACAAAAAAATATATAACGTTTGGTATAAGATAGCAGTTACGTTTCTCATCCAGCTGAATTTAGATTGAATAAAACTATTCAATTTTCCAAACTGTACCCTAACTATGTAATTATTGTATTTTCATTAATAAAATGAGATAAACTTAATGTTGAAGACTATAATAATATTATTATAATATATTTTTTTCTTTTTAAAACAAAAAGTTATAAGCGCTTGTTTTATCAAAACTTTTCTAGTAGTTTGGTAACTTATAAAGTGTGAGAAGTCTCGAAAGAAAAAAAAAGCATCGAAAACATCTTTAGTTGGTTCACTGCGTTCAAAAAGTCGAGTACAGGAAAAAAAACTTAACACAATCATCCGATATAAAAGTAAAAAAAAGAAGAGTTAGCTGGAACTACAACATAGTAAAGAGTTGCCCGGACAAAAGCCTTTGATAGAATTTATATCATGTGTAAAAAAACTATTTTAAAAGTCTAAAAGTTAAAATATTTAACTTTCTCGTATGCATGGGTAAAAAAATGAAAATAACTTAACCACACTACATATAATATACAAATCTATTTATTTTAAAAATGGCTCTACATCCTGTTTTCTATATAAGAGTATATATATATTTTTATTTTATTCTTGATATCAATATAAATGCTTTTGGGCATTGACTAATGTGTACAGAAGTGAAACCATAAATCTTTTTTTCAAATAGAAAAATCTTTGAGCTTTGAGACTCTTGGGATAGTACTGACTTTTGTAACGAAAGTCTAAATCCTTACATTTTGCCCTGGAGGTATAGGAAAAACCTTATCAGCTGTTTTATGATGCCAGCCACTGTCTACAGACCCTCAAGCCCTCTCTCTCTCTCTCTCTCTCTCTCTCTCTCTCTCTCTCTCTCTCTCTCTCTCTCTCTCTCTCTCTTTTCTCTCTTAAATGCTGTCAATTCAAGAATGCAATACGAAAGCGGATTGGTCTATATTCTTGTGGTCAGAAATATGTTGAATATGAATACACTTCATAATATATATATATTTTCATTAATCAAACCCCATTGGGTACTTCTAATTACATGCTATTTTGAAACCCCGAACCTTCCGAAACACTAACTTGAGCGTTTCGTGGGCTCTTCCGGAACGGGGACGACCACGGCCTTGCAATCCATCCTGGCATTTGCCTGCGACTGAGGGAAACGTGGAAACCTCAGCCAGGATGGACGCTACAGCTTTTGTCAATGAACCGGAAGTGCAATGGTTCAAAGCCATGGGGAACCACATGGTGGAGAAGAGTAACGATTTACCCCAGGGTCATAATATTTAAAACAGGAATATTAAATTTTACTAATTATTGATAATATACACTTTCAGTTTTAATTTTTATACAAACTGCAGCAGCATGCATAAAAAAATATTTTGTGTTATATAAAACATTATGATTTTTATATACCGTTATTTAATAATGTTGAATATTTTCAATATTTAATTAAATTTGTTTGCTTTATGTTCGGTAATAAATATTGATCATTAGTCATACCCTTTGAACATTTAAAGAAAGAGAATTCACATTTTATTTAATATTTTTTGTTTTATTGAATAAATATATGTACCAAAGCTTACGTTCTTTTACAAATAGTACAAATACTAATATTTTTTTATTATTTATACGCACTATTGAATATTATTTTAATCCATATATTTTTAATTCAATCTTTCAAATAAAAAAATTTAATGCTTAAAATAAATAAATATGTTGAATAATATTTTGTCAATGTTGATACTTTATTATTTGGTTTTATTAAAAAAAAGATATTGCCAAAAAATAAAATAGTTTATATAATAACTCGATGGCGTCTGATTGGCTCCTTTGCAATTTCAGTTTTATGCAACCCGTTGGTCATTTATGCTTTACAAATTGCCTGACTTTCAGGCGTTCTCATATCTCGCACTAGACGTACAGGAGACAAGTCCCCGTATTTTGACGCCAAATTTCATTTTATAACCAAGCAGTGAGGTTTGTAAAACACGTGAAATTTTCATCATAAATCTACCGTAGTAAAAAATGTATATTGCATTTATAGTGCGATTTCCCCCTATCTTTTGGACGATCCAAAACAGCAACATAGAAATAAGAAAAAAAAAATCCATCAATCATTCCTGCTAAAAAGTTTTCCCTCGAGTTGTCCCGAAAATTATTGATTCTAATAAATATAACAAAAAAAAAAGGGACAATAAAAAAAATATATATAACAATATGCAAGACCATTTGGCAATGATCTACGATAGAATACACCATGTGAAGCGAATGTTAATAAATTTATTTGTAAAGGAGGGGGGGGGGGAGGAAAGGTTACTAAAAAATATTGCAGTAGAGTTAGTAGAACATGCTTTGTGAACTAAACTGTGTTTTTTGTCTCTCTTTTGTTTTCAAACTGTTTTTGTTTCTTGGCAATTGTATTGAAAGCAAAAATAGAAAATCAATTATTCAATGCTGAGCTATTTTTATATACTCACTAAACAATGTACTTAATACTTTGGTGTTACATGATGATTCTTATTGTTAGAACTCCAGGCTGAAGAATGTTTTTAAAGAAATATATTTCAATTATAATAATTGCAAAGTAAGGATAAAAAACAATTATAAATAATTAACGAGAAAAACTCTTAATATTAATGCAATGAATATATTATATATTTTTTATGTATTAAAATAATTAATTTCATGAATATAAAATAAAATGCATTTAAAACTTATTTTCATTACATTTTTTTTTTTGTCTTATTAATTTTTTTTCTTTACTATTTAAAAAAGAAGGAAAAAAAGTTCATTCATAAAATTGGTGCTCATTAAAACTGGTTTATGTCTTAAACTTAATGATGTTTAAAGAGGTCGTCGACTAAATAAAAACGAAAACCCGGGGGGTATTTGGCATCAAAAACTTGGGGGTAGAGGGAGATTTTACAGATGTGATCGTTTAGGGGGTGCAAGCTCAAATTTGTGACACAGCCCAGAGAAATTTTATGACACTTTCCGCACTTCTTATCTACCCACCAAAGTATTATCACCTTCAAAAGTTTTATTAAAATAGTTACTTTTTCATAATCTTTCTTTTTTGTACTTTAACGATTTTCATTTTTCTTTAATTTTGTTCTCTCATAATGTAATAAAATTTCACACTTCACTTTGCAGCTTATTATTTTTGAATACGAAATGTAAAACGCATCAACGCCTTCTTAATAAAAAAAAAGTCCTGATTGCATTTTTTTTTTTGCTGATTTAACTAAACTAATTAGTCTTAACACAAAGTAATAACTTAAACACGTAATGAAGTTAATTACGCATTCATTTACTGATAACATCGTTTTTCAATTTTAGATTCAAGAAAAAAAGAAAAACTTATTCTCTATTTTTTCCTTTTCTTTAATTTTTTTTTCAAATTATTAAAATGCATCAGTAAAACAACAAACTTGCACAGCAGGCAAACAAATAAATTGAATTAGAATATCTTATTTATACGTTTTCTATATAATTAGAGAGTAACTCATTAAAAAGTTTTTTTTTATCAATTTAATATTAAAACTTAAACGATAATTAATTTATCCTTTAAAAAAATTACATGTTTTTCACCTTTAAATTTTGAACTTAATTAAATTAAATACTGTTGGATAACCAATGTGATATTAAACTCACATAACTTAATTAACTCTCATTAGTTAAATATCCAAGAAAACAGCAAACTGAAAATATATTATAGACTCTATTTCTTATAATGAGGATATACTATATCAAATATACAGTATGGTGTTAGAAGTAGAAATATAATTAAACATAATGAATGTAAACAATTCTATATAGTTCATAATGATGAGACAATAATACCGCGGTTCATTAAATAACATCATTAAAACGTAAAGAAGTTCACAATGTATTTAGTAGTTAGAATTTGCCATGTTATTTTAATCATTGCTCTTGTTTTGTTAAATAACTATAATATTAGCACACACCACAGGGAGGAGGAGAAGAAGACAAGAGGAGGAAAAACGGGCAGAGAAGATCCTTATTTTGCTTAGCACACTATTCAGTTATTTCGTTCTCTTCCTTTTTGCCTGGCTTTGCTGACTTTAGTCTGCGGTTTAATTTCCTTCGCTGATGCTATGAGAGAGGGGCAGGGAGGAAGAGAGTAGCTATCGTCTACTTTCCTCTCTCTCTCTCTTTTTCTCTCTCTCATGTTTCCAAAATCTGGCAGCGTACGATGTACGTTCCAGTAGTAGTAAGCAAGCATCTTCTATAATTGCCCTAGCCTCTTCTCTTACTCAAATGAGAAGCAACTTTTCTTGTTTCTCAAGATAGTAATGTCTATCTCTTTGTAGTTTTTTTTATCATATCAAAGTCACTGCAGTAATTCTTAACCACTACACAACATCACATAAGCATATAGTCTTAAGTTTAAGATATACTTCTTACATTTTAGAACTTAACGAGGCATTAAAAAAAATAATATATATCAACATTTATTTATTTTTACACTTTCAACTACTAAAAAATTGCTTACTCTTTTTTTTTTTAAATTTTTTGCTTAACATTTGACATTATAAAGATAAGTATAATAATAAAAAATACTCATTTGTGGCATTTTTTTTCTTTTTGTTATTCTTATTTTTTTATAAAAAGGGCGAACATTAAAGAAAAAAGAGAGAAAAAAAAACGAGTTGGGATTTTTATATATATGATATTATATATATAGAAAGAAAAGAAAGCTGGAGAAAATAGGGGTAGACATAACGAGCGGTGGCTCTTGAAAAGACCTCTCTGGAGTGTGGGCTCGTTCTTCCTCACCGCTATAACTTGGCGGGAGGTTTATTTCACACTAACGCCCCGCTGTGGCATTATTTACTATTACTTCGTTTTGTCTTCCTCCCTAAATATCAAGAAAAATATATAGAAAGAGAATAAAAAAAATAACTTTAAAAAATATTTTTTGAAAGGAAAACGCAACACTATCAAATATTATAAAAAAGAGCATCTCTAAAGGGAAATAAAAAAATGTATATATTTATTTAAACGCAATTGAGCAAAAATTAGATCAGAAACATTTATCATTTCAAATTGTAGAAATAGAATTTTACTTTATATACATAAATATAAAAAAAAATGAGGTCATGGTGTTTAAAAAACATTTTTGTTTATTACCATCATATAGTACAATAAAATATTGTATCAAATTTATAGAGACTATATTTATTACGTTAAAAATAAATTAATGTAACACAATTTTGAATATAATAACAGTTCAAATTTATCATAATATTATTATTTTCCTTTAAAAACATTATAGGTACTATCAATACATGTTCAAATAAACACGAACGCACATAAATATTAAATTCTTATAATATAAAATCAACATTATTATAATAATGAATTACTTTGGGTTTATTTAATAAATTATTATCTGTAGAATGTTTACTAGCTCTGCTCTTTCCCATCTTCAAAAAGTCCGTTATTGACTTATTCTTATCTAAAATGGGACAGGAACAGTTTGAAACTTCTTCTTCATCATAATACAGTCAATGAAGCTGGGACACAGCGCACGAGGGTAGTCACCAATACTTCATTCACCGTGCTAAATGGCAACGCTGCCTATTATTGTAGCCAAATTGACTCGGAGGAAGTGCAGAAGATTACTGTAAAGTCACCTCAGCTCATGTCTAACAGTGTTGTCACATTTAGCTAAGTCTTAAGTCATAAGCTATTCATGCCAAGTGTACCAATCTTATTTACCTTACTGTACACTAGTATCCTTTTGTATGATACTTTATGGATTAAGTTTTGGGTAAATTCCATATTAAATTTGACTGAAGAGTCTTCATTTTGTCTTGACAATTTTTAACATTTTTGTTGTTTGTTACAAAGATATTGAATGAAATAACAGAAACAGTTTTACATGTTGACAAAGATTTAAAGGATTTAAAATATAATTTCAGTTAAATGTACAGTCATGCATCGCCTGTGAAAATTTTCATTTACAGCCTTCTTTAATCAGCATGTTCCATGAGTAAGCAACATTGTCGATTAACAAGGCTGTAAAAGTGAACTATTGTATTCTTTATAATCGGATTACCTAACCTGTAGTCTGTTTTCTGAATAAATAAATAAATATAATAAATAAATAAATAAATAAATAAATAAATAAATAAATAAATAAATAAATAAATAAATAAATAAATAAATAAATAAATAAATAAATAAATAAATAAATAAATAAATAAATAAATAAATAAATAAATAAATAAATAAATAAATAAATAAATAAATAAATAAATTTAAGACGATGAATGTACGTCAATTTAATTACGTGTAGAACATTTTGATAATTTTATAAATAATTATTAGCTAGCTATATTAAAATGTCTTTAAAGGATGAAAAGCTACAACATTTAAAGTTTTTTAGTACACAGTTCAAGAATAAGTTAGATTTGACCTCGAGTATCCCTCTTGGTGTTGATTTGAAATCTGTTTAATGTTTTTTCAAACCCTCCAATCGATTATTCGGTTAACAAATGAGACGTTTATTTGTTTTTCATTTCAAAGGAAAACAAAATATCGGAACTTATCAAATCAACTATAATAACATTAATAATGTCCAAACTTTGCCTTGTAACTCTCCTTGCCAATATTAAAAAATTATCATATGTAGATTCTCATTGTTAAAATGTCTATTATTTGTTGGTGGCTTATTTACAGACTTTATGCTATACTGTATATTTAATATAATTTTAAAATAATTATTTCGATTATTTCGAAATGATGAAAAAGCTGAAAACAAATTTTTGAACAGGAAAAAACAATTTTCATGAAAATAAGTCATTGTCGAATGACTATATGATCAATATTCGTATGATGTGTAAATATTTATATTGTAATCCGTTAACTTTTTTTGCTTGAAGCTATATTGTATATATAGGAGGTTATGTGAGAAAGTACTTTAACTAACTTTTGCTTCGTCCATCGTTAATGATGTGGTATCCAATCTGTCTGTAGATAATTAAAATATTTATATACTACAAAATTTGAAATTCATGCTTCCGGCGATTCTCTACTCTCATATTACATGCGAAGAGCCTTAGGGGTTTTACAAGAGATGGATTATAAACTCAATACACCACCAACATACTGTGAAATTCCCAACCATGTAGTTCAGTTAAAAATTAAAATATAATAAAGAAAAATATTATTCTTTGACATATAGTATGGAAACATAAACAAAAACATGTACTGTATATAATATATGCTATCAAAATATTATTATGTTTTTTTAAATGTTGATTTTATGTTATATAATTTCATCTAATCCTGGATTAAAACATCACGTGTATAAAAATTGACCTTATTTTTTTTATTTTATATATATATTTTTTTTTTACATTTAATTTATTCCATATCGTTTGGATGACCATAGCAGCTAGCATTCTGTGATTAATAGATATTGAATTTCTCCTCGCTCTACCGGTCGAATGAAGGTATTCGTGCTTCCACGGACCGTGAAATATGACGTTCCCTGGCAAGCCAGACGTTGCGTGGGTTGCTCCGCATCAGCAATATCTACCGCAAATAGGAAAGCACGTCAGCACCAGCACTTCAAGTGGCGCACCAATTGTAATGTTTAGCCCACGCACCAAGTTCCTTGATTTTATATAACATTTATTTGACCAGCTGTGATAGGATTGGTGGAAGAGAGAATTATTAAGTGAAAGGGAAAATCTTTATTACCATACAGTAACATACAGTCACTGATAATACAATATTGTACGGATTTGACAATAATACTATAAAATATAATAATAATACTAATCTATTAACTTTCAATCTGTTAAAACACAAGTCAAATAATAAATTTTGATTAACGTTGCATATTAATGTTATACGAGGGCAAAACATTATTGATTAATTCTAAAAAGGTTTGATAATATTTTAGTATTTGATTTGTGTAACTGAGAGTTCAGGAAAAAACTCAGTCAGGATGGTCGTTAAAGTCAGCACTCTTGTTTATTACATTCACCGAGTTATCTCCACATTGACAAAGAGCCAAACTACCACGGGATTTAAAATCACAACCTTCTGACCATAAAACGCTCTTCTAAAGTGTCAGTTAGTATTACATCTTCATTTGTATTCCTTGGGTTTTAACGTGACGAAAAACTACTTCACTCTACTTTCGTTGACTCTCTCTCTCTCTCTCTCTCTCTCTCTCTCTCTCTCTCTCTCTCTCTCTCTCTCTCTCTCTCTCTCTCTCTCTCTCTCTCTCTCTCTTTCTTTCTCTTACTTAGACAAGTAGTAGTTTCAGACTTAACTTTAGACACCAACATTGAGAAAGTGCTCTTACTGATTGTGAGTGTAAAAAAAAAATAAAGTCAAAAGCACTATTTTTTTTTTTACATTCTTTCTTACAAACACACCTTTTTAAAAAAATGAGTGAATTCTCGTTAGTAGAATTTATTTTATTTTTTTTTTTTCTCTTTTCTTAAAAACCTTTCTGAAGTAACATTTAATTTATTCTAATGGTGGAAATTCTGATCATGTAATTAAAACTGGAAGTGGTAAAGTTGGTTACTACGTTTAACTTCATCCAATGTGTCCCTATAGAATAAGTTGAAGCAGCAGCACATGCAAGTGTCATGTAAATGTCGTTCGACTTTGCAAATTGTTCTATTATTCATGAGTTATTTGTCCATATTCTATTGTAAAAAATAAATAAATATATATATAGTTGTGCAGCAACTATAATATGGTGAAGACAGATAATAATAAAAAATATGTGTTTTAAATAGTTTAAATGATAACAATATATTCAATGCTTAAACAAACATAGGGTATTTTTATTTGATTGTTTTGAAAAGTTGTTATTAAATTTGATTGTTTTTTTTAAATAAACTGTTACTTTTAAAACATTAAAAAGTTAAAATAATATTATTTTTATAACGTTATAGATAATATTATAGTATATTTATTTTGTTTGTAATTGAAACTAATGTTTTTGTTTATGATCAAAAATAATGTGAAAAGATTTATTTTACATTTTCATTACAATTTTGCTCACAGTGTAAACAAAAAAAAAAAAAACATAACACTTTCATAACTTTTGCTTCATTTAATTATTTTTGTAATGTTTCTGCCAACAGATGCACAATTATGATGTAATTTCATTTTTTTATAGTGTGTTTTGTTTTAAGTGTTATGTACCAAAACATTTTAATCATTTTCAAAAAAGCTGTTAAAAACTTCTTTCTTTTTTTTCTCCTTTTTTTTGTGTCCTTTGGTTGTTTCTGGTCGATGGAACAAGACTTTTAGTTCACGCAAGAAGCCCCAAAAAAATGTTTGGTTCGTTCCATTAAGCCAAGTTTCTTATGTGTACTCACTACAGTCTTTCACATAATATTCTTCTCCGGAAAAAAAATGTTGACTTTCCCATAAATATTCTAGTTTTAAATTTACTAGAGAAGTTAAAGCAAACAATTTGGTATATAAAAAAACAATTCATATAACAATCGGAATTTTGATTAAAAATTGTTAACAACATCCACAAAGAAGAATTATTTTTGTATTTTGTTTATTATTTAGACTGACGAGTGAGATAAAGTGAGTTGGAGATATTTTTTCTCAAAGTCATATTATACAATTACAGTTAGCTACGAATAAACCACAATTTCCAAAATTTGAACCATTCATTTCAAAATAAAAATTTTTTTAGGGTGACTTAAATTAAAAAATATAATATATTATATGTATCTGTAAACTTTAATAATAATAATTCTATAAGAATAAAAAAATGGCTCTCACTTTCAGTTATCTATAATAGGAAATGTTTTCATCATAGGGGGAATGTAGTAAACTTCAAAACGATCTGATTCATTATATTCTAACATAGTACATATAATTTATCACTAGCTATGATGTCAAATAAAAGTTTAAGTAAAATGTTTTAGTAAAAAGCCAATCTCCGAGTGATGCATCTCGTTGATTGATGTTGCGAGTGATTGACGGCTTTGTTTGCCTGCAGCTGCTGGTCCGGAGTACTGGTACGGCGAGGCTCGCTCGGCGCTGCACCGCGCGCTCCACAGCCCTCCACAGGGCGGTGTGGCTCGCAACGTTGTTCTGCTGGTCGGAGATGGCATGGGGCTGGCCACCGTGACCGCGGCCAGGATCCTCAGGGGTCAGCAGCTCGGAATGTCCGGCGAGGAGTACCAGCTGGCCTTCGAGAAGTTCCCAAACGTCGCGCTTGCAAAGGTCAGTCCACTATTATTAAGGCTGTCTCACACAGGATCGTATGATATCACAGCGTATGATTTAAAAAGTAAGAACCTATTCGATCAGGTGCAGCCGCATACACAGCTTCGTTTTATATGCCTTCGTATGAATCGGTTCTAAATGAGAAACGTACAATCGCATACTTACGATTGCAAAAATACGAGTGTGTGTGCGACCCGCCTTATGATCTTTGAAAAATGTGATATATGAATGTGTTTTTGTTAGTTTAGTAAAACACTTTTATTAATTACATATAATTCGATCTGTCCGTAAATGCACACACGATTCATGAATAAATAATCAGATGAACCTTCTGTACAGGTAATATCAGAAAAATAAATAATTTATTAACTGATTGTGTATTTACGAACAGTTCTAAAAAATATTTATTTTTTGAAAGGAGGAATTTGTCAAAAGTCAAAATATAAAAATTTTTTGGTGCATTTGATGGCTTAAACACTCCAGTCAAATTCTAAGAAGTGATTCGGAAGTTCAAAGCCTCTTACCTTCCTTGGTTTATATTTATATTTTCGTATATAGTCTTTGCGATAGCTAAACCTCTGAGGAAATTAATTTTTCAAAACTCAAATTTCAAACGAATAGAAAGACCCTTCCAGATACTTCTTGGAGAGGGGCGTGGGGGTAAATTGATTTTATTGCATTTTTTCTTCTTCAAGTTGATGAGTAGCTTTCTCGGACCAGTAAAGAGTATCAGATGCACACAATACGTTTTTAACTAACGAACCGAAGATTTGCTTTATCCAAGCAAGCCATTATTCTCAGGCCCATTGATGAAAGAACGAAATCTTTTTAAAACGACGGTATTAAGGAACAGAGGGCTTAATTTTGAATCAGATGCGACTGGTTTGTCTCTTATAGTGAAAAGGATTTGAAGATCTGAGACGCGAGAAACTACCAGAAAAACGTATAAATAATATTATATGCAGCCTCAAATGCAGTACATAATTATATAATTTTTTCTACTTTTTACAAAACAATATGAAAAAAAAATCGTAAAAAATATATTTTGTTCTTTTTTTATTACATTTTTTCTGTATCCTAATAGCCATTATTATAAATATTTGTGATAGTAAAATTAATCTCTCTTATCATTGTTTAATTAAATTTCAGCTTATTGATAAGTAATAAGTAATAACAAGAATTATTTTTAAAATTATCGTGCTATAAAAATATACTAATTTTTAAAATTAATGAAATTAATTACGTCGACTTTAAAAAATTTACAGCAATTAAAGGAAAAATTTCATTACGTACGTCTAACGTCCATATTTCGTTTCTTAATGAGTTATTTACTAAAATATTTTATTTGTGTAGTTACTACATATATTACATAAAACTAACATATTTCAGCGCACAATTTACAGTACGTTATTTTAGTGTTTAATCCGCCTCCACACGGCGCAAAAATAACTTCAATTCGACGGTAGAAGTTTGATGAGCATACAAGATTTTGAATTGCTTTAATTCGTTCCACTCTTTTGAATACCTTTTGAATACACAAAATAAACATATATTAAATTTTATTAATATTTTTGTAGTTACAATTTCATAAGTTTATTTGCGAATCTGGACTGTTTATTCAATTTTATTAAATAATGATGAACGACGAACAAGATTATTAAAAAATATCAGAAGAAAAAAAAAAAAAAAAAAGCACACGAATATATTGCAGTATAGAATTACGAATAAGAATATGTAGATATGTAGTAAATTAAAATATATGAATAACTGTATATTAATTTAAGGGTGATAACATTAAGTATATAATTGATACTCAAAATTAGCGTGTTTTGTTTATAAGTAAAACAAATGTCATGCTAAACTTGTAAAAGAAATATTTAATTATAATTAGTATAAAATCTATGCTTGCTAAAATATTTAATCAGAGAACTCATATTTTGTTTTGATATTTTAAATATTGAAGGTATGAAAATTTGGCAGAAAAATAACAGATTACATCAATTTTACAGCTTAGATTCTTTTTCTTACAAAATAATCAAAATATTAATGAATATTGATAATGAATATTATATAGATAGGACACGGATGATGATTTAAGGTTCTGGTCAAAACGTAAAATACATTTTTCTATCGTCATGTTTACATCACATCATTTGATACGTATTATTGACGACTTCTTTTAAGAATAACATTAGACTTCATCAACTGATCCGTATTAAAGATCATGATGTAAACGCAGTCATTGTAAAATTTGACAACGTAATTGCTTTATCTGTAATTTCACATGTGTCATCATTTTTTTTACAAGATTTTTCGCAAACAGTGTTGTATTATCGATAAAACATGATTTTACAACACTCTGTGAAATAACGTTTTATATTTCAGAGTGGTACATCGAGCATTTTTGCCATGGTTGTGTATTTGTATCCCTCTGTTTGTACCAGACCAAAGAGGGGGGGGGGTTAGGAACATGACATGACTCAGCATTTGAGGGGTGGGGGTTGATTTGAGGGTGAGGAAGACATGACTCGTGTGTCACCAACGTTTGTCCCAGATCCCCATCAGGAAGGGAGTGTTGTCCAATGGTGCTCACAGATCGAGCGGAGGAAGCAATCTAACACGTCTTGGACACTTCCTTTCAACCCAAGAAGCCAAAGAATTTTTATATATTTTTTGTAACGTTTAGTATTTTTTTTTTTTTTTTTAAGTGAAACCTAAAAATTTCAAACGTTAAATAAGCTATTTAAAGATACATGGTATGTTTTGTATTTACACTCTGAAAGGCTTGTATTTACTTATAATGTATTTAAATATTTTTGTTACAAATATAGCATGGTAAATTTAATATTTCAACATTATATACATATTATAAAAATAAACAATTTAGCTCTTTGTTATTTATGTATCATTATACCAATTAGTATTTTAAACCTAATTAGCAAGCTTAAAGTCTAAAAAGCTTATTTATTATTGTTAGCAAAATAAATAATTTCAAAGATTATTATAAAATTAAGACAAATTTTAACCCTTAACAATTAAAATTTAAGTTTATTAAATTAAAGATGATAATTAAAGCAAAAAACTGGCAGAAACTACGTTTACACAAAATATTGTAACAAAACATTACTTTTACATTAATTCGTTCGAGATATATAACAATTTAACTCTGAGCTACTTAAACATCATTTACATGCACCAATTTGTATTTTAATATTGTTGCTAATTTCTAATCTTAATTAACGTCCATTTATTTTAACAAAATGTATACAAGCTACTTTTATAACCCTCTATTAAAAATTAAGTTAATTAAATTTAATTTGATACAATAAGAAAAATTACAAACATACTACCTTCATGAAAATATTATACGAAAAATATTTCTTTGATATTTAATTCTTTTGATATTTAATATAAAGTTTAAATTCCTTTATTAAAATGATCATATTCACACTACTGGAAATGAGAAGAGGAGCTTTGATCCCTTTGGGAGAAAGTGTTGAGACCAAGGGTTCTACTTTGTTTGAACAAGTGTTAACTTGAAACTCAGCATCCATAGTGTGCCAAACACAAGACTTCCAGTGTAAGTGAAACATTTTTGTGTTGCTATAATCTAACCAATTCTCGGTTGACTGCGTGCAATGTCAACTACATTGCCACTAGCTATCAGATTTAAAATAAAAAATTAAGTTAAAAGCTAGCACTTTTACTTACATCCGGTAGTAAACTTTAATTTTTATGACTGTATTTAAATTATACTCAGAAGCATGTCGCCACATATTGGCCTTTCAATTTATATGACATGACGTAAAATACATCATATTATTCATTCAACTTTCAAAAAAATATTCTGCTGCTACCGGGTAGATTTATTCAACTTTTTAGTATATAAATTGAGATATATGTAGAATATAAAATATTATTAGTCAAATTCTGTTTATAAATTTATGCACATAAAACAAAGGAGAATGGTTTATTTATAATTTTCTATGTAACAAGGTAGTAAACAAAAAAACTTTATAAATATAGAGTTAAGAAGGTTCAAACAAGTCACAAGGTTTTATAACTTGAGAAAGTTTTATGATAAAATATTGCTTAATATTAACAAGACTAATTAGAGGTAATAAATATAAACATTCTGTTATACTTAATAGAACTTTATTTCAGAGATCAAAATAGCACACATCATGTGAACGAGTCTGGCAGTCAAAAGTTTGTAAGCCCCTAAAGTGTGACTAAAAACAGATTTATTTTGTTACCTTTGTCTCACCTGTCTACCGCACAACCATTTTTTACCTCAACTTACGTAATAACAAAACTTTTTCTTGTCAAAAACGTATAGAAATTATTGACTTAACGTTAGTACTAATTATGTTTCTCTATCTTTTCTGAGTAATATTATTATTAGTAGATTTTAAAAACAACCTTTAAATGCCGGAATATTGGAGAAAATCCGCTAATTAATGATATTTTGTATTGATTTGTGCAATCTTATTTTCTTTTTTCAGATTTTGTAATGCTATCAAGAACGTCACTGTGACGTCATAGTAATGCTTTCTCATTTTTTGTTTCTTATGGGAATTTAATTTTAAAATGAATTTGATTCAACACTCAACAGCATACAATAACTGGGAAAATGGAAAAGAATTGCAAGATTTTTTTAACATTTCTAGCAGTAAAATTTGTATGTAGAGCGGTCAAAATATCAGCTCTATTATATGGACTCTATTATTAGCGGAGTCAGCTCTATTATGTTTCAAAATCAATATATGCATTTAGAAACTTTGCACATTTGACTCCCTCTTTTGAGAATCTCTGAAATATTGAGTTCTTTTCGCCAACATTGAGAAAGACGAGAAGTCTATGTGTACGTAATATTACACAATGGAAGAGTATATTTTGGTTTTATAGAAGACAGGATTGCGATGTAAAAACATCAATTTGAATTTTTAACAAAATTCAAATAATTTGAAGATTTATGCTTAATATACAATTTTCTTACAATCAATTTAACATAGAAAAATTCTAATATCATTCACAAAATATTTCAGACTATGGTAATAAAGAACAAAAATCATATTAATTAGTTACAATTAAAAAAAAGCGAAACAAGTGGTCCATTTAAATTTTAAATAATGATTCCCCTCCATACAATACAAAAAAAAAAAAGACTAGACAGTTATATGGCCGTAAACGATTTAGGTACAGAATTATTGCTACACACAGTTGTGATATTTTGTGATATGACAAGTACGGTTGAAGAGGAGGGCGGGTTCGTCTCATGATGAATTGTCACGCGGAGGTCATAAATAATGTTACGAGGGCACCGCTGGTTGACGCTGGGTGCGTACTCCAGTATTTATGACCTTCCGGGGAGGTCGGAGGTCATCCTCTGCAAGTCCGCTTACCTCGTGACGTCACGTCCATGGACGTTCGTGCAATGAGTTGGCAGCAGGAAGTGTGTTTACTGTATCTAAAGAATAATATTAAGAAATGTCCTTGATGTAGTATTAGTAATTTTCTACAGAAAAATTCAATCAAAAGGAAATTTATTTTATTCATAACATTCAGATTGGGATTTTCTTCAAAAATACATGTCTATGATATCATAATTCTAACTTTTTATGAAAACAAAAATTCCAAAATTATTGAACATTTTGAATGAATGCATATTATAGCAGTTTTTTTTTTGTATATTAAATTTTATCAATACAATAATGCTTTATCACGTATAATTATAATAAATAAAAAATATATATATATCAAGACACGTGAAAACAAAACTAGACCTGAGATGTTTGCGTAAACTTAGAAAGCATAAATATACAGAAGATAATTATAAAACATTATAACCGATATTGGAGTATATATAAAGTATTGCTAGTAAATAAGTAGAAAAAATATACAAATAAGCCTGGAACCTAGAATTTTGCTTGCGATTATCTGATTATATTAAATTTTCATAATAAAATTATTTAAGTGATGTTGGCTTAACAAAATTATCATACAACATGATGCACAGAATATTTCCGTCTACTGCAGTGCAGAAAAATAAATTAAAGATCCAAGTTGCATTATAACAAAGGAACATTTATTTAAATATATAAACAAGACTAGTTTAAAGAACTCTAGAAAATATACTATTTACACAAAACATTATGTTTACTTATGTTTAATTATTTTTTTAACTCGTACAAAGTTTAACAAACTATATCAACAATGTAAATAAAATGAAGAGGAACGACACAATCGTTGTATTTCGTCCTCTATTACTGTTTTTCAGTAAAATGTCAAGTAGATTTTGATACAATAGTCAGAGAATTCTTTTTACTAAATTCTACATCTCCAACTCTTCTTTCTCTAATTTTACCTTTGAATTCTTCTAAGTGACGTAATCTTCAGTGTGTAATTTCAGTAACCTTCACCAGTTCACCTTATTGGCTATGTACCTGCCATCTGAGAGAAAATGTTGATTGGTGGTCTGATTATATACAGTTAAATTAATTTGACATTCCCACTAAAAGTAACCGAAAGTGAGAGGATTCTGTCAGGGCAGTCTGCCCTGATTCTGTCTTTCCTATTCGTATTTTAAGTTTGAAAATTTGTAAACATTTTTTGTTGGCAAAATTTAATATATATATAAATATATTATATATATATATATATATATATATATGGCCAGAAAAAACAGAACGCATCCCTTTTCTTTCCGTTTGGAATACAAAATAGATTTGACAATTTCGTATTTAATTTGTTTTGTTGTGTTACCTCCGCGTCTTAACTACCTTGACGTTAGTCGAGTGCGGGCCAGCAGTGCGCGAGGAGGCAATGCGATAATAAATCACACTAGTGCACGCATGATGCCTCAGCTACGCTCTAATGAGCAGTGTGATTATAACACTAACTAGGAGCACGTTTCAGTAATAATTTAAGTACCTTTTACCTCGACATTTCACACTAATCGCACCAATTTAAATGTATTTATAATGTGATGCTTCATGTTGTAATTTTAATACTAATTTTTGTTATGATACTGTTTCATTATCAGTAATTAATACGTTTAACAATGTAATTTAATAAGATACTTATATATAAAGTAAGTTTTTACAAAAGTAAGTAGTTTAAAAAAAAAAAAGAAAAAAAAACAGCTCATATAATTAAAAGTTACTCGCTTTGAATATTGTAGTCTTTTTGACAGTCAACTGTTAATACTCATTAAAAAAATAAAGTTTGTAATGATTCTAGCTGCAAAAAAAAAAAAAAAACTGTATAATAGACGTTTGCTTAAAAAATAATAATATTAGTAGCTATAGCTATTAATATTATAATTAACAGAGTGCGCATATTTCTATTAAAAATTTTTCTTTCAATTAAAAATATTGAAATCTGATTGGCTGCATTTTAAGAATGAAGATATATAACCAAGATTCGAATTAACCACACGCTTAACGTCATTCTAACAAAATTATATTTAAATGTAAATAATAAGAAACTTGATTATTTTTATCCTCCTTCGTAAATCACCCCCAAAATACATTTAAATCACTGAAATCACAATATTTATGCAGTATTTGTATATAAATGTAGAAAGAATATGCACATTTAATTTTTTCAGTGTAATATTGCAAAATAATATCCAGAACACATCGCCTTGAAGTTAGGCAAATTGTTCATCACTGATATGAAGCAGGTTGAATATGCACAGGTGCAAAGTGACGTCATCAGGACTTAATGTTCAGATGGTTAACCGCGCGACAGATGATCAAAGTTAACACCAGCTAAGAGAGATTCTAGATAGTTTGAATGACAGTTTATTTTGTGTAGCTGGTCACAATTAAAAGTTCCAAATTATTTGAGAATATTATTAAAAAATATCACGACAAAATAAATAAATTTCAATAGTATTATTTTCATTATTATTATTATTTTGTGATTTTTTTATATTCTGTAAGAAAGACAAAAAAATAGCAAAATGTTTAATTCAATCACTTAAGCAAACAATAAATAAATTTTACAAATTTTTAACCCCTTAACTTTTTTTTTATAAAGTTAGAAAACAATATATGTAAAGGTAACATGTAAAACTTATTTATGAACATGAAACAAACACAAAAAAACATTTAATGCAGTTAAGAAGCATATGACAAAGTGTTAGAATCATTTTACGACGTGGTTTAAAGTTTTACGTGAAGTGCTAATAAAAACAAAGGAACGTAGTCAAGCTTATATATATAGAGGTGTAGTTTAAGGTGTTAAGTTTGTACATAAGGTAAAAGAAGTTTATATGGAGTAAGGTATCAACATGTCTATGGGTTAAACGAACGACAAGGTTTCACTTAAAGCCATCGTGTCATCTTTTGTATCCTTCCCTTCACTTCACACCTCTTCTCATCTAGGCTAGCTGTCTGTATAGTAGGGTAGTAGCTAAAAGGTTTGGCATATACAAGGTAACATTAACTTACTTGATCTAACACTGTATTATAATACATTGTAGTGAACGTTCGGCTTTAAGTCTATTGCCATAGAGGTAGTGATGTCCTCTTTTCTTGTACTTATGAACAACGGACAATTTGCAATTGAGTCAAGAAGACAGAGAAGACCCAGTGGAGTAAAATACTGAGAAGAGAGAGAGAGAGAGAGAGAGAGAGAGAGAGAGAGAGAGAGAGAGAGAGAGAGAGAGAGAGTGTGTTTCCACCTGCTCAACATTGTCTATCTAGAAGCATTATCAAGAGTCTATATTGACGTACTATAAATACAGAAGTTGAAATAAATGAAAAAAAATTGTTGAGAGACATTTTTTTCTTTCCATTAGTTTATATAACTTTTGTTTGCTTTCTTTTTATATTCATTATTTTGAAGTTCAAATAAAAGTTTATATAATAAAATAAAATACTCAATTAACTAACTTCTGTAAATACAATCTGTAGTATTAATAAAAAAACAATATAGCTTTCAATTATTATTATTAAAACAGAAGATAAAAAGTAGTCAAACTCAGCACTTTTTTTAATGCTTCAAATATATATTATTTTTTTCTTGCAATCTCGTATTTTCTTTTATCTTTAACAAAAATAAAGAACACTTGGTACACTTTGTTATAAAAAAATATTTTGAGAAGAAAAATCTTAAGAAATAAAGAAACGTCATAAATGTGTTACATTAATAATAAAATACATGTCTTACGATTAGTAAGACAAATGGTAGCACTGCAACACTTATAGTGCACGACTGCTTTGTAGATTGTCCTTGTTGCTTAATATGTGCGTACTAAGGAGGGGGGTTGGATTTACATAAGCTGGTCTCATCCGCCAAGCATCAGTCTCCAGTCGCGCAGAAATGAGTGCTGAGGAGTGGGCGTGGACGGCTGAGATAGCAAGGCTTACTACTTCGTGAGGTAGCGCGAATACACGGAGAAAAATGTTGATTAAAATCCAATATCGAGGAGTAAAATTTTAAAGCCGAAATTACGAGTTTTTTTATATTAAAGGAGGGGAACCGCTTCAGCTTTTATATTTTTAATGTTTTATAAATAATGTCAAACTTACTTGTGCACCAAAAAAATAGTCACCACCCTCCTCCTTCCACCATTTCAGCAGTTGATTTTCAAAAAGTGCGCCAAAGAAAATTGGGGCTTATGACGTAAAGCGCCATGATAGGTCAAGCGCAACCAATCGTTGATCTTGACGTCATATGCCCCAATTTTCTTCGGCGCGCTTTTTAAATGTCAACTGCTGTACTGGTAGAAGGAGGAGGGTGGTGAACATTTTTTTGGTGCACAAGTAAGTTCGACATTATTTATAAAACATTAAAAATATAAAAGCTGAAGCGGTTCCCCTCTCCTTCAACATTTTATTTTCTTTTTTTAATTTTCTCAAAATATCATAGCCTGCATATTTATTTAAAAAGAGACAAAATTTTACTGTAATCAATATCAGCTGCAAGTATATTCTCTACTAGATGAGTAATTTATTTTATCTCCATGTTAAGGCGGATTCACATGGCAATTTTTATCATGTGACGCAAAGCGAATAATGCGCACTTGCTGTAACATCCATTGGCGGCCATATTTGGCGATTTAAAAAAAAGAGCATCGCAATTAACGCAATTTCGCTGCCGCAACCTGACGAATTCGCTCTCCGCATAGGATTTCACAGCTTGTGTGACAAAATCACGTCGCATCGCCGCTGTCCTATCTGAATCCGCCTTTAGAATATTTACTATTAAATTTTTGTACATTAAATTAATCCTTACATTCCAATAAGGCTCCAAATCTGTATAGTGCATATTGTAGTCTTCTGAATTATTTAGAAAATAAGGATAGAAACATAGGCTGAGTAGAATTTAACTCTTACTGTTTGTTTTTAACAATGTCATATCAAAACATCTTTTTTCCGTGTAACAAAATTTAAAAGAAGTAATTTTCATTCATGCATTCTTTGAATATTTCATAGTCTTATTGCCATATTCTTACTTTGTACACTAGACTTGGATTGTTTTTGTACCATATTTTAAAGGAAACCATGGAAATTGTAGTATTCTGTCAAAACATGTTTTCAAAGTCTCTCAATCGTATTTTTTAGTAACACTAGTGGCGTACTGTTTGTTGAAAAGTTGATCGGATGTGAACTCACGACCTTCTAGTCATTAGAAAAACGTATTTCCATTAAGCTATCATAAATCGGAAGAAACTTTTTTTTAAAGGAAGAATAAAACCAACAGTAGATTGTTTGAAAAAAAAATTTAATTGAAAAATTATATAAATTTCTAAAATTACCAGTTTTTTTTAACTAAATAAAGAGATGAAAAGAATCTAATTTTATAGTGAAAAATAACAGAAGCAAAAGGAAAGATAAAATATATATACTATATTTATTTATATAACTTAAAAATGACATTAGTTTTATACAGGGAATATTTCGTTTATAATATATGACGATCGTAAGAAACAAACATGGTTCTAAAAATATTTACAAATATAAATTTCCAAAAAAAGCAAAAAAAAAAAAAAAAAAAAAAAAAACCGATTTGACACAATCAGCAACTATTTGTGAAGTAAATTAGAGACGTTTTCTCTTTCAAGTTCGCAGATCAAAGACATTTTTTTGTTGTTTATGTTTTTGTTTGTATAAAAAATAACATCAATGAGAAAGAGAGAGAATTCGCACGTCAGCACGTTATTACTGTAAAATTTTACAGGCGCTCTGCAATGTTATATATACACATGAAAGGTATGAGTAAGTGGGTCCTCTCTCTTTCCCTTCTCTGCATAGCTGCATGGTGTTAGAAAGGAGTGGATACGACGGCTAATAAGAGAGAGGTATGAGTAATGGTCACGGACCTTCATCTCCAAAATGTATGTTTTATATCCATAGTAGGGGAGAGTAAGGATCAATATCCATAGCGTCACTCCATTCCCAGAGATAGAGCTGCTTCATTCATAGGCATTGATATTTTTAAAACAAACAAACACTCTATCTATTAATATATAATATATTTATATACATGAATTTATTTGTTACACTATTGTGTTATATTTGGTGAATGCGTGCCATGCACTCTGCATTTTTTTTATATATATAACTTGTGGTATATTTTTTAGTGAAAATTTATGTTGTTTTTTTGTTGGTAGAATATTTTATTCAAAACTTAAGAAATTTTGGCTTTGGCTATAATACGATTTATCAAAGCAATATATTGCGTGCTTGTTTTTAAATACATATATATAAAAAAAAGACGTAGCTTAATAAATTATATTGAAATATGGATACGGAAGAAAAAAATATACAATATATTATAATAACTAAAATTTTGGCAAAATCTCGAAAACATGAATAGAGTTTCTATTTGTTAAACGGGAAAAATTAAACAGCTTGGGGAAATTAAACAGGGGAATTGTAAATGAGGATTTTTGTGATGATTAAAGCCTGTATTTCATGTGTGGAAAATCTTTGCTTAAATGTTTTCCTCTGTTCAATTTTACTTAAATTTTAAATTAAAAATGTAAAATAATAATAATTTTTGGCTTTTAAAAATAGGTTACTTACAAGGTCATATTTGTAGATGAAAGTGTATCAGAATTCCATTCAGAAATTCATTATGAATAATATTTTCCTACTTTTTTATCACCCTGTAAAGCCTGCAACTTTTTGTGCGTGTATGAGCAGCAAACAACAAACATCACAGCGTTCACTTTCTTTGTCCGTAATATCAATTTCACGTGTCATTTATTTCACTCAGCAATTTTATTTACTTTTTTACGTTTCTAATATTTTGACAAAGTGGGTGTAATTTTCATCATAGTGAAATAGTTTTTTTTTTATATAAATTACAATTAGATAATTTTGTTTTCTCTAACTTGGAATTTTTTAGTATTGTAATAAGTAATAAGTAACAACAATAATTTAATAAAAAAAATTGCAATAGCAATTAAGAAAAAATTATTAAGAAGAAATTAAGACACTCGTTTTTTTTAATGGAGTGATATTATTATAATAACAATCTCCTAATAGCACCGTCGAAAACCAATTACAATTTGAAAATATAATTTATCATGTACTTAGGTAGAACACTCTATAGTCTTAACCAATTATTAATTAATTACTTTTATGGTACAATGTAATTAGTAATTATGATGCATTATATTTAAATTCATGTATTTTTATTCTTTATACGATGTATTGTACAATATAATTATAACATACATAATATATTTTATTATATAACCATAACATATATATACTGGTTTAAGTATAAAATATAAATAACATATTATACGTTGGATTAGTTTCCTATATACTATAAACTTACTATTAAGTATAAATCCTGGTTGTAAGACCAATTTGAAACTCGAAAGTAGATTTCACAACACCATATTTTCTCCACAAAAAGAAAATATCATGAAATATTTATAAAAAATACGTGTAGGAAAGTTGATACGTTATATATATTATACACATAGGAATACAGCTTATATGTGAATCTTTACTGCTAGTATATTATATATTTATAAGGATTTACCATGAGAACTATTTCTTGTTTGGGAATTCTTCCATATGTTCATATTATATATATAGTAAGTAACTAATTATAGTTGTTCTGTACTATTATAACTTGGTAAAGTTTTAAAACTTTATGTTTCTATGAGTAAATTGAGAGTGAAATTGGTATAATTATTATAGAGAAATTTATTGTTAATTACTTTAACGTAATAACTACTATTATATACATGTATCTTACGCAGAAATAAACAACATTTTATTGTTTTGCTGTGTAAATTAGTCTTTGCAGAAAGCTTTTTTTTTTCTTAATAAAACCCGTACCGTTGTAGTTAGAAAGTAATTTGAGGGCAAAGTAATGACACAAAGTTGGTAATTTAAGACAGCTATGTACAACGTGAATCAAGTAACCTTTAAGGAGTTACTTTTGTAAACATACATTGTAAACATCACGTCAAAGGCTTTAAACTTAATTATAGCATCGAATTACATTCAAAGGTTTGTTTTCTTATATACTTAAGATTCTCTAACTTTAATGTAACTACTCTTTTATGTATCCTAAAATTAATATTTTGCATTGAGTTATTAAAAATTAATGTCAGTTTCTACAAAAATATTACATTTATATTTTATATTAATAGTTTACATTTCACATTTATTGCAGCAAGATTTAATTGGTTTGATGTAAATATCGATACTCATTAATAAATATAAATAAATAAAAGAATGATTTTTTAAAAGAAATTTTTTTATACAGTTGCCGTACTATAATCCAACGGAATTGAAGCGTTGGTCAATACGCTTACCGTATACATTTATGTAAATTGTATGATGAATTTTCATATTTCGCGAAATATAAAAAAAAATATGATGTGTATATATGTATTACTTTCATAATTCAGTTAAGTAAAAGTTTGTAAAAAAACGAATGATATATTATTATTTCTTATTACTAAAAAAAACAACAGCATAGAATAATATACTCGGAAAATAACATAGAAAAACACTCATACTCGTTACTTAAGTACAATCTGAATGTTTTTTATTGCAGATATGGCTATAAAGGCGGATTTACATGGGCAGTAATGGCGATACGACGTGATTTTGACGCACAAGCTCAATTCTCCGAGCGAAATCGCTCATTGACTTGATGCTCTTTTTAATCGCTAAACATGCTCTTTTTTTATCGCTAAACATGGCCACCAATGGATGTTACAGCAAGTCCGCATTATTCGCATCGCAAGCTGAAAATCGTTCATGTAAATCTACCTTTTAAAAGTCTTCATATAAATCGTCATTGTTTTCAGAATTTTATAAACACTTTAAAAAAAAATCAAGGCAAAATAAATTGTGATTTGACATAAAATTTTGCATTAATTACTATGATGTTACTATATATGTTTAATCTTGATTTTGTTTGGGGTGGTTAAGGCATAGAGGCATAAAAAAGGACGCGAAAAAATAGTTACAGTTCCTCAATCATTCACTTAGAATGTATTAATACGTTCGTTTTTATTAGCGTTATAACAACCTTATTGGTGACATTATGACATAGACATTGGTGAATTAATTTCCTATGCAGTAAAATTCAAATTAGTCAAATTACATTCTGATATATGTGACTAATTAATTTCATGACTATCCAATCAATTAAAAATTTTAATCACTATGTTTTACTGAAAGCTCCAGCGTTGGCAAACTGTCAATACAATGATTGACGTGTCTGTCGCAGACGTACAACAACGATGCGCAGATTGGTGACTCGTCCGCGTGTGCCACGGCGCTGCTTTGTGGGGTCAAGGCCAACACGGAGACGCTTGGCCTGGACGCAGGGGCGCGCTTCGATGACTGCAAAGCCAGCCTCACCCACCGTGTGTCCTCACTCTTCGACTGGGCGCAGCAAGAAGGTAAGTTCATGTCAAGGTCACCCAATAAGGTCATCGTGTGTTCATGTCAAGGTCACACGTTATGGGCAAATTATCTTGGGGTCATAGGTCACATAATAATGTAAAGGTCATAGAGTGCGGTCATTTCAAGGTCACACCGTGAGGTAAACGACAGTCTAGCCACAATATTTCGCTGTATCTGAATCCACATAAGTTCACCTTAGTATATCGGGAATCGGGAAAAAAAAGTCATTCCAGTCATTCCTTTGTAGTCAATTGATATGACTCAAAGCCTGCTCTCAACAAAATGTTAGCCTAGTAGTTCATGCAGCAGCAGTCCTGTCGCATGTAGATAACAATATTATTTTTAACTCAAATATTATGGAATGAATTTTCTCACTTTTTTCTTTACCGATCATTTAGCAAATCAAATTTATAGCTCATGATTATGATTTTCTCTAAATTCAATATATTTTTTTTTGTCCAATTCTAGGCAAGACTGAATATAAGAGAATAATGCCAAATAATATAGGGATGGAATTATTTTTTACATTTCATGACATTTATGTGAGGCAAGGAATGTTTGTATTAATTTCCACCAGACCACTTATATTATTATATAGTATGTACTATATACCTTTTACTTAACTAAATTAATTAATGCAATAAAACATTACATGAAAATTTATACAGCATTATATTAATATCGTTAAATATCAGTGCTTCTATACATTTATTATTAATCCAATTTACAAATCAAAAGGTTTATTTGAAACTTTCACCAGATTTAATTTCACTTTTTTAAATAAGATATAATCCAATAATTATACCTATTAATAATATATAATCCATTATATTTTAACTCCTGTGTTAAACTCAATTAAACTCAATTAACAAGTAAGCTTACAATAATATATAATTTTTGAAGCATGAAAAATATAAAATACTGCTTTTTGATATAAATACGACAAAATATAATCCATTCAAATTTAATTTCATTTAATAATCAATTTTAAAAAGATTAAAACTATTTAGATTATATTTTTTTCTTTTTTTATTATTTTAAAACATCACAAGGTTTTTGGTGTTGGCAGCAAAACTTTCAGTGACGTTGGATTGTAGAAATGTGCGAAACAAGAACGCCCAAAGCTATGCTTTGAATTTGAGCTTCTCATTTTATTTTGTTATTTTCATTTCTGAGTCCTATGACACTAAAAAACCTTACAGCAGTGACAAGCAGTGTCACACGAAAGGACTGCTTAGGACCCGGGGCTGCATTCCATACTGTTTCACTTCTCCACCGTGTTATCGCGAATCAGGCTCTAAATTTTTTTATATTACCAAGTATACCCCGTCTCAAATATTTCTATACTCATTTCTCGGAATACTGGTTATCTATATTCCACAAAATTTCAAAACTGTATTACGTCTCTGTGGACTCTGAAGGTCGTACAAATGAGACAGATAGGATAGAAACATAATAATATTATAATTATGTGAACTGAAACAAATATAATCGTCTAATTTATAACTTTAATTTTCTATTTCCTTGATTAACACTTTTATTAATCATGCTTCATAATTGGCTATAAAATGTTGTAAACTTCAAACTTTATAATTTAATTTTAACCAAACGTTCGTTTTTGCATACTTAAAATTACTTTCTATTATAAACAAACCTCTGTGGTTTGGCTTTGAATAGATATACGCTTTAATTTCACGCAACCACGCGGTTATAATCTTTTAGTAACCTTTTAAATTTATAATTTTTGTAAAAATAATTACAAAATTTAAATTCAAGGGGAATTCTTATATATAATTATTTCTAAATTCTTTATTATAATGTTCAAATAACCTCCTTTAAAAAAAACTGAGATGAGACTCTAGTATATGATAATAACCCACTATCACTTTTTATCATCTCTTTTTATGTTCAAGAAACCAGAAATACAGTGTTTGAGGAGTGAAATTAAATTTTCCAGACTCATTAGTTCTGTGTCTTTCCAGCCTTGTTCGTCTTCCCTCAAGAATCTCTCTCTCTCTCTCTCTCTCTCTCTCTCTCTCTCTCTTTCTCTCT